>OY829914.1:79177575-79495164 GCA_963691935.1 Nephrotoma guestfalica | reverse complement strand
CGATTGTCCGATGAAACATATCCAATCGAATATAAAATCCGATTGAATACGCCGGTAAATTCAATTGCTGAATTTGATGGAGATGTCGAAATTACTATAGGGGTAAAACGAACTACAAACGAAATAATTTTAAATGCGTTCCAACTCAGATACGACTCAATCGAAGTGATTGAATTTAGTGAAACTGGTGATATCGCAATTGTGGTGGAGGAGGAAATCATAAATAAATTTTTAGTTTTGCGGTTAGATCGAACTTTATGGCCTGAACGAAAATATTTAATAAAAATTAGTTTCCTTGGTGCATTCCAAAGTGACACCACAACACCGAGACGTGGATTGTTCAAATCTGATTTTTCAGATGATGGTGAAACTACGGCGATGGCAACCAATTTTGCGCCTCAATTTGCCAGTTACGTATTTCCATGTTACGATGAACCGTCATTTACAGCCAAATTTACATTATCAATTCAACATCCGGTTGGCTATCATGCTATTGCAAATATGAAGGTTTTAGAAATCAACTCTGATGACGTAACTGGAATGATAATCACAAAATTTCTTACAACTCCTGAGATATCGATTCATTCACTAGCGTTTGCAGTGTCTAATTTTAAATCGACTTGTGTCGAAAACGATCTCATAGTTTGTGTTTATCATGATGCGCATCATACTGTGTCGGACGTCGAGTTGGTATTACAGACCACCATAAACACACTAGTTGAGCTCAAAAAATATCTTGGCGTTTCCTTAGATCTATCGAAACTCGATATTTTTCCTGTTTACGAGTATTACACGTATTACAAGAGTGGAAGCTACGGAATTTTATTGAATAATCAACAGTATTTCTATTTCAATGAGGCAAATTCGGGACAAGTGCATAAAGAGGAAATAATTCGACACACAATTCGTCAAGTGACCAGTTCATATTTAGGATCAATGATGGCACCAGAATGGTGGAATGATATTTGGTTTTCCCAAGGACTATCCGTGTTATTAGAGTACATGATTGCGGACATTTTACATCCCGAGTTTGATGAAATGAACCAATTTTTATCAGCCTTGTTTGAATTTGGTTTTATAGCCAAGGCTATTAAACCGACTGATAGTACCGCACTAACTCCTGAATCAATGTTTTACAATGGGATCGAATATAAGGCAGCCGGAATTTTATACATGTTCATGAATATTGTAGGTGACGACGTTTTCACAAATGGATTGGGCTCTATTTTATCATCTGACATATATATCATTAATTCCGAAAACGTTTTTGATGTTTTTAATAATAAGGCGCATTTGGTTAGCAAGATACCAGATAATTACGATTTGAATGTTATTATGAATACATGGCTCACACAATTACGTTTCCCGGTAGTTACTGCGTCACGAGCGTATTATCCCCTAACCGATACTAGTATGCGTATACGACAAGCCGATATAAGTAATTTGTATGGAGAAAACTATCGTGAAACAAATTGGTGGATACCGTACACTTGTCTCTGGCAAGGGTCTCCAGCTTCTTATTGGATTAGTACCTGGACGGCTAGATGGCTCGAAAATATAGAGCTAGAAACTGTTGATCATAGATTTGGTATGCAACTGGACATATTTAGCTGGATGGTATGCAACAAGCAACAATCTGGATTCTATTACATGAACTACGATCCACCAAATTATAAATTATTAGCCCGTCAAATGTTTAATAATCATAAAATAATTCCTGCACTAACTAGAAGCCAACTCCTGCACGTGGGTTTTGTAACAGTACGTTATCAACACAATTCATTGAGTCTATTATTTGAACTTTGCAATTATATTCATCGGGAGGAGACATACACCCCGATTAACATATTCACCACACAATTTTTTGATGTTGTTGCTCAAGTATACGGTAGTGCTCCGTACGGAAATGTTACCAGATTTGTTGCACAACGAATTAGTGGTGCTTACGATCGAGTCCGACCAGAGCAGCTAAACAAGAAAGTAACAAATTTAACTTTCAATGATGAAAAGCTGCGAAAAAAGATTATAGACATGGCATGTTTTAGTGGCTACGAAAACTGCTTGGAAGACATGAATGAGTTACTTAAAGATGCACTAAATCATAACGAAGGAATTATATCACTGGATACTGATGAACTAAAACATTTAATATTAAATTACGGCATGGTGTTGGCAGATGAAAATTTATTTTGGAAAATGGTTGGATTACTAAGTCAATTTGATGAAAGTGCTTACGAAGTGGCCCTAGCACGCGTGCATGATATGGAATTGCTCGAACATTTATTTACAATATTAACAACAGCAAATGGCGAAACAATTAATGGAATGGAAATAAATTTAACAGCGGCCCAAAGAGCAAACATATTTACGCATTTAATCATTTCAAATCTACCAGCATTGGACCTGACCTTTGAAATTATGATCAACAAACCAACAATAGTAAAAGAATTGTAAGTGTAAAATATCTAAACGAATTATAAAAAACTGTTTAGTAATATAAAATAAATTTCAGAGTAGGGATCTATTATATAACGCTAGTGGCAGCTCTTGCCGAATCAACTAAGACCCAAGACAGGCTGCAGAAATTCCGTGAAGTGATTGAGCTCTACAAAACAACTCAAATAACTTTTGCGACGGAATTAACTCAAGTCGAAAGAAATGTGGAACGGTGTGACAACCATGTAAAAGACTTTCAAAATATTTTGAGCACTATACTAGAATACATTGATGAGGATGATGAAGGTGGTGCCGCTACCATTTCTGTTTCGATAGTTTGGATATTTTCATTATTATTTGGCGGCCAACTCTTTCTTATGGTTTTATGAGACTTTGCATATCACTAAACTATATATTTAAATGTTAAATTATTTAGAATATTTCAATTCATGAATAAATCTTGAAATCAAGCCTTAAGGCAACGGTTCATGTTATTGCGTCTGCTCACACAGAAGCTGTGCATCAAAAAGCAACTAACTATAAATGACAGTTCACCGAAAATGAAACAGGATATGTGTATGCTTTAGCATATTACTACGAGTATATTTTTCGTATTAGTGTAGATGGACGTGAAGAACTGGTCGGAGTGAAACTTTATGCTTAAGCAGATTCCATAAATTGAAAGATCCAGTATTTTTTTGCTCCACCGGAAATAGCAGCTTTCATAGGAGCTTTTTCGTTTTTTGCAAAGCATATAGCATTTACATTAAAACAAAAGATTTTAAATTAAATTTGAAGCAAAATTATTTCAGATCATTTTTTAAATTTTACCGGAAATAACGAGTTTAAAAAAAAATTATTTCACCAAAACGCGGCATCTCTACAGTCTAGGCGGATTGTCTATTCAGAATGAAACTTCATAATTCATAGTTTTTTTCATTAATTGGGAGATCCTTGCGAAATTTGGGGAAATCTGGATGCCGGAAGTGGCAGTTTCCATCGGAGCTTTTTAAATTTTGCAATGATGTTGAAAATTTTAGCATTTACAATAAACGACAAAGAATTATAAGATTCAAATAAATTTAAAAATTAAATATTGGTTTTCTGAATTTAAGGTAAGAATAATGATTTTTGTTGGCCACAACATATTCACCCCTCGATATTTTTCATTTGAAAGATTTCGATTAAAATTATTGAGGTTTTGCGAGTGCGAGGACCTGCTGAGTTATAATTTCAGAGCAATCTAAATAGCATTCTGGCGATGCTCAGGTCATTTTTGCTCGACTTAAACAATTTGGACAAAAATTTGTAATGCGAGATTGTCTAGAGACAGGAATAGGTCGTTCGTTTAAGAGGTCGATTGCTGGGGCCTAGGTATTTAAATTATTGTTACTACTGTCACATCTTCAGATAAATCATTTTATGCTCAGCTCTGCTCATGAAAAACTAATTTGCTCGTAAGTTAGGCATAAATTCCTAAATCGAATTAGATGACACTCAGAGATTTCAATATGAGTTTCGGATATACCTAGGCTAGAAAATGGTCAATTTGACTGAAACTATATGTACATATTGTTTCTATCTGGATTGGTCACCTGGCGGAACATTAATTCAACCGACCAAATGGCACAGTGGTTAAAGCTTTGGCGTTTGGATCGGGAGGTACCGGGTTCGAATCCCGATAGGGGCAGGATGCAAAGGGAATTTTCATCAACAAATTGTGATTTGTGATGAAAAGGAACACATCTATGACCCCCTGTCGGAGTGCAAAACTCATGGGCCGACCCATCTTCCATGCCAGTATAGGCTGGCATGGAGCTATGCAATGTGCAGATGGTAATAAAATCGGACCTATAACCGTACGTACTCGAATTGGCCTACATTGGCGGAAAAGTAAGGACGTAAATAAGCGAACCGCGAAAGAGTTGGGAGAGCCTTGGCCCCAGAACAGATAGCAGGGATAAAAAGAAAAAAAAAAAACATTAATTCAGTAGAAATTGTACAATTATGGGCTATGAAATTAATGACGTTTAATGAAATTAGTGACATCTAAGGTTTAAGCACTAGAAATGACTTTATATCAGTGTAGTTTTATAGCCGACTCTATTAGTTAGTCTGGAACAGAACCGCAAGTCCACGGACAATCTGGAATATTCAGAGCGTTATATAAATACGGGTGGCATGAACGCAATGAGTGAGTCTTAAGTTAATCAAGGTGCGAGAGTGAGTCTTGGTAAAGACGCAGTATGCGATAGTGTAAAAGCGAAAGTTAGTAGCGAGAAAATTATTAGGGATGTTAATGTGAAAATAGTGGCGGAAATTATTTTCGATATATTCGGAAGCCATGTAATTTTATAACGATATTCACAATCCAGTAATACGAACAGGATTTGACAGGTCAAATTAGTAACAATGAAATTTTTTAAATTAAATTAAGAAATTTTTAACAGTTTGGGAAGAGAGTCCGTTTGTATGATAAAAATTAAATTTCATTAAGAGTTGCTGATGTGGTTTAGCCATTTCCCACTTAATTGGAAAGTGGGCTAACGTAAATGGAGCCTAACTATTCCTCAACTCAGGTTGAGGAGGTTCATTTTTAAGGAATTTCTTATGATTTTCGAAAGTGCTTCTGGAAAATGGCCAATATGAGTACAATAACTCAACCCTCTCAGCCAATTAGAATAATATTCAGTGTATAATGTGAAAGGGAAGTCATCAATATGAATTCCTTATTTAGTTCTTGAGAATTACGAATGTACCTATCTAATAAAATCCGATTTATATGATGAAACCAGTTGAAAGAATCAAGGTCATTTTTTATGTGACTAAATATAATTTAGGTATTCTAGGTGTAACCTAGTTTCTTTCGGTCTGTTGACAATTGTCTTAGTTTCATTATAAAAGCAACATTAACAACTCATATTGTATTCCAAATTTCTTCATATAAATCTGAAACTTGGTTTGCATGATGAAATTGGGATTCCAATATGAATCCCTGAAACTTTTTCGTCCAATTCAAATTTTCCCGCACCGCATCCGGAACTAATATTGTAATCCATTCTTCATCTCCAAGTTTCATCTCAAAAAATTTAGTTTCCTACAAATATTTTATAAATAAATCCAGAGATCATCTTGGGATCCCATTTTCATCAAGCAAATCATGAAATCGGTAAGAAATCGGAAGAGAATCGTCTCCATTTTTTGCTGAGCTAAATGATGTCCTATAAAAACAGTAGCCGTTAGCGGTTAGTATACGATATCTCGTTGCATATTTCTTTAATTTTTTATCTGTCGCTCTGTAAGTGGCATAATCTTTTTGTTATGTACTCGTATGGCTTGTAAGGTATATCACTATCATGCCGTACCACAATTTAGGGATGAAACCCGAACAGTCGTATTATTTTATTTCAACACCAGGAATTAAGCCCAGAACGCACAAATTACAGAGAAAACACAAATTACATATGCATTTTGTAGAGGTTATTCGTGCTCTAATAATCCCAAAAATAAACTCTCGCATAATAAAATTTTGCGGTCTGGACACTTTTTCGGTGTCAATATATTTCAATCTGCTCGAGATTTTTCTAAACATTTACCGCTTAGAAGTATGATTTCCATCTGATAAAATGTGTTTGTATTTGATTGCACACCAAATTACTGCCTCTTCTCGCTCGTTGTGGTCCAGTTTAGTATACCAGTTAGTGTAATTGCGGCTTCTAAGTGCGAACTTCTGTCAATGTAGGCGTTACTTCGGTCTGTTCTTCACTACTCTTTATCGGAATGATCATAGCAATTAACTTATTTAGTTGGGTCTTGTAGGAATATTAGATTTAGATACCAAATTTTAAAGTTCTAAAAAATTTAAACTGGTTACATTTAAAATAACGTTGTGAAGGTAACTGGGTCCGTAAAAGCAAGAAAAAGATATCTATCTGCCTAAGATGTCTACTTAATGCCTACTGAACCGACGATTCTCGAGATGAATGCGGACCTTTACGTGAAAGGGATAGAGTCCCTTATAACCATCCAACCCCACGATAAGGCTGAATGTTATATTATGCTCATTTGATAAAATTTTATATAGTTTTATGAGCTTAAATCAGACAACAATTTGAATACCGTTGTAGTGCTCGAAGTAGTGCCATTTTCTTATTTCTGTGAATATCGTATCAAAAGTTTTGGGCCATGCAACAATTTTATTGATCCATGAGTTCACAAATCCATCGTTTTGGCACTTGTGGCAATTTATTAGTTTATTATAGAATATATATGTTACGGAGAAAGTCAGAAATCGGTAAATCTATGAAATGGGAGTCCTATATTCCCGAAAAGTAGACCCTTTTTAAAGTCGTAGTGCAAAGTCATTTGAAATAGTCTGGACTCGCTATTCTACTAACTCTCGCGGGCTCGCGGAAGCTAATTACACCCACCGGACTGTACTGTACAATCGATTTTTAATCGTATAAAATAATTTTTTTTAAAATCGGACATTTGCCGATTTCGGACTTTAACCAAATATATGCATGTTTTAGTAAGCAAAACTACCTCAATGGCGTTGGTGGAGGTTCATTTTTCTCATTTCATCGAATCATAATTTTGCCGATAGCACCTTAATGCATATATCCACGATTTTGATCATTGAAATAATTTTGAAAAATGTCACAGATTTACTTTTGTAAAATCGTACAAAACGAGAGCACAATTTTACATTAATTAAGCGAGGAATATGAAATCGATTCAGAACATTTGACCATCGACCTATATGAACAAACCTTAGACCATAAACCGCAAAATATTATTAATCAAATTTTAGTATCGGATAATTAGGAAAATTTCCAACATACGTATGGAAAATGACATAGAAATAGATGTAAAGCAATGGGAAAAGATTCCAACAATACGCATAAACTAAACAGAATTGGGATGCTTGCATGCCCTGAAATATCAAATATTCTAACACGAAAATTGAACAGTGAAGTGAGACGAAATGCCTATATGAAATCTCACCAAAAATAAAAAACAGACAACTCTGTGACAGACTTCTCGAACTTTCTTATAATTTTCCAATCTTTTTATCGGATATCCAGAGATTAAATGAACTTAACGGCATGTATCAGCATTTTGTTCACGTTCGCAAGGCATCGGTGTCTGAATTCGATTAATATACAATATGTATGAGACTATGGCTTAAATACCGTAAACAGCCACTTCATCTCAACTGAGACCGTTAAGACCAACTTATATCAAATTGGAACGTCGTGAAGTGGTTAGCTCAAATTATTTGACATAATTGTCTGTAATACTGACGGTGTTAATGGTGTAAACAAATGTTTTAACTAAATAAATTTTTCATCAGCGACGAGGATCGAACTAGAGACCGCGGCGGGATAACAACTCTCTTAACCAACGCTGTACGATCGACAACATAAAAATGGAATCATCCTAAAAAAACTTCAATTGATGACGACAGCCTTGGCATTTTAATGATTAAAGAACCGTTTGCATAACAAACAAAACTAGGAAGGGATTCATTGGGCCCTCTGACCGGAATTAACTTTTATCGAAAAGTGTACGTTACATACAAAATGGGCTGTCAAAATAGAAAAATTTGGGTTACCTCCACAAGCTCTCAAATTTTAAAATTTTTTAAATATTTATCAAAATATATACGGTTGTTTCCACGAATTTCCGAGATGATACCAAATTTAGGCATTTCCCGTATTACGATTCATCGATAAGTGATTTTCACAACACTAGGTTATAACTATGTTGATTGCACGTAATCACTTATAGGAAAACGATTTATCTACCAACAAATAATATGACGATGTCATTGGCAAATCCTTGACAGAAGAATCGGTTGTCGTTTAACTATATCAGTAATGAGTTAACGAGGAGATAGAACTCCTCCGTGTGGGGATCCCTTGCAAGTAGTGAAGATAGCCTCAGCGCTATATTAAGGTTGGGGGTAATTTCCTGGACCTAAGCATGGCACTACGCCATCCTACAAGAGAGAGTTACATACCATGTTTTAAAAGTGCTGAGTTCAGGGAATTATATGATGCATCGTCAAATTCCCTAGAAAGGATGCTCTCTATACAGTATATATCCACTAAGCATTCAAAGCATTTAAATAAGAACGAGTACTAATCCCACAACTGCGATCTACTAGTGGGCATCGGTTTCTTGTCTGTTTGCTCAGTCTACTCAACTCCTTAATCCAGTTTGAATTTCTGGTGTATCTAAATTTTTTAAGTGTCCTGTGAGAATTTCAGGAAAATCAGATACAGGTTATCCGAGTTTGAGATGCTAATTGATACGTGGTGGCTCCGTGGTTCTTTCTGACAAAAAAAATTATTATTAAGCAGGTAGCTACTTGGGAATTATTTTAGATTTAATTGGATAAGAGTATCATGTAACTTCAGTCGTTTGAGAGCGATGAAACTTTAAACTAAAACAAAAATTAAATTTATTTGGAACATTTAACTTTCTAGAGAAATTGTGGTATTTTTGTAAATGTTGTTCTGAACAAAACTGCATGTTGTTCTGAACAAAAAATTTTCAACACCCTTGCAACTCAGACATTATTCAGAATGGACCCGTCCTCAGAAAGAAACGGATACAACGGTGGTCAAATAGAGTTACGTGATCTAAACGTTCCAGGTGGTCAGAGTAATATGAATAACGTTCTATCTTGAGGACGCCAGGAAGGTCTAGAACCAGATAGGGGTCCAAGAGGGCTCATTTTTCAACTGCTGAATTGGAAATATGCTGAAGTACATCTTTCGGGTCCCTCTTTAGACCAAAGGTGATCCATCTGTCAGCTTTTAGTCCCGAGTTTTTATTTTCCAGTCTCTTCAGAATTTCCAAAGGCTCTAAAATTGGACACGAAATAAAAAGTGTAGTCGTAGCAAGCATGGGTAGGTCGCTAAATTGAATACACGCCAGTTTAGCCCCTTTCTCCAGACGGAAGGCTTTCGAAGTTTAGATAACCACGTGCAATGGGAACCATGAGGCAAGGTTTTTTTTCTTTGCCGAGTTTAATGAAGAAGGCGATGGTATCAATACCTCGTTTTGACCTTCTCTACCATCAGGAGGCTTTTTTAATTTGGAATATATTTTCTTGCAGCCCAAAGATAATACCGACGGTACTTCCCAATTATCTTCTGCACCAATATCGATATAAATGGTTTCATTAAGTTATTTTAATTTTTATTTTCCATGTTGAAAAATGTTTTGGTTTGCAGAAAACACAGGCCCATTAATACATGCCTACCTCGAAGGTCGTCTAAATATCCGAATTTCATCATATGGTGAAATAATCAAACAACCATGCAGCTCTCAGATACGATAGGAAGGGGTGTTGGATCTGAAGTGTGTCTTGCAGCAAGTGGTTCGCTGGAAATCGACTACCCACAATATATTTTCATCTTTCGTATTTTGTACAAGGATTGTGGTACGTTTGCCCAGTCGCAGAATCGTTGAAACTTGTACATGTTTTCTGGGAAATGAGCTGTAATAACCTACGAATACTGAAATTCAGTCAAAAATGGAACGGCAAAGAGTAATTGCAAGATCCGCTCAGCGCGGATTAAGACTCAGTTTAGCAAATTATGATCATTCAATAAAAGATCCAAACCGAACCAGATATTGACGAAATTAAGGATTTTACCGTTTATAACCGACCTAGTTGGTGCCCATAGAGGTGATGTTAAGCGATGAACACAAATACACTTCACAATCACCGGATAGTGAAACATGCAATCAAATCATCATCGATCATATTCTGATTAACAAGTAATATCTTAATTCGGTACTGGGCGGCGGAACCGAAATCATATCTGCTCGTGGTGCAGGGGATGAAAATAACTACAAATAAATAAATGAATTTGAAGGTGGCGTATATCTTGAAGCAAATGGCCCGCTTTATGACAGTGTTTAAAGTAGAACTCGTGCATCTTTTAAAAATGGGCCGAATATGTAGAAACAGACTAGCATACAACAAGAACTTAGATGATCTGAATTTGGATACATTGATCCATAATAGACTATCTGTCGCTGTAGCCTCGTCGCGAAATGGGGGTTGACGAATGGGAACCAACGGTAAATGTAAAATAATAATAATAATTAATAACGTTAAAAGTGGTAACAATTTATACCAAAATCCAAATTCCATAACCAATCAAAATCGAAAATATCAAGTTGAAATGGTGGCTGATATGCTCCAGTATGACAATCGGCGAATTAACCCTTTTTGAGGTATTACTCCCCTGGATGGTGAGTATCTAAACGATTTGTGGCCGGGCAAATTAGATGTAGGGACCTAACCTATGGATGAACCCTGGATGAACTGTCAAAAAATAGCGCTGAAATTCTTGCATAAAGTAGCTGGTTGGGCATTCCAATTTTAAGGTCTTTCCTTTTCAATCAATAACAATCAGTTTACGATGTTTTATGCAAGTTATTTCGAATATCAACTTAAAGGAATGGTATTTCATTGTTGGATGAATGTCAGCAAAAGACCAAACAAACCCTTCACACTTGAGCATGAACTGCTGTCACATTTCCATGCAAAGTTAATATAAAGTACTTTGGTAATAAAGCAGCAAATAATACCAATTGTATGTGGTCCTGATTTTAATAAAGTTTAAGTATTACTGATTTTCACACGAAAAGGATAGAAATGATTACAGTATACGAATCATCTCAAGAAATTATCGATCGTACTAAATCATCCTAAAATTGGTAGTAAATCTATTTTGTGTACATAAGATAGGAAAATTGAATTTAAATCGGAAAAGCCACCCCCTTTTTAACGAAAGGAAAATTTGATTTTTATTTGTTTATTTATTTACTTAAAAATTAACGTGGAAAATATACATTGTAACTAGAATCGAAAATTTAGGGTGAAAAGCAGCCAACAAATACAAATATTTTTAAAATATGCATTACGGAGGGTGAACGATGATGACGATGGTATCAGATCATGATGAAACTGATAGGTCTACGATTATTATTATTCGCCTAACTTAATTTATTAACTGTAAATCAATTTGTAATCCTTTTTCCTAAGATGGTTTAAAATTAATTTATTATTTTTTTTTGTTTTTTTTTTTTGGAAAAAGGGATCTGGAAAAATTTATTTTTTTTATTTATTCTTCGTATATAGTCACTCGGTGTAGTTATTTAATTAAATAGGAATAAACATTTTTATTTATTTACTTTCCCGGGTTCGGCGAGATTTAATGATTTAATTTAAAAGATTTAGATCGATTACTGAAACAAGGACGGATGTAAAGGTTGGGAGAAGATACAGCGATCGTTCCAGGATTGAAAGAATTTGGTGGTAACTTTTTTTTTGAAAACATTTATGTTTTACCCAACAATTACAATATCGGCCTAAATTAAGAAAAGATTAACTTTTGTTTATACTGTTTATATGACGCGTTTTGGATTAAGAATTTTATAAAAACATCGAATGTACGAATGGAGCTTGGTTATTTCTAAACAGATTTATATTAAAATGCGATGTTTATGACGAAACAGGAACCCTGTTATGAACATTAGTGATGCATTAAACTGTAGTGTATACTGTTGGTAGGGTGGATCTGAATCTTTGAATATGACTCATGATGACAAAATACGACAAAGATTGACCAAGCTAAATAATTCTTACAAATTTCCCAAATTCCCCCACCTCCTCGAATCCGGCCACTACACCTAGATCCCTTCGGCACTAACTCGAGGAACTTCATGACGCCCGTTATGTCGTGGATCGCCCCGTTCGGAATCCAAACTGGTTTTGTGCAAACCCTATGCCCTGTTAATATCGCCCAGAAGTCTATGCACCAGCAGATGCTCAAGAAGTTTCCCTTAAGTATCTAGAAGACATAGGGGTCTACATCGTGAAGGTATGTCATCTGAAGGCCTTTTCCAAGCCATTTCGAGCTGAGCGACAGTGAAAAGAGGAATATCTTGCACCTCGTACACTTCTTGCCTAGGCGATTCGTGTATCGGGAGAAGATTCCAGCAAAAGATTCCTCCAGTATTTAACTGGAACACCCGCAATTACTTATCTCAGGCAATCTTCAAATTCCGACGTGGGTTCAATCCGTTGATTGTTTACCATAGGGCTTATGCTTATCGGACCCATCACCCATTTCGGCCACCGCCCGTCGATGCTAGGTGGACACCTCTCTTCTTGTAACAGACATTTTCTCAACTGTGCAATACTGCGCTATTCCACCGCGCATCTGTTACTACGAGGGCCAAAGCAGCACGCAGGGCACTCAACAGAAACCCCATCGGATTAGACCGTTCCTCTCTAATTTAATTGCGTGGTCTTTTGGTATCCTAACCGTTGCATTGTTCATGCCAGAATGCGTTGGACGTATTGATGTGACATGTATTTCTTCAGCACATCCAATGACCGCTTCGATAACCTGCATGACCTCTAGATTACTTGTTTCACTCTCAAGGGTATATATATGTATGGAATAGCCACCTTCTTTCGATGAACCACCAGCGTTCTGGATCACCTCTTTCAATGCAATAGATTTTATCTTATCGCTCTTTACGCACGAACCATCAAATCGTTCACCTTCGTCTTTTGCAACTTTTGCAAAGCGACCACTTTCACTCCTAGCATACTCTCCTCTCGGCATACCTCCGCCCACCTATACTTTAAATAGGATGGTCTTATCTTTGGTTTTCCTTCTTTCCGATTCCTGATTAGCGTTCGGTCTCGCTGAATGCGTTTTCTCAGGGCTTTGTAGGATATTCGTCTTTTTTCAGTGGCTATTTGCTTCTGGCGTTGTCTTCTTGTTCCGGTACATAGGGTTATACCCATTTCGGTATCTGCTTCTTAGCAGCACTTCAAAATCTTCAGCAGATTAGTGATATTCGGAACAGTTAAAATGACACTTATACTCTCCCGGTGAGTGGTTGTGGAATTTCTCAGCTTTTAAACCACATTGAAGATCTGTTCGATGAACTCCGAATTACCTTCATTGTAGTTAGGACAAGCTACCAATACTGTAGATACTAAATCGGTCGGTCTGAGCTCCCCTGAATCTTATTCGTGTTTACGCTTTCAAACTTGGCCACTTCTTTTAACTTCATGTGTTAAGTCCTCAATAAGCCTTGGATTACTGGTACCCGTTCTCCAAGAATGCACGCGACCGGGTTATGTTAGTCTGCTGAAATTAATCTTGCGGCCAACTGTTCTCAGCTATAGAGGTGCCACTTCTTGCGCTGGCATTCCCGGATGAATTTTACCCGGATTTATGTGACTAGCCACTCACTGATACCTTCTCACGTTCTCGTCGTTTGTGTACTTCTCTCGATGCGGGTCTGCCAACAGAGAATAATGCTTTCCTGGGCATTGATGAAGAACCACACTTCAATCATATAGATGTGGCAGCAAACGCCTTCATAAAAGACAAGAAGATATTGATCAACATTGACACTGATGTCGGACAAACAATTAGAAGAAACGTTAAAAAACAATAACGAAAACAAACATTTTTTAGGTCTCAATACATACAAAATTGCTGATGATCTAATTTAAGGGACTTCAAGATACGCTCATTGAAGCGGTGTTGGACATTCACAACCGAGTCATAACTGCAAGACTATTAACAATTCAACAGCTCAAAGGTGCAATAGATTTCATAATCAGTAGTGTACCAGCCAAACTTTAGCTGCCGAAAATCGAGAATACTGATGATATTTTGACACTATACCAGCTTATGACAACTAAAACAGGGATAGCGCTACCTACCTCGAGCACGCCTGCCCTTCTTGTGACAAATTTATATCATACATTCTCCTCAGTGGCAAAGTCCGGATGGCAACACTGTAACGCCACTAACGACTTCAGGATATGCAAAGTAAGCATCGCGGGTCGATCCAAAATCAACAACAAGAACCATCTCCATAGGAGAATGTTAATCAATTGATTAACATAACAACGATTTGGATGTTTCGAAATCTGGTAACTTTTTGTTACCACGACAACAAAGCCAAAGTGCATACCAAATGAAATTAAATCAAACATCAATTAAGTCAATAACATTTTATACATTTATAAATATTTCAATTTGGTAACAAATTCTCCCATTTTCATTTTACTGAAAATTGTTTAACACCAAACAAGCTCATTACTAAAATAATTATAAATTTGATTTAAATAAATCGTTCGTGTTATTTAATTTACGTATGCGATGAATAAAAAATTACGGATTCGCCATCGAAGCGATTTATTTTTTGCCCTTCCCTCTTTCTACCGATTTTTAATCAAAGTCAGATTAACGGAAAGAAAACAAACAGAATTAATTTTTTATTTTGGGGAAAATTAAATGAAAAATGGAAAAATGTTTTCGAATGACAAACGGATTTAGTTTCATTTTTTGGGGAATTTACATACTACACAAGTATGTAACGGTAACGTGTGTGTATGTATATTGTAAAGGCCCAATCAACAAGTAATAATTATAGGAAATTTTTATCCGATTTTTGGTATTTAACTTTGCTTGCCTGCGTATCTTTAATCTTAAATTAAAAATGTATCGATTTGTATTTATTTACAGGGTTTAGAATTTTTCCTCACAATGGGTATTGTTTGTTTATTTAAAATGATTTGAATTTATTTTACACATATAACATACACATTACAACTGCAGAACTCGGGATAGGATATTAAGGACGGCATGTAATATAAATTATTGAAATATTGATCTGAACTGATGTAAATAAAATTGGTGACATCCGTACCCGTGTACGAAAAGGCGAGTTATTGGCGACGCAAAACCAATATCACATCAGTGTCTGTTCTTCTCATCAGTTATGAACCCTATACCAAGGTCTTTGGATTAATTTATCGAACTCACCACACAACGACCTCAGAAAACGTACACAGACAAAAAATAGGAACTTGGAACGTGCTAAGCCTACTAAAACCTGGAGATCTCCAGAACCTCTGAAACCTGCCAAATTTACACACAAGACGTGCTTACACTACAAGAGCTTAGATGGTCTTAGAGTGGGATACAGACTTCCACCAATGATTACACTCTCTACTACACTAGCCATCAGAATAGAGGAAAATTTGCGCCTTTCTCATACACCGGCGAGTGCAGCAGCTAATATCGACTTGCTCTCTGCCTTCTTGCGCCAAATGAAGATAAATCGAATGATGCGAAAGATTTAATCTTTCTTGAGCTGGAAGACATCATCAACAACATCCCGCACCATGACATCAAACTTATCGATGGCAAATTTAATGCAAAATTCTGTTCGCAGAACCTACACCACATATTGGTCCGTACAGCTTGTAATAAGTCAGTAACAACAATGACCAGCACATCGCAGAAATTCCTATAATGTATAACCTAATCATATCTAATACGTTCTTCTATAATCTCGGAGAAACATTCCACCAGTATTACTGACGTTAGATCATATAGAGGTGCTGATATTGACGGGGATCATATGCTTTCTATTTTCAAATATATAAGTGCAAACTATCTATCATCCACATTTAATAAACCAGCAAAGAAGACCGTGCACTGCGATATCGATGTATTAAAAAATGAAGACTCCATCTTCTCGAGCTAGAATAATTGGAAGAAGGTCATAATGATTGGCTCTTAACACTAGGAGCTCTCAGACAGAACAGAATATATCTGCGCCAGAAAAGCCTCAACTAAATTCCTCCGCCAAAATACACGAGGAAGATAATTTTGTTGCAACAAATTGTGCGACATTTTCCTATCTATCCTTTCCTTTCCTTGTCATTATCCTTGGGATGCAAGAGTTCTTAATGATCGCTAATGGTCGATCATCTGGTTTCGTTGTGTTTTGTTGCACTTCTTGAGCGCCTGAGCTCGTTATGTATTAATAATTATTTGTTGAGGTTCTGGTAATTTTATTTTGTTGAACTTCTAGAACTGTTTGATACGATTTGTTTTGTTGAGATTCATGGGCCTTAGACGCGGTTATTGCTTTCTTTTTAATATTTCAGCAGCTATATTGTTTTTTTATTTGAAATGGTTTTGTTCTAGTTTTGGTTCGTTTTGTAACGCTTGTTTGATGGTATTGTATTGATTTTGATTGATTGGGAGTTGCTTACATGTAGCTTCTCCAGCTCTTACATGAAGCTTCGCTGTTGTATTGTAATTTAACTGTTGGCGTTTGTTTGAAATTTTTTTAATTGGAAGTTTGAGTGTTGTTGTTGGTTTCGTATTAAATTGGTCGTTGCTCTGTTATAGCAGAATTGCTAAAGTGGCAAAGGTCCCACTTTTGATAAACCAAATTTGATAGTAGTCGCATATGATTTTGGTAGTGCGAGTGATGGTGATTCATTTAGCTGTGTTATTGGTAAGCCCATTGTCGAGTATACCTTATGCTCGCACTTTCTTCCGATCATTCTGATCACTGTTTCACGCTGAGGATGATCTTGGAGAAATATTGGGAGTACTATGTTACCAATTACCATTTACCAACTCTACATAGACTTTTTAAAAGCATATGATAGCATCCATCGCAAGAACTTAATGGCCGCACTCATATGTCAAGGAATTCCAGAGAAGCTTGTATCTCTGCATAAAGTAACAACATCTAGCTATATGTGTAGAATCGTAGTAGAAAGAGCTGCATCTGACCCCTTCGAAATAACATCTGGTGTGAGACAAGGAAATGCACTCGCCTCGGTGCCATTTAATCTGGCGCTCGAATACGTAATAAGGAAAGTAGTTGCATATTCAATATTTTAGGTCAAATTCTTGGCAAATAACAGCAAAACAAAATTTTTTCCATAGCAAGGAGCATCGCTATGGCAAATCTCGGAACAAATGACGACAACTTTGACAACTTCGAAGACTTTAAATATATTGGGCAATATAACCGGACATCGAGTTTTATACGCACAATCAAGAAAAAAATATCTTTCGCAATCGTGAAAACTCTCACTTTAAAAATCTCTTGAATGTAAGAATTGGGCCCCAACCACCTGATTGTAGATTACTATCTAATTCCGAAAGAAAGGAAGAAAGGTCATTCGATCTATTCATGGTCCCGTTAAGGTTGTGAACAATGAGAACCAGATTCGAATGACTCACGAAATTAAGCAACTAGACTGCGATATTATCGGATTCATTAAATCCAGCCGAGTTAGGCGGCTGGGCCACGTTGAAAGATCTCTATCAGAACAAACGATACGAAATACGATAATCCGAGCGTGCGATCAACCGAGTTAGAGGACCACCGTGCAGGCGGCAAAATCCCTTAAATTGAAATTAAAATCTAAAAATTCATCTGCTCATGGGTTAATACATTTATTTTTGCACCTTATGCCTAGTGTAGCATTGAGGATAGTACCTGCTTATTTTCCAGCCAACTTTAATATTATCAGTACATAATAACATAAATAAAACGATACACGTAGCATTGGCAGTGCCTTGCTATTAATTAAAGCGCGGGCCTAAAACTTAAACTTGTCATATATGTGTAATAATGAAGAATTAGCGAATACAGATTTACAATTTTTGAAGTTGATGAATTTATATGATATGTAGTTTCAATTACAAATTTTAAATTGGAATCTAGACGATCGAACAATATAATTACTTTACTGACGGTGGTGAAGCCGCCACAACCTTGAACTCACAAAATTTAATGACGAATTTATTAGGTAAATTTCTGAAAAGTAGAACTACCTGAACAATTTGAGCCGAAACCGATTTACATAAGCTTATCATTGTATGACTGAATTATCACTTTATAGCAAGCTTGAGACTCCATCTCTGTAACTTACAGCTATGCCGATAATATCAAAAAAGTTTCGAGTCATATAAATGTCTTATCTGATCAAGCAACCTGCTTTACGTTGGGCAGATCGTTATAACTACTAAATCATTCTTCCTCACATCGTAGAACTAATTTCGAGTTATGAACTTTCTTTTACGTTTTACCTATGGCCAGTGATGAGCTGAAGCCGATTTGGTTCTAGCTTCTACCACGATTTGGTAGGTTAATTATTTGAAAAATTATGATCTGGTAGTTAAAATTTAAACTATTAAATGCATTTTTTTATATTGAAGAATAGGTTTAAATAGGTGGTGTGGTAGTGGGATACTTAAGATGTGCCGTTAATTATATCTGTTGGTTCTAACTTTGAATTTGATACGGGAATTTTCGATATCTAACCTCGCTGACTCTGCCCGAAACACAACCCGGATTAGACAGTAAGGACAGCTGCTCATATCGTTGACGTTTGGCACATATATCCAACACTATCCAAGATAGCCAAGGATCTATTCTAAACATGCTAATCAATCCCTTTGGTTTTCAAATAGAACTATGGTTATACCTCATAGTGCGAATAAGGTTAATTAATTTTCTGACTTCGTGGAACAGGAAATGCTCAGTCGAGTTGAAGATATTGCTAATGTTTTCCGCTTTAGATACCCTAAGTTACCTTACTGGCTTGATTCCAGCGAATTGAATTTGATAATGCTGTAGATCTCGGTTGCGAATTATGAGCTTGACAGAGACACTTAATGAAGTCCAAAGGATCATCATAAAGCAGTACAAGTAGGAATGGAAATTGCGCTTCCATAATTGGTAAGGGTAAAGCATGAGGTTTCAATATTTCTAGCTACCAATGTGAGGGAGACGCTGAAGATATATCATTCAATCCAAAATAGGATATAACAAGTAAAATTTCTTAAAAGCCTTTTCTCTAAAATTAAACCACTTTTGCGGAAATATGATGAACATAATAATAAATGGAAGGGCGCATAATAGTGTCAAGCAACCATTGCCTAAATTAGTACAAATTTGGGAGATCGCATGGGAGCAGCATATAAAGTTATCGCAAAATGAAATGGAAGGACAAATGAGATTCGCATTCCACTTGTTGGCCCGAAATGGTATTTAAATGTGCAGAGCAGAACGTTATATATTCTTCATTATCCCCAAATTACTGACACTCATCAATGATCGTAATCTTTTTTAAATATAAAACATAAATGTTTTTTCAACTACTGAACAATATCAGAGTTTCAGAAATTCACGCTAGATCAAAAAAAATTCGACCATCTTTCCAAGATACGGCTTCGTCCGTGGCCAGCCGGTCAATTTGCATATAAAATTATTCGTCACGACTTAGTATAACATTACTATCTTAAATAAACTTACCAATTGTCTTACTATCAGATATTTATTCTAAAAGTAAAAATAAAGTTAGTTTATTATTATCCAATGTAATTTAATTTAAAATACTTACCACTAATTTTATTGATAGGAATCCTGATAATTCAATTTTTAAAGTACTTATTTAAATTTTAACTTAAATCTTTCCATTTTGATAAAATTACTTCACTTTTTAGACCGGATAGAAACACAGATTCATTAGTGGGTATCTGAGATATTTTACCAAAACAAATTGACTGAATCACGAACAGGTGAATTAGCAACATGGATCGGGAACATCGAAAATTCGATTTTTGAGATCGAGATCGACCGGATCGACTCATAAGATGGATGTCGCATCCTGCCGAACTAAGTCTATGAGATTAATATTTTCCCTTTATTCCACAACTGCGCCAAACGGAAATCGATTTACGACCTAGTAAAACTCATTCACAAAAGCGCGAATTTAATATCAATAAAGGTGTTCCACTAAGTGTACGCGTTCAATTTACTATAAAATATGTCATTCACTAAGACTCTAATTACTTTTTAAGTTTGAAAAGAGAGAAAGAGAGAAGAAAGGCAGTTCGTTCATTTTTGCGTAGTACGGAACTGGAACTGGCATTTAGGAAGCGTATGCCTACCTACTTATTTGGTACACGAGTTCGTCCAAACTCTATTTTGGGAGAATGAGAACATTCCAAATACGAACACACTCGGAGAAGCACTTGGAAGTCTTCTAAATTTAGCAGTAAGTCATTAATAAGTAATGAGGAGAAAATCCCAAAGAACCTCAATTTAAAAAAATGAATACCAAGTTATAGAAGACTTTTACTAGCTTACATGGCAAAAGTGAAAGGCAACGAAATAGATAATTTGAACCATTTATCGCATCGGTATATTAAAATCAAACCAATGGACAACCAAACAGAGTCGTGTTTGATGACTTGCCGGAAACGCGAACTATAGTGCTTTGCGGTTAGATCAACTATCAATCTACGTTAAATGTTTTACTTGATATACCTATGCAATATTTCGTCTTCCCATAGAATGTTATTGGTGTCGCTAAACCAATACCAAATTGGCATCTGTTCTCCAGGTTATGTGCGACTGAAGTGAGCCTCTATCTGGACGAATGAAAAGCACACTCAAATGAGTACATTACTGTGGAATAGTTCTTTCAAACCCCGCCTGTTGACTAATGTGGAACTTTCCAGAACCTTCCCCTTGTCGAAAATATCATCGATGACTACCGATGTGGTTTTCGCCCTAATCGATCAACTACTGATCGGTGTTTCACTTTAAGTACAATATAAGGATTCACCAACTCTATATAGAATTTCAACAGGCATATGACAACCACAACCGCAAAAATTTCAGGCTCGCGCTTATATTAACGGAATTCCAGGAGCCTCTCTCTGTAAGCTAACAAACACGATGTGTCTCGCTCTGTAGAATTGTGGTTGAATGGGCTATATATGATGAGATCGAAATGACCTCTGGTGTGCGAAATTGAGATAAGCTCGCGCCTGTGCTGCTTAATCTACGCTCGAGTACTAAATAAGGTAAAGTAGTATTGAAATTTCGTTTTGTTAATTAATAAGTCAGGAAAAATTGGGGATATGCAGATGATATCGTGCTTCTTGGCTGGAAACCTAATAATATTAAGGGCAGTTTTATACCGTTTATCAGTCAAGCGAAACAACTCGGTTTGGAAGTGACCGCAGCAACAAAACTAAATGTCTACCAACATCAAGGAACGTCAATAGGGTAAAACTCTAAACAGACGCCCATAATTTTGACAACGCGAAAGACTTTAAATATCTCTAGTAAGTTATAGCAACAACAAATTATGTAAAGGCAGATATAAAAGCCCGCGCACCAGTGAGGGATCGAGTCTTCTATACACAATGAATATGTAGCAGTCGTGTAAGATCTTCACAAAGCACTTATAAGATTCGTGGCGACCACGATTTATTTTATTGAATGTAGAATATTATTTACCTTTGAAAGAAACGTCATTAGATTCATATACGGCCCACTCTAGTTTGCCAACAACGAATTCCGGATTCGAATGAAAAACAATATTTAATTAACTATACGTAAGCACAGCGGAGAAGGAAGGATTGAAAGATAAGCTGGTATGTACTTAAAGAAATGGATTTCCAATTCTAATAAATTGCTACGAGCAACGCCAATCCGAGATAGAGTTGAGGCCTTTAAAGATTTAGGAAAGCTAGGTAATATTGGAAGACCTAGTGTCTTAGGGTTACAAAATAAAGCTTCGTAAAAATAAAAACATTTTTCCACACACTGGGATTGTTCGCCTTAGGCTAGGATGACGAACTACAAGGCACGATCAAAGATAAATGGTTAGGTATCACCCAGTAATTGAACTAATTTGTAATCAAATTTAATAAAGAGACCAAGAAGAATTTTTTAGATGTTGCATGCAAATGAACACACTAACGCTGCCTTGACCTGCCTATGTACATGCAACAACTATTAAGATTATTTCAATAACTATAAGCTCAACCATTACGCAGTTCAAAACTTGAGCTAAAGTTAGTCAAATCAATAAAGAGCTAGATGGAGCCTCAAGGGTAATTCTACCATCGGAATGACTGAATTATGGTCGAAGATGTCTACAGAGCTAGTAGCGATATAATTTCAAAATGGGGCTAGGACAATTAGGAAACAGCACGTGTAAGTATGATTGGAGTATGATTGATTTGATTAATAGCTAAACAAAACCCTCCAATTTTACAACTTCAGTGTGAGTTTATCCGCCTTTTCTACTGCAAAATCTGCAACATGACAGCTAATTGCCCAATCGAAGCGGGGTTTTTTTAGTAAACAATACAGTAATCTACTGAAAATTTTGCAGATTGCAGCGGAAAAAATGAATGAACTCGTACTCAGTATCTATAAACCCATCCTACTGACGATTACTAAAGCAAAAGCGTTTTTATTAGCAATCGAGTATTTGCCATTAGGTCTAAATTCTTCATAAAAATTTTAGTTTGTCGCAGAGGATTTTCGAATTACGGTTCAAGTATTCAAGCTGATAGATGAATTCGTGGAACCAGGATGTCCTCCCTGATTACTGAAGGGTTTTATTGCTAAAGCAAATTAATTAAAATAAAAGCGGAAACAATCGTTTGCAAGACACAAAAATTCAAAATATGGAAATCTTTACTGACATCTGCAGTAAATGCAAAAGAACAAAAATTTATTCCAAGACTACAACCTACGAATGACATAAAAAAAATTATTTTTATTTATACCATTTAAAATTTCTCATTTTCTCGACCAGTTTTGACACATTTCATTTTCAATAACCGAATTTTTGTTTACTTGCGCGGCAAAACTGCAATAAATTGTTTTGTTTATTTCCAAGTTATCGTGTTAAAAATAATCAGAAAATATGACGACTCGGGTAATCAATAAAATCTTTATTGTGTAATGTGTTTACTAATAAAATAAACCAAATTACGATTTTTAGGACATTCGATCATATTTTTTGGGTGGTTCTTCTAAAACCGCATCGAAACCTAGTTCTGAAAATGTGGTTGCTAAGAAGCCTGTTAAAAATATTATATTAGATAGTAGTGATGAGGAGGATAGCCGTAAACACAGTAATGCGACCGTTAAAAAGTCTCCGAGTTCAAGCGAAAAAAAGAAAAAATTCCAATCATCGAAAAGGCGAATTGAGTCTGACGATGATGAGCCCGTGAAAGATAAAAAACCTCAAAAAAAGACAAATTTGGGAAAATTAAAGGAACCGGTAAAAAAGGCAGTGGATGTTAATGATCTGTTTGGCACCTCAACAATTGCTCGCATCCCAAAAAAGAAGGAAGTAAAAGCGGAAGCAAAATCAGATGATGTCAGTATTTTACTGAATTCTGATGAAGATTTGGAATTGTCCATGATAGATTGTGAACTTGAAACTCATACAAATGATAACGGCGAATCTAAGAAACTAGTAGAAGCTGAAAAGTGTACAAAAACTAACGAGACGATTATGTCACCAAAGAAAACTCCAACTAAAGATGAAAAGAAGGAGGATAAATTACCTAAACCGGAGGTGATTAAACCTCACACTACTACCTCTCATTCTCAGTCGTCGAAAAAGCGTCCTAGAACCACTTCTACAGCTCACAACAGAAACGAATCGACAGCACAGGATGACGAAGACCGGCATGAGAAAAAACGATTGGCTGCAATTCTGTATCAGAAGTTTAAAAATCGTGAAAGTGTTATAAATCCAGGCAGTAAGGAACTTCCAAAAGGAAAGCCAAACTGTCTTGCTGGCAAAACCTTTATAATAACCGGAATTTTAGAGTCGCTAGAACGCGAAGAAGCAGAAAAGCTGATACAGGAATACGGCGGAAAAATTACCAAAAGTGTCTCGAAGAAAACCAGCTACATTGTGGCTGGCGAAGAAGCGGGTCCCTCTAAAATTGGAAAAGCCGAAGAACTAGGAGTACCACAGATTACTGAAGATGAGCTTTTCGAGCTAATTAATAAAAGCATGCGATCGAAAGGTGAACCGAGTCCTAAGAAGGTCAAAGTGGAACCACCAAAAACGGCAAAAGTTGATGCATCACCAAAAAATAAGAAAGAATCACGTAATAAAGATGACGAAATTCCCAGCTTTACGGTAGTTAACCCGGCCGCCGAGAATAAGTTGATCAAAAAAAAAGCTACTCCTAAGATCAAAAACGAAATAGAGGAAACCGCTCCTAAAATCGCAACCACATCATCACCCATTAAAGATAATGCCGATCTTACTTGGGTCGAAAAGTACAAACCAACTTCGTGCGCTCAAATTATAGGACAGCAAGGAGCAAACAGTAACGTACATTTGTAAGTAATTCTGTCAATAAACTAGTGATTGACAGCCGTAATTTATTTTATTGTGTATTCTAGGCTCAAAAACTGGTTGCAAAAATGGCATTCAAACCATGACGGCACCAAAAAACTCCAAAAACCAAATCCATGGAAGAAAAACGACGATGGAAGTTATTACAAAGCGGCACTTTTATCGGGGCCTCCGGGTATTGGTAAAACAACAACGGTAAATTTGGTTTGCAAGGAGCTCGGATTCGATATGGTTGAGTTTAATGCATCGGACACCCGTAGCAAGAAACTGCTAAAAGAAGAAGTATCCGAATTACTAAACAACCAATCACTTTATGGATACTGTCATGGTGATCAAAAAGCATCGAGTAAAAACCATGTTCTCGTAATGGATGAAGTTGATGGCATGGCCGGAAATGAAGATAGGGGCGGAATTCAAGAGTTAATTGCATTGATCAAAGATTCGTCAACGCCCATTATTTGCATGTGTAATGATCGAAATCACCAAAAAATGAGATCACTTGTAAACTATTGTTTTGATCTGCGGTTCCATAAACCTCGTGTCGAACAAATCAAAGCCCCAATTATGTCGATTTTATTTAAGGAAAATTTTAAAGTTCCCGCCAACATTTTAAGTGAAATCATTGCGTCTACGAATAACGATATTCGGCAAACCTTAAATTACCTTTCACTATTAAGTTCCAAAAAGAATTTGGATGAAATCAAGCCGAATGCAGAATCAACCAAAAAGGATTTGAAATTAGGGCCCTGGGATGTGGTACGGAAAGTTTTCTCCGCCGAGGAACATAAAACAATGTCAATATATGATAAAAGCGATTTGTTCTTCCACGACTACAGCATTGGACCGCTCTTTGTGCAACAAAACTACTTACAGGTGTCGCCTAAATGTGCCAAATCAGAAGTACTTGGTCGTGTTGCACAAGCGGCTGATATTCTGTCGATGGGTGATATGGTGGATCGTCGAATCCGGTCAAATAATGCTTGGTCATTGTTACCGGTTCAGGCGATGTTTAGTTCCGTATTGCCAGGTGAATATATGGCTGGGCATTTCACTGGCCAAATCAATTTCCCCGGATGGTTGGGTAAAAACTCAAAAACCACAAAACGAAAACGGTTAGCACAAGAAGTGCATGATCACACGCGAATTAAAACTAGTGCGTCAGTGCTGTCGTTCCGCCTAGACTATGCACCCGTCATGCTTAAGGCAATTTGTCGTCCGCTAATTTCAAAAGGAATTGATGGTATTTCGGAGGCCATAGAAATAATTAAAGAGTATCGTTTATTGCGAGAAGATATCGATTCCCTTATTGAATTAACTGCATGGCCCGGACGTAAGAGTCCATTCGATGAGATCGATAGTAAAGTTAAAGCAGCACTTACCCGAACTTACAACAAGGAAATTTGCCCGTACAGCTATTCCGCTACAGCCGCTATAAAGAAAAAGAAACTAGATAAACTTGATGATAATCTCGACCTCGATGGGAACGAGGAAACTTATCCGGATTCTGACGAAGAGAAAGAAGAACAGGACTTAAACAATGATGTTCTTATTAAAACGAAAAAACCGGCTGCCGCATCGAAAAAAGAAGCATCTACGTCCAAAGCGAGTACCTCGAAGGGAGTGACTACCAAAAAAGCACCGAAAAAGAAATAATATTACTCAAGACTTTTTGATTGTTAATAATATGTTGTTTAATAATAATATTTGATATTTGAAAAACTAAATTGCATTTTCACTTAACCACTTATGGCAACCACCATTGCGCGCACTAAACTATTTGAATTTATTTTTGGTGCTAAATATTACCAACAGATGGCAGAGGCTGGACTATAGATAGAATAAAAAGAATAACGTAAGAGAGCGAAAGAGAGGATTTACATGCAATCGACTATACTGAGAATAATAAATATAAAAAGAATAACAGAAATTGCGTTTAATTTTTTTTCATTTTTGCTGTCACTTAAAAAGAATAACCGAGCGATAATTTTCGTCCAAGAATAAAAAACTTAATAACTACAACAACAAAACCCAAACAAATTTTAGTGCGTCGAATGTAATATGCATATTTACTTTTTTATATAAGGGAATTTTAAATTATTCGTGTGTTTTATCTTTTCTATTTATAAAATATTCATGTATATAAACAAGGGTGATTTTTTTGTGGTTAGGATTTTCATGCATTAGTATTTGACAGATCACGCGGGATTTCAGACAAGGTGTCAAAGAGAAAGATGCTCAGTATGCTTTGACATTTCATAATGAATAGACTTACTAACGAGCAACGCTTGCAAATAATTGAATTATATTACAAAAATCAGTGTTCGGTTCGAAAAGTGTTTCGCGATTTACGTCCGATTTATGGTCTACATAATCGACCAAGTGAGCAAACAATTAATGCGATTGTGACCAAGTTTCGCACTCAGTTTACTTTATTGGACATTAAACCAACCACACGAATGCGTACAGTGCGTACAGAAGAGAATATTGCGTCTGTTTCTGAGAGTGTTGCTGAAGACCGTGAAATGTCGGATTCTAACGAAGAGAAAGAAGAACAGGACTTAAACAATGATGTTCTTATTAAAACGAAAAAACCGGCTGCCGCATCGAAAAAAGAAGCATCTACGTCCAAAGCGAGTACCTCGAAGGGAGTGACTACCAAAAAAGCACCGAAAAAGAAATAATATTACTCAAGACTTTTTGATTGTTAATAATATGTTGTTTAATAATAATATTTGATATTTGAAAAACTAAATTGCATTTTCACTTAACCACTTATGGCAACCACCATTGCGCGCACTAAACTATTTGAATTTATTTTTGGTGCTAAATATTACCAACAGATGGCAGAGGCTGGACTATAGATAGAATAAAAAGAATAACGTAAGAGAGCGAAAGAGAGGATTTACATGCAATCGACTATACTGAGAATAATAAATATAAAAAGAATAACAGAAATTGCGTTTAATTTTTTTTCATTTTTGCTGTCACTTAAAAAGAATAACCGAGCGATAATTTTCGTCCAAGAATAAAAAACTTAATAACTACAACAACAAAACCCAAACAAATTTTAGTGCGTCGAATGTAATATGCATATTTACTTTTTTATATAAGGGAATTTTAAATTATTCGTGTGTTTTATCTTTTCTATTTATAAAATATTCATGTATATAAACAAGGGTGATTTTTTTGTGGTTAGGATTTTCATGCATTATGGCTGGACTATAGATGGAATAAAAAGAATAACGTAAGAGAGCGAAAGAGAGGATTTACATGCAATCGACTATACTGAGAATAATAAATATAAAAAGAATAACAGAAATTGCGTTTAATTTTTTTTCATTTTTGCTGTCACTTAAAAAGAATAACCGAGCGATAATTTTCGCCCAAAGAATAAAAAACTTAATAACTACAACAACAAAACTCAAATAAATTTTAGTGCGTTGAATATAATATGCATATTTACTTTTTTATATAAGGGAATTTTAAATTATTCGTCTGTTTTATCTTTTCTATTCTATATCAGAAATAATTTTCAATACACTGTAGAATTGAATTTTTCTAAACCTAACCTAAAAAAATAATTTATCGAATTGTGGTGATTTAAATCGCATATAAACAATTTTTATAATTTTAAAAACATATATTTGTTGATATAAATACGTTTATACTGAAAAATATTGTAGTTTCATTCATAATTGTAGGAAATATATCACAAAAATATATGAATGAACTTAATTTTTCAAGTCATCTATGGCCGTAATGTCAAATTGGAATAATAATTTTTTGTCTTCGTTTCTTACGTTATTCTTTTTATTCCATCTATAGTTCCCACATTAGTATTTGACAGATCACGCGGGATTTCAGACAAGGTGTCAAAGAGAAAGATGCTCAGTATGCTTTGACATTTCATAATGAATAGACTTACTAACGAGCAACGCTTGCAAATAATTGAATTATATTACAAAAATCAGTGTTCGGTTCGAAAAGTGTTTCGCGATTTACGTCCGATTTATGGTCTACATAATCGACCAAGTGAGCAAACAATTAATGCGATTGTGACCAAGTTTCGCACTCAGTTTACTTTATTGGACATTAAACCAACCACACGAATGCGTACAGTGCGTACAGAAGAGAATATTGCGTCTGTTTCTGAGAGTGTTGCTGAAGACCGTGAAATGTCGGATTCTAACGAAGAGAAAGAAGAACAGGACTTAAACAATGATGTTCTTATTAAAACGAAAAAACCGGCTGCCGCATCGAAAAAAGAAGCATCTACGTCCAAAGCGAGTACCTCGAAGGGAGTGACTACCAAAAAAGCACCGAAAAAGAAATAATATTACTCAAGACTTTTTGATTGTTAATAATATGTTGTTTAATAATAATATTTGATATTTGAAAAACTAAATTGCATTTTCACTTAACCACTTATGGCAACCACCATTGCGCGCACTAAACTATTTGAATTTATTTTTGGTGCTAAATATTACCAACAGATGGCAGAGGCTGGACTATAGATAGAATAAAAAGAATAACGTAAGAGAGCGAAAGAGAGGATTTACATGCAATCGACTATACTGAGAATAATAAATATAAAAAGAATAACAGAAATTGCGTTTAATTTTTTTTCATTTTTGCTGTCACTTAAAAAGAATAACCGAGCGATAATTTTCGTCCAAGAATAAAAAACTTAATAACTACAACAACAAAACCCAAACAAATTTTAGTGCGTCGAATGTAATATGCATATTTACTTTTTTATATAAGGGAATTTTAAATTATTCGTGTGTTTTATCTTTTCTATTTATAAAATATTCATGTATATAAACAAGGGTGATTTTTTTGTGGTTAGGATTTTCATGCATTAGTATTTGACAGATCACGCGGGATTTCAGACAAGGTGTCAAAGAGAAAGATGCTCAGTATGCTTTGACATTTCATAATGAATAGACTTACTAACGAGCAACGCTTGCAAATAATTGAATTATATTACAAAAATCAGTGTTCGGTTCGAAAAGTGTTTCGCGATTTACGTCCGATTTATGGTCTACATAATCGACCAAGTGAGCAAACAATTAATGCGATTGTGACCAAGTTTCGCACTCAGTTTACTTTATTGGACATTAAACCAACCACACGAATGCGTACAGTGCGTACAGAAGAGAATATTGCGTCTGTTTCTGAGAGTGTTGCTGAAGACCGTGAAATGTCGGATTCTAACGAAGAGAAAGAAGAACAGGACTTAAACAATGATGTTCTTATTAAAACGAAAAAACCGGCTGCCGCATCGAAAAAAGAAGCATCTACGTCCAAAGCGAGTACCTCGAAGGGAGTGACTACCAAAAAAGCACCGAAAAAGAAATAATATTACTCAAGACTTTTTGATTGTTAATAATATGTTGTTTAATAATAATATTTGATATTTGAAAAACTAAATTGCATTTTCACTTAACCACTTATGGCAACCACCATTGCACCATGCGCACTAAACTATTTGAATTTATTTTTGGTGCTAAATATTACCAACAGATGGCAGAGGCTGGACTATAGATAGAATAAAAAGAATAACGTAAGAGAGCGAAAGAGAGGATTTACATGCAATCGACTATACTGAGAATAATAAATATAAAAAGAATAACAGAAATTGCGTTTAATTTTTTTTCATTTTTGCTGTCACTTAAAAAGAATAACCGAGCGATAATTTTCGTCCAAGAATAAAAAACTTAATAACTACAACAACAAAACCCAAACAAATTTTAGTGCGTCGAATGTATTATGCATATTTACTTTTTTATATAAGGGAATTTTAAATTATTCGTGTGTTTTATCTTTTCTATTTATAAAATATTCATGTATATAAACAAGGGTGATTTTTTTGTGGTTAGGATTTTCATGCATTAGTATTTGACAGATCACGCGGGATTTCAGACAAGGTGTCAAAGAGAAAGATGCTCAGTATGCTTTGACATTTCATAATGAATAGACTTACTAACGAGCAACGCTTGCAAATAATTGAATTATATTACAAAAATCAGTGTTCGGTTCGAAAAGTGTTTCGCGATTTACGTCCGATTTATGCGATTGTGACCAAGTTTCGCACTCAGTTTACTTTATTGGACATTAAACCAACCACACGAATGCGTACAGTGCGTACAGAAGAGAATATTGCGTCTGTTTCTGAGAGTGTTGCTGAAGACCGTGAAATGTCGGATTCTAACGAAGAGAAAGAAGAACAGGACTTAAACAATGATGTTCTTATTAAAACGAAAAAACCGGCTGCCGCATCGAAAAAAGAAGCATCTACGTCCAAAGCGAGTACCTCGAAGGGAGTGACTACCAAAAAAGCACCGAAAAAGAAATAATATTACTCAAGACTTTTTGATTGTTAATAATATGTTGTTTAATAATAATATTTGATATTTGAAAAACTAAATTGCATTTTCACTTAACCACTTATGGCAACCACCATTGCGCGCACTAAACTATTTGAATTTATTTTTGGTGCTAAATATTACCAACAGATGGCAGAGGCTGGACTATAGATAGAATAAAAAGAATAACGTAAGAGAGCGAAAGAGAGGATTTACATGCAATCGACTATACTGAGAATAATAAATATAAAAAGAATAACAGAAATTGCGTTTAATTTTTTTTCATTTTTGCTGTCACTTAAAAAGAATAACCGAGCGATAATTTTCGTCCAAGAATAAAAAACTTAATAACTACAACAACAAAACCCAAACAAATTTTAGTGCGTCGAATGTAATATGCATATTTACTTTTTTATATAAGGGAATTTTAAATTATTCGTGTGTTTTATCTTTTCTATTTATAAAATATTCATGTATATAAACAAGGGTGATTTTTTTGTGGTTAGGATTTTCATGCATTAGTATTTGACAGATCACGCGGGATTTCAGACAAGGTGTCAAAGAGAAAGATGCTCAGTATGCTTTGACATTTCATAATGAATAGACTTACTAACGAGCAACGCTTGCAAATAATTGAATTATATTACAAAAATCAGTGTTCGGTTCGAAAAGTGTTTCGCGATTTACGTCCGATTTATGGTCTACATAATCGACCAAGTGAGCAAACAATTAATGCGATTGTGACCAAGTTTCGCACTCAGTTTACTTTATTGGACATTAAACCAACCACACGAATGCGTACAGTGCGTACAGAAGAGAATATTGCGTCTGTTTCTGAGAGTGTTGCTGAAGACCGTGAAATGTCGATTCGTCGCCGTTCGCAGCAATTGGGTTTGTGTTATTCGACGACATGGAAGATTTTACGCAAAGATCTTGGTGTAAAACCGTATAAAATACAGCTCCTGCAAGAACTGAAGCCGAACGATCTGCCACAACGTCGAATTTTCAGTGAATGGGCCCTAGAAAAGTTGGCAGAAAATCCGCTTTTTTATCGACAAATTTTGTTCAGCGGTGAGGCTCATTTCTGGTTGAATGGCTACGTAAATAAGCAAAATTGCCGCATTTGGAGTGAAGAGCAACCAGAAGCCGTTCAAGAACTGCCCATGCATCCCGAAAAATGCACTGTTTGGTGTGGTTTGTACGCTGGTGGAATCATTGGACCGTATTTTTTCAAAGATGCTGTTGGACGCAACGTTACGGTGAATGGCGATCGCTATCGTTCGATGCTAACAAACTTTTTGTTGCCAAAAATGGAAGAACTGAACTTAGTTGACATGTGGTTTCAACAAGATGGCGCTACATGCCACACAGCTCGCGATTCTATGGCCATTTTGAGGGAAAACTTCGGAGAACAATTCATCTCAAGAAATGGCCCGGTAAGTTGGGCACCAAGATCATGCGATTTGACGCCTTTAGACTATTTTTTGTGGGGCTACGTCAAGTCTAAAGTCTACAGAAATAAGCCAGCAACTATTCCAGTTTTGGAAGACAACATTTCCGAAGAAATTCGGGCTATTCCGGCCGAAATGCTCGAAAAAGTTGCCCAAAATTGGACTTTCCGAATGGACCACCTAAGACGCAGCCGCGGTCAACATTTAAATGAAATTATCTTCAAAAAGTAAATGTCATGGACCAATCTAACGTTTCAAATAAAGAACCGATGAGATTTTGCAAATTTTATGCGTTTTTTTTTAAAAAAAAGTTCTCAAGCTCTTAAAAAATCACCCGTTATATACTAATATGAATATAATATCAAAAATAATTTTCAAACACTGTAGAATTGTATTTTTCTAAACTTAACCTAAAAAAATAATTTATCGAATTGCGGTGATTTAAACCGCATATAAATAATTTTTATAATTTTAAAAACATATATTTGTTTATATAAATACGTTTATACTGAAAAATATTGTAGTTTCATTCATAATTGTAGGAAATATATCACAAAAATATATGAATGAACTTAATATTTCAAGTCATCTATGGCCGTAATGTCAAATTGGAATAATAATTTTTTGTCTTCGTTTCTTACGTTATTCTTTTTATTTTTTTTATTCTATCTATAGTCCAGCCATAAAACAAGATTTTTAATTGTTGTTGTAACCGTGTCAAAATAATACGCGGTACGCCATACGCCAAACATTTTTCAAATTTGTTGTGAATTGATCGGTCAGTCAGTCAGTCAGGTATAGTTATAGTAGTGTATAGCAAATCACCATGGAAGATTATAGCGTTAAACAAAGTGTACAAATTGTAAAATTGTATTATAAAAATCGGCACTCCGTTCGAGAAACGTTTCGCGCATTACGTGATTTCTATCCTCTCCACAAATGTCCTGCCGAGTCGATTATTGAAAGTTTGGTAGCCAAATTCGAGGCAACAGGTTCGATACACAATCAGGGAACACCGTTACATGACCAAAACGCAACGTCTGCTGAAAACGGTAAAACCCGTACTGTCTCAGCCGCAAAAAAGAAAAGGAAACTAAAACTTGATCATCTCGACCTCGATGGGAACGAGGAAACTTGTCCGAATTCTAATGAACAGAAAGAAGATCAGGACTTAAACGATGTTCTTATTAAAATGAAAAAACCGGCTGCCGCATCGAAAAAAGGGACCCCCATACGTCCAAAGCGAGTATCTCGAAGAGAGTGACTACTAAAAATGCACCGAAAAAGAAATAACATTACTCAAAACGTTTTGATTGTCGAAAGAAATCGTATGCATCCGTGTTAATAAGGTAAATAAATATAAATTTCTAAATATTAGTTGCGTTTACTACTGTACAATTTCAGATGTAACAATCTGTCGATTTCTTATTACAATGCTGAAAGATGAACTTCTTAGAAATATTTTTAAAATGACTTAAAACCACCTTTGATTGGAAATTCTATGACTTACAACTTTTAAAATTTGGATTCTTAAAAAATTATTGTCTTTCGATCGGGGGAAAGCCCGTTGGCCTCTCACTAAAACTAGAACCATACATAAGTAGGCTGGATTTGCGTAAGCGCAGCACACAGGTATACTTTATTTTAGAGTCTATCTGCTGTTTGGCACGTAACCATCCATGGCATCAGTTGAGATTATGTTGTGTGGTTAAGTTATACGGAGAAGTAGTCGCTTTATGTCCTTCCAAGTGTGCCTAGATGCCCCTATTAGGTTTTGTTTTTTTTTCACTCCAGTTGATTAATAATGTTGTATTCTCGAATTTCCGGTGCAGAACTTTACGTGGTCCCTTCTTGGGCTATACACATTACCTATTTATATACGGTTTTCTATCAGTGAACCAGCTGTTAAAAATTGATTAAAGATTAGCTGGACAATTATGTTCATCAACTCTTTCATAATGATAGTACAATATTGATCATCAAAAGTCTCAGTTACATCTAAGAATACTGCAAGGATGTAGATTTGCTCTGATACCACGAAACCCAACATCTTGCCCTCTGTCAACCGATGATCTCTGAGGCATTTTTCGCTGCTCTAGCATGTATTCGGCAGTGTACCAGTGTTAACATTTTTAATTAATTTTTACCTAAATGAATGAGTCCTTATTTCGGGAAAATTCATTTGGAAGATCTCCGGCGGGGGTTCCGTTTAAATACTCTTTGCAACTTGAACGATTTTTGTAAAAATGTCTAACTTGGCGAGTTTTCAAGAGCCAGTGATTTAGTTGCATTATAATATCAACAACAATTAGGGATCCTCCGGTGGGGTTCGAATCATATAATTTAACTTAAACCGCGATTGTGACAAAAGTGTGATGGAGGTGATTATTATTATTGACATATATATATTCAATGCTTACACGAAGGATAGCTCCAGAAATTGAGAGAAACGGGATATCGGTAGGTAATTTCGTCTAGTCTCAAATATTCCTAACTCATAAAATTGATAACTTTTCATGTGTTGAAGGGGCTACATTGTTGTTGATTCGTCGCATTTGATTTATTGCTTTTAAGATATTGAGGAAATGTTAGAACAACAATAATAATTAATTATTATAATTATTTTGCATTTTAGGAACCAATTGTAGTCAAGTAGAGGATTTTTTTTGAAAAAAAAACATCTTTCCGTCGCTATAAATCTCTATTTACTTAAATTTTGATTTGCCTATCGGGAGCAGACGAATTCACGCACACGTCCATATCCTACTTTTGCAACAATCGGCAATTTACTGAGAGTTATTTGCTGACTCTAGGTGATAGTAAATTGGTATATTTTCAAACTCCATATTCTTTTTAATATTTAGAAAACCAGGGTTAGCTTGGAGTTATCCCTTTCTACATTTTACATGTAGTATAAAAACGTTAACAAAAATTTATGCGACAACTCGAAACAATGCATCTCAAGGCCCTAGTGTATTTCGTTTATAAGGGGAAATATGTAATTCGATTATAAAGAATGAGGCCAAAATCTGATTTTAATTCCACAGACCCAAGATCCATTTTTTAATTTTTCTTGGTTCAAACGGTTTTGATAAAAATTGGTGTATAGAGTTTTCGAATGCCAGGCAGCGATTAAAATACGTTTGAATTTCGGAAAAATTTGGTTAAAATTTTCTCCGAAGGAACCCGGTCACTTGTTTAGTAAATTTTGGACTCGAGCGATTATTGAGAGGGAGTTTTCGAATGCAGGTCTAAAATTGATGAGAGCCACGCGATTTCGGCAAGTTCTGCTTTTGGAATAATTTGTTTAGGGGGTTTTTATTTTGATAAAAATTGGTTTCAGTGCTGGGCCAGAATAGTTGTTTTAATTTTACTTAGTTCGAACGATTTTGATAAAATTTGGTGCAGCTTCTCGAGTAGTGTGTCCTGATTCCTACTCATATTATGAATCTCACTTACTCGTTACCGGGAGACGCGATGTCTGCATAATTTAATTTTGGTATTATGAATTTCACATATTATCCTCACCTAGAATTTCTTGGTGATACCAAGTGAGAATTTAAATATTTTTGACATGTCATGAATTTATAAAAATACAGAAATGAAAGGCGCTAAGAAATTGTAGAAGAAAGTAAGATTCTGACTCACAACTAGACTCATAATACCAAAATAAAATTATAATTAGGTCGCGTCAGTTTGTCGTGTGTGGGTTAATTCGTAAGAGGGGCATAATTCATAAAAAGTCCGTTTAGGTGGTTCTCCGATGCGACTCGTTACGTTTTCTGAACTTCGGTTCGATAGAAGTTCGGAAAGATTTAAAAGAAAGGTATCATGAAATGCCCGTCATGTCCCATTTTGCATGCGCCTATGACGCGTAAAGCGGAAACTAAATCGGATAAACTCTATTTGTCTATTAAAAAATGGTTTACAATACGAGTTCCGGTTTTTTGCTTTTATCCACTTCCCTGCCTGACGCAAACCAACATGTATACAAAAAAACTCGTGAGTTTCCGTACTCACACAAATTTTTATGTATATGTTATTACTTTACCATTCTTAAAAGATTAAAAATACCTTTCTCCCGATACCTTTATTCAGAAAGCATTTAATACTCCGGAGTCACGGCAAAAGCGCGTTTAGGTGGCATTTGGTGCTGTGTTGTCAACATGTGGTGGATTGACCAGCACCATCCATTAAAGACTGAACAGTAAATTTTCGCGTGCTATTTTATGTCAAGTTTCGTGATTAATATGTCTAAGCTGATATGGCTTCATATAGTAAGTCTTTTAATAAATTGATCACGACACGACACGTAAAGACGGTTCTCTCTCAACTCCGATTAATAGAAATAGAAACGCTGGTTCGTGAGCCATTTTATCATGTAATCTAACTTCATTTTTCTCTGCACTGTGTTTAGCTGAGTAGTAAATTATTATTTTACGGAACCAATTATTCGTTACCTGCACTAAATTTCGTAAACACAATTATGTGTTGTAATAGGATACAGTTTCCTAGGGGGTAATATCGGTATCATGATAACAACCAATGAATCCTGAATTCAATTCCTAATGGTCTTGTCTGCATTCATTTTCAAAAATTTTTTCTTGTTTTGTTTGTAGAAAGGACTGAAAATGGTAAAGTTTTGAAAAATAATACCAATTGGGAGAGATAAAACATAATACCCTAATACACTTACATAGTAACACGCCCCTCGCTGACATTCTCCCAGCTGAAATAGTTGATTAACCTGGTATCCGGTTCAAGTTCAACAGCACTGTATTTGTTGTGTTCAACCGTTGAATTTTTCTCTTACCAAAATTCTGCAACACAAATACTCCCACGTAGTTTAACTCGGTGGTACACGTCCTGGTTAATTTTGGAATAATTTTAAAAATACACATTAGAATGATGTTAAAATGCAATTAATAAACTTCACAAATTTTCAGTTCAATACCATCTTTTATCTATTATTAATATCAATTATTTTTATTTATTAGATTTATTTGCATACAAAAAACACTATGTGATTTAAATGACTAATTGTTATTTTTAATTTTTTTGCAGTTACAAAACATTCTTCAATTAATTATACACATGAATAAAATGAATAAAAAATAAATTTATATTATAGTAAAATAATTAATAATTGAAATATAAACTTTTTTTGATTAAATATATAACATTTTATTAAATAAAAAAATATTAATTTACAACAATAAAATACTACAATAAAAATAGATGCTGTAATAATAAAAAATGTATAATTTGAATGATTAAAATATTTGCTGAATGGAATTTTTTTTATAATAAATTAATAAAATGCTTAGAGCGACGAGTTACTAATGCCGTTTGTGTTAGCTTGCTAATTAAGGCGGAAGTCTTGAGTTTGTGTTGTACTTCGAAGCACTTGTAACCATCGATTGTAGCTGTATTCGCTTTCGGCTCGGAAGAAGTAAACATGATTTTTAAACGATAGTTTAAATACGAACTCCTTCTGTATTGAATCCTGAACGCCGGGTGGACCCACTGTATAGCCGAGTAGAGGAAGGCTAGCGAGCGCAAAATCATCACAGCAATTTTTATAGAAATATAAACAAAATGTTGTGAATACGACCCATAATTTTTGCCATCCAGTTGTGTTTTTGAATTTTCGCAATAAATATCCGGATAGTTGATTCTGAAATTTAAAATAATTACATTTATTGGTAATTTCGTTTATAGTTATTTAATGATGTTACCTCAGCCGCAAATAGGTGATCTCTTAAACCAACCGTTGCACTTCTGTGCCAGCACACATGCAATGCTGTATTGCTCCTTGTCACAGGCGCTTTATTACCTTCTGCCAAATTTAAGCCACACATCTCAAGACCTTCTTCTGACGAACTACAATTCTTTAGCGCACCCATTGATAATTGCACATGAGGTTTCGATTTAATTTCCGCCGTCGCCTTACTCATCTCAGCCAACCATAATACTTTCTCGGCTGTTGTCCCGGCGCTCACCGTAATTGCACGTGGCCCACCAAATATAACAAAAGCGTTATGCTCAGCGTTTTCGGTTAGTAAGGAGCGCACGGGCACATGTCCTAATATTTTGAATGTTTGATTCACAGGATTCTTACTCGCGTAAAGCAAAATGTCCGAAAATAAAAAGAACATTCTTTGTTGTAATCCACGTTTGGAATGTTTCAATAGACACCCTTGTCTTATTAATTTACGATCACCTTGAATTAAATTGTCAAAACCGCTTATATCACGTTGCAATTCGCATAGCAGACTATAGTTTTCTAATTCCTCAAGGGAATCTTTTATTTGTTCAGTTGTTCGTGAAATCATAACGAGAGTACCATGACAATCGGTACGATCGAAATGATCTTCTGGATAATATTCCAAGAATTCTAGATAAAAAAAAAATTTAACAATAAATATGGTTTTGTTGGACGAGACACTACACGATAATCTTACTTTGTAACAATAATTTATAATGCAGCAAACGGTGAAGTGGCTTTAATACTAAATACATAATTGGAATATAACAAACTTTCTGTTGTTCAAAATCACGATATGTTGCTTGGAAATTTTCATCTTTCTCGTATAAATTATTTAAATTAATCAGAATGTCGTAAACATTTTCTAAATACTCTTCGTAAATGGGTAGAACAACCATATTTTTAAGCATCACATCCCCGATACGATGAGTTTCGGCATCACCTCGCCCTTCCCACAGTATGATGCGATGCTCTAAGTCTCTTAAAAATACATTATGATGTTGGACCATTGATTCTATCATTTGGAATAATGGTTGGAGGTTCTCAATGTCTTCATGGGTGAGTTCATTGCGGTACCACTAGAAATACATTTTAAAAACAATAATAGGTAAATATTTGATTTGATTTTAATTAGTTTACTACACTATTGCTGTCGAGCTAAGCAAATTAATTTAATTCATACTCTTGTACACAGGATAAGGTAATTTACGAGTTTATGAAAAATAACAATTAAGGATATTTGCATAAGAGTATGGATACATATATATTTCAATATGAGTTTTTAAAAAAGATAAAAAATTATACAACAAATGGAATTTTGGTGGCTAGGATCCTTTTTGGTAACAAATAAAACCCCGAAACAAAGTTATGGTAACACTAAATATTATGTGTTGCCTTTCTCGATAGTCAGGAGAACTGGTAAGTTGAAATATCAAAAACATTAATGTCATTAGTTTTCGATCGATAATCGGGGTTTGCCAACATTAAAAAAAATCTATCACGATAATTATACTCTAGCATCGATTATCTTTTAAGTAAATCACACTAGAAATGTTCTGCTTCCGGTCTAAATATAAAGTTTGATACCGACAGCGAAACCGCTCACAATGGCACATTTCACAACAGAATGTAACAAAACAGGTCATTACAAAACAGTAGATGATACGGAACCGGATCGATTAAAACAGCACCTCACAAAACAGTACATAGCACACTATAGTAAAGTGCATGGTACGAAACATAAATGATTTTTAGCATATTATGAAGTAGAGATTTGACTTTTGTTATAGTGATTATAAAATAATTTTGATTCGATAATTTTCGATTCCATTGTCATTCACTCCTCTCAACTACTATCCCCAGTATAGACAAGGATTACCGTAGAAAATGTACACAGTAAAGTGAAACACTGTAGAGCAGTTTCTCAAACCTTACGAATAAATAGTTATCTCGTTTAGCATTTTGGTCTTTTTTTTTTAGAATGCAGCATAAAGTAGAAGACAATTGATAAAGTGGAAATGCCTTACACCTTAAATTCGTGGACGCCGCTAGCAGAGGAATAAATTGGAGCATATTTTGCATTTTCAAATCATGAACCACAGAAATTGCAATGATCAGCCTCAAAATGGCAATTATTCTATTTTTTGATGCGGTGATTGGCATTGTGCTGGTTCATACAGTCCAATAACACGATGTGATTTTCTTTATCTCTTACAGCCTCACCTACAAACAAATTTTAAAGAGAGGATTTTTTGCAGCACGGTTACAGCAATAATTTTGAATACTCACTGACCTGACACAAACAAGAAAAGAAAAAATTTTAAGGTCTGATTTTTTTTGTTTTAACGTGATTAGTATAAAATTGCAATTTGACAAAAGCCTTAGTCTTAGCAAATGCGGGGGATTTTACATTGTACTTCAATGCCTACTAAGAGTGGCATCAATCAAAATCTCCAGACGATATAAATGTGTATTTGTGCTTATTCGTATTGCTGGTATGATACAAGCATATAACCCAGTTAGAAATTTATTAAATTACTCACTTATGACAAGTCACATTAATCTATCAAAGAACTCGTCATATACCTGCCGACGTAAGAGAACAAATTTTGGACTCGTCATATATTCCGTTATTCTTTCAAAACAATGTCTTAATCGAACCATATATGAAATTTCTTCAAAGTTGTTAATTCTATCTCGTACTTTTTAAAATGACGTAGGTAAACAATTAACAGAAAAGAAATAATTGTTTTATTTTTACATACGTTATTAGCATTTCGTTTGTCGACTAGGTAATTAAATAATTTATGGTTTATTGAACAAATTTTAACTAATCCAAAATTTTCGACAAAAATGCAGTTTAGCCCCCAGGAACACCAATACATGGGGGAAGAAGTAATATTTTTAAGGCAACAAATAAATTAAATTAAATAATAATAAATAATAATAATAATTATAATAAATTAAATTACTCTTGATTTAAATCAAATATTTTCATTACATATGTCCATATCATTCATTTCAGACATATCACGTATAATTTATCTCGGACATATCGCACAAGATTCACTTATGACATCATTCATGCTACTCATCTCAGACATGTCACAAACGAAAATTACTCCCATTTGCTGGGGTCCCAATGTTTAACTGTTGCTGATGAGTCATTAGTTGTCATCAATCAATTACATGACTGCTATAGGAAGATGATTGACTGTAACTGTTGGCCGTGCAAAAACCGGCAAAGTTTAATATGTCCGATATTCATTTAGTTAGATCTACCTCTGAGGCTGTCTCTACTGTGTAGGTTTGGTCAAACATTTTAATTATGTAGCTAGAAAAATAGAAACAAGTCATTTACAACTACAAATTGTTGCGAGCTGAATCTCGTGGAATTAGTGTATGTATGTACTATTGTTACTGATTCAAAGGTAATATTTCTTCTGGTTGTCAGAACTTGTCGGAAGATTTGGCAACATTCTTTATTTTGAATATTTAAAACCTGTTCTTTGTATATTAAATATAGGGCATTAATGATTGCTAATTATAATAATAATTTATATTATTATTTCTAATTTATATTTAAAACCAATATATTATAGCACCAACCAAACCAAACAAGCTTTTTATTTTATTTTTATTTCGCCGGCATAGAAGGATTTGGCCGCCTTATTTCTAAGATTACATAATCAGTTTATATATTCAGATTAATGAATGATTACTCCATTGAACCCTAGCCAGCTCCCAGATCTGCTGGATGAGGCATACTGACATATCGGGGGTCATTGTTTCCATTTCATTCCGTTATTGCGTATTCTTCTTCTTTTCTTCGGCCATCCAAATTTATACAACTGCAGCAAAGTCGAAGTCTTTTCTCTCTGTGCTACTCTCCTCCCATACCACCATAACAAAGATTTTATTTTGAAAATATAAAAAAAGACCAATACAACTTAGAATAATTAAAAAAATTGAGGGTCGCTTGCGTTGTGGTTATCGTTCTTATCATTCAATTTGTCGATTATTTGGACGTTTTGTCTCTACCTCTTGTTAATTTAATCATTCTGTAGGCGATAACTTTCTATTTGATTCTGTTGATGAAGTTATTGTTGCAATGATTCCGAGCTGGATTTTAAAATTTTAAAACGTTTTATAAATTTGTTCCAATTTCCAACATATGAGATTAACGTCCTATTAGTATTTTGCCTGCTCTGTCAGAAGTTCTAAAAAAAGATCAGGTAACTTCAAATGCAGCATGAATTGTCGATTACATTTTTATGCTCATAATTTCCAATTGTATATTTGTAGTCAGTTATCATAGTTAAACGAGATAGTATTAAAACTTAACTCGGATCTAGAAAATGTTTCTTTGTGGATTAAAAATAATTCATTCGGACTTAAACGAGTAAAGGAAGATTTTATTACTCTCAAAAAACACTCTTGCTATAAAAGTCTAAACTAACATGAGATTATATATGCCAGAGATTTAATTTTGCTTTATATTCCCTTAAGTCAATTAAAAAGTTTGCCCAATTATTCTACGACAATATTTAATTAAAAGTGTGGTTTTGCCAATGTTCACTTATTGTGATGTTACCTACAACTTACGTTTTAAAAAACTTGAGCGTTTTTACTTGAGGATACAGCATACGTCCATGACCTGAAGAAGTTTGACCACATCTCGGTGTTCAGATACAAAACTTCTATTTATTATATTTCAATTAATTAACACAAGTATTATTACAAGTCGGGGTACGCACAAGAAATGATAGTTTGCCAATAAAATTAAAAAATATCAGTTCTCTTAGAATAATTAAAAGTTTTTTATCAAAATTAATATGCAAAATCTTGAGAAAAATAAATGTTAAATGGGATAAATCTGGAAGATTACTTAAGAAGAATTTCTCTCCAATCACACCAGTAGAAATAGAACAATAATGTTAAGTATGTAAAGTATAAAAAACGTTCTAGGAACTAATACCAAAAGCACAAAATTCGATAACAATGGCAAAAGCATTATAAAAAAACTCACTCTTCAAATAGAAATTGAAAACTGGGCGAAAGTTATAGAAAGAATAACGCATTAGCTGCAAACCTGGCAAAAGTTTTTTCACCCCAGAAGAAACCACTAACTTACAATCTAGCAAACTAGGAAACTGAAACTAGTATTAGAAAAATGGCAAAGGTGTGTCACCAGAATTACAAAATCATTTGAACAAATTCCTCAATGTGAGGTGGTTAGGGAATTAGCGAATTTTATTTTGTTATATTAACATTCACACTGATTAACAACTATTCTGCCTGTTCATCGATTAAATGGAATAAAATTTCCACAACAAACCACAGCAAAGCAAATGCCAGATTACACAGAAAATATTTCGAAACGTATTGACTTGTAGGATGAAAATCAAAACTATCATACCCAGTATAATTCTAGTGCATAACGCTATAACCAAAAACTAGAAAATAAAAAATAAACAAACAATTAAAATTAATTCAGCCTTGTATTGTAAAGTTCACAAATAAAATCATATTTTAATATCCAGAGACCAAGATACCAAAACAGCCAAAGAAGCAATCACAGCACATTGGTCGAAGTATCATATCAGGTATTATATCAGTTCGATATATTTGGAGGAATAAAGTCCTATAGATTCATACTTCTTCGCGCTGTAACTCTAAATGAATCAGGCGATGTAGTGCAGACGAGAAGAGGAAATTTTGTTTATAGTGTAGCGGCTCACAAAAAAAACTTTCACTTCGGGGCATTCCTCGTAGCAAAAATATTTATACACCGCACCGCTTAATTAATAGCGATAGCTCGTTTTGCTGAATAGAACTATTTCACCACCTACAAATTATATTCGCGAAATTCGATATTCAACGATAATCGATTAGAGAATTACACGAGAGGAAAGAAACAAGAAACGAAAAAGATAGTCGGGTTTGAGAAGTTCATGAGAAGTGCCGAACAATCGTTCACAATTAAAATTTAAAAAAAACAATATTTTATAATTAAAATAATAATAAATAAAGAATAACATGTATACAAAATATAGTGAGTGTTAATAATTTAAATAATAAAACCCTATAACACCACTATAATAGTCATGGTACTACATGTGACGGCGAGTCAATACCAATCAGCATCTCCAGGTTAGAAGCGGCTGAAGCAGGTGTGTCTTGTATCAAGCGGCTCATTATATAAATGTGTTCAACCTAGAACTGGATGCGTTAAATTTTTCACCAGTACGTGATGCACACACGTAACAAGCGAGTTGAGCGGCAGGCAGACCACCTTTCCTCATAAAAACACCTAATTTGGAACCTTACACAAAAGCATCGGATTACCATGTCAGTTTCATCACAAACACGACCTTGGCAATTGTATACGGACAACGCTTTAAAAAGGGAACATTGAAGGTGCTTAGTCTCGAACCTGGAGATCTCCAAACCCTTTCGCACCAGGCCAAGGATTACACATTAGACGCGCGTGAAGCATCATGTCATTGACTTCTGCCCTTTTAATATGCGGATATGCACGACCAGACTCCGCACTAATAAATTGAACATCTCGAAGATTAATCAAGTGACGTCAAAGATCTACATTCTGTCAAAAAAGTAACGAGAATTGGGCCAATAAAACATTAAATAATACACTTATGCCAACGAATAATCCAATCATCAAAGCTTTTCAAACGAATTTTCCGGAATCGACTTCAGTTCTTGCAGCGAATTCTCTTTTATGCCTTCTACCTACTGAAAACGAGTGCCTCGAAAAGGTAATTTAAGTTTTGGAAAGAGGAAGCCATATCAGTTGAATACGATGGTTGTTCGATGATATTTGTTGAGTTCTTGCCTAGAAATTCGTTCACAATGATAGCCTTGTGAGATTGTGCGTTGTCGTGGTGCAAAATTCATCAGTTTTCTTTCCACAAACCTTGCCTTTTTAGACAAAGTTGCTCTATCAAACGCCGCATAACTCCCAGATAATATTCTTTCTGAGTGCACAGCACCGCGATAATCAAAGAAAACAGTCAATATTACCTTGACTTTTGATCGAGTTTGATGTAGTTTTTTCGGTTTCGGCTCAGTTAGAAGGCACCATTCCGAAGCTTGTTGACTGGTTTGCATGTCAAACTCACAAACTCATATCTCATCACCAATTACAATGCGTTTTATGAATGTGTGGTCCGAATTGACTCGTTCTAGTATGACTTCAGCGACCTTTACGCGATTGAGTTTTTGAAGAAAATTTAGGTCTTTCGAAACTAGTTGAGCGGCAATGCTTCTCATGTCCAAGCAATCGTATACAATGGTACGAATTGATTTGTGAGACACAGAAAGTTCAGCGACTAACTCTCTTAAATCGAAATAAAGATTTTCCGTTATCATTGATGATGTTATTGATTGATGTTAACTTCAGTTGAGGACGTTGACGGCCGACCAGAGCGAGGTAAATATTCCATCACATCTCGACCGCTTTTGAACACACTATACCATTCATATGCACGTGTTCTTGATAAAGTCGATTCATCGTAAACTTCATTTACAATACAAAATTTGAGACAAATTCTTTGTTCGATATTTTTATTCGTTATAAAAATCGCAAACCACACTTGAGAGCAACTGACAAAATAGAGCACTGTAAACAAACTAAATAACAGATCGCACTAAAACTTCACGTCAAGATATAGGACAGTTGTGCCAACTTAACGACAATTTGTACAATCCCTTTAAGAGGGTTTTTAAAATGATCATATTATGTCACTTTTTTGACAGAATATATTCTTTCAAGTTGGAGGAAGTCATCAATTAATTACCGCACTACGACATAAAAATCATTGTGGGAGACGGGAAAAACGAACCGCGAATGAGCAGGGAGTGCTTTGGCTCCAGAAAAGATTTCACGAATAAAAAAAACTGGCGGAGGCATTAAACATGGATGCTATGGGAAAAATTCAAAATAAGGGAAAATGGGTGCCGCATGAGTTGACTGAAAGACAAATGGAAAATCTAAGAGCCACTTGCGACATTTTGCTTTCACGGCATGAAAGAAAGAGCTTCCTGCAACGAACTGTTCTATTGAAAAAAAACCGGAAATTTAGTTTCGCACCTAGTACAATTGTAAGGACAGCCAAACGTATGGGCAGTTAATCGTACACCACATCATAGGGACACATGCTAGTCTCTTCCTAAACAACATCATCGTTTGCCCATTTAAATAAAGAATTAATCGTATGTGAGGAAACCGTAATAATCTTGATGGTTTGTGGGTGGAAGTACGATTAACTGATAGTGTTATTGGTTTGTGGGTGGAAGTAGGATTTAAAATAATTTTTTTAAACAATGTTGAAATAAGATAAACCGGAAGATGGAAATACAGGTTTTATGAACCGATCATGATAAAATTTGATATGGTTATTAGAAATGTGATTTCAAAATAATTTATGGAGGAAGTTCTAAAAATGGCAGCTAGAATGACATTTTCATTCACCACGTAACGAGATCTTATAGCCAAGACAATTACCTCGAGTTCAGAATTTCATGCTATTCAAATGGTTAAATCCATCATACCAATGGAGTCAGTTCTCCATTACTAATGACGCATACACCAAAATGAATGCGTATTTTCCAAAGTACGATTAAATCTGTAGCAGTTGGATGATCCCTTGATAGTCTACTAGCTGTTTTTCCAAAATAAATCCAGACTGTTAAAATTCCGATCACTCGCAGTTTAAGTATTTTAGAATGCGGGATAAGTGCAAATATTATTATAACACGGCTCTTTAACACAGAAATTACTTAACTAAAACCCCCTCCCCCTCTCCTTTGATATTTTTACATTTACAATACAACTATATAGATAGTCAAAAATAGTCTCTATATAGTAGTCAAATTATTAAAGAAAATTTAGTGATTTGCAGAAAGTACCAGTGCCTTAGTACCAGAAGGTGTGTTAATAAATGTAAAATCTGAAAGACAAATCACTTTGAATAGAATAGGAAAAATCTAATGTGATAATAGTCATAAAACCAATAACCTATATGATAGTCCTCAAAGTAACTCCTTAACGTCTCTACATCGAGATAAATTTTAATTTTCAGAATTTTTTTCTGTCAAAACTAAACGAAATGACATTAGCACCTAATAAAAAAACTGTTAAAATATTACATAATTGAACTTACCGTATTTAAAACATCCAAATCCTTCTTGTACGTTTGCTCCGTCATTAGAAACTCTTTGGCCAATTGATAACCAAGATCTCCAGTTAATTTTCGTTTTTTGGCCTCAGCCCCATCCATCGACTCTATCGTTGAATTACCATTTATCATTGAAACCGAATTTGCATTATTATCTTTGCCATTAGACCGAGCATGATGTTCCGCTATTGTTACATCATAAGTACCACCTTCCCGATCGGAACGTGATAAAGACGATGATTTATCCGAACCTAGCGTTAAATCATAACGATTTGGTGTTGGGCCTACTTCACCATGTCGATCCAACGAGAGTGATGTTCCATTTATACCATGATAATCGCCTGAAAAGAAATATATAAAACAACGGATTATTAAATTGTATTAGATTAATGAGAAGAACACAAAACTGAACCTAAAATAAAAATCATGCAAAATTATAAATATTTACGAAAATTAATTAAATTCTGAAAACTAAAAATATGTATATATAAATCATAATTAAATATTGATAAATGAATTATAAAAAATTATAAACTTAATGTAAAATTTATGTTATTTTTAAAAAATTCTACTTACTTACTTATTTTATTTAAATTATAAATTAATTAAAAATAAATTAAGTTAAACTCATCGAAATTAATTAAACTTATATATTTTTTGTTTTAATTTTAATAATTTGATTTTTTTTGTTAATATTTCACCAATAAACATATTTTTTCATTTTTTTTATATGACAAAAGTAAAATTAAATTAATTTTCTTTTTATAATTAATTAATAATTAAATTACATTATTTATTTAGTTAATATGTATGTATATAATTAAATATAATATAAAATTGTAAATCTAAAATAATATAAATAATTAATACTGTTTTTATTTTTGGTTTTGTGTGATTTATAATTAAATATTTGGTTTAAAATTATTAATTATCGTGTTAGTAAAAATATATTTATACGCAAGGGAAATAAATAAAAAAATTACGTAAAAACATTTGTTCAGTAGCACAATAAAAACTGAAAATTTTTTATAATTTAAAATTCACTATTTAATTATATTCGAGGCATAGTCCAGCGAAGGAAAGTGTTTCTAAGAATTTTAATTTAGTCGGCAATATGATTTTATCATTGATTAAATTGGCGTTCCATTCAGAAACTAACATAATTTGAATTAAAGCAAAATAAATATTTAATAACAATAAAACCATGTACAATTTGAATTATGTATGACGTTCCAAATCACTTTTAGTGGGATTTTTGATAAATTAAAAAGTTAATTATCTTCTAGGATTTTAGAATTGTAATCTAAATTATTTTTTGAAACTGAAAATGGAACCGATTAATGGAACCAAAATTTATACTTGTTTCTTTTATCCTCTTTTTGGGGCATTTTGCAAGGCTAACGCAGAGCAGAAATATTTTGGTTCTATGAGGATTCTGAATATTTGTATCCACCTCCAGTTTAACTCTAAGAAGAATTACTCGTAATTTCGGGATACAATTTTTAGGTAAAATTGATCGAACGGGGTAGAATTTTTATGTAAAATTGACATATTGATTCTGATCTACACAATATTCAAGTTCTAAACAACCCGACATTAGAAGAGATGCTTCATTGGCATAAGTGTCAAAATATGCAATGAAATTAGGAAAAAAGGCATTGTTACGACGGTATTTGGTGATCTGATAATCCGAATGTCTAGAAATGAAAAAAATTTTATTGGAATTTTATTATCATTAAATTAACAGTAGACACATTTTCGTTGGATAAAATTTTATAATTAAAACGATTAACAAGCTAAAAAGAGACCAAAAGTCAAATTGATAATTGAGGCCACTGATCATCTATCTACACATGGATACGATATCAGTGACAAAAACCATAAAAAACTACAGCAAAAAATGGGAACATTTTTTTATAGTTATATCGCTCGTTTATATACACCTCTTGCTTTAAAAAAATATTTCCGAAAGATAGGACCGACCGTACGATAAATTTTCTGAAATTGGTTTTTTATTACTATTGTCAATAAACAAATAATAATATTCAAATGATTTATAAATCACATTTTATTGATTTAATTCATGTGATATCGCTTTCAGCAAATTTCTTCTTGCGATTTCCTCTTGATATTTCAAATTCGCACCTATGCATATAATTCGAATAAAAAAAAGATTTCATGTCGTCAAAACGTCAAACGTCAAACTCTCATAGGAACCAGTTTTCTGTTTACATAAATTGGATTTTTGAAAATTCAGAATTCTAGAAAAGAAAGAAAAATTTTCTTTCTTTGTCACAAACGTAGAACTATTTTTTCTCTACCATATAGTTTTTGCCATGTCGTATCCATGTGTATATAGATAGAAACTTTTTTACACTACTAGTCTACTACGCTGGTTTAGTCCGAATTTTAACAGGGGTTTGCTGGCATGTTAAACGATTTCAAAAATTTCACATATTAGCTTCATGTAGGGACGAACTAAATTAATTGTCAGTTCATACCAGTTGTTGATAGATATCTCTAATGTTCATAAACCAAACTATGCCTGATATTTAGTTCTAAACTGCAAACTTAGAACAGATTTATTAATTTGGATGAGGGGCGGACTTTTACATCGCCCTAACCCCTTAACGATAATTTAACAAAGCCGCTCATCGATTTATATTCACTGAACTCTATTTAATACTTTAGAGGATTTAATTAAATATAAATTTATATAGATTATAAATAATTATAATTTACCGATGAACAATGTGTAGTTGTGTATTTTATCTTAATAAACGTAATGTATTCTATGTTATGTATGTATAATGTTTGGCAATTTGTTGGCTTACTGTTAAATTAAATTATGTATGTAGACCTATAATGATTATTTTTAATAAAAATTTAACAAATGGTTTAGAATAATTGTATTTGATTTGGTTGGCTTGTTAATTTTTAAAAATATTTATAAACTTAAAAACGTAAAATCTAATATTTCTACCGATTATTTAATATTATTATTTTAATTTTATTGTTGACTAGTTTTTAGTGTTTTAAAAGATTCATGTTATTAATATTTCGAATGTTGCATAATATTTTCGAGTTTACTATGTTAGTCTCATCACGTCTATTTTTGTTCGTAATATATTTTGGTTTACTATTATTTGTTATATTTTATACATATTTATATTTTATTGACTTAATAAATTTATTATATTTAATTTTGATATTTGCTTTTATTGGAATGATTTTGTTGTTTCATTTTAAAAGTGGCTGATTAACTTTATTTAAAGTAAAAGGAGATTAACAGTTTGGTTATATAATTTATTTTAATTTTCTGCGCCATTTCTAACCACAATAAAAAACTTTGACCAGATAATATATAAATTATTGAAATTGACCTAAAAAATGTTTATATATATATATAATAAATATAATTTTTATATTCTTACTAGCAAAATAAATTATTCCAACAATCAAAACATATTATATATAGAAACTTAATTAAAAATAAATTTATAAATTAAAAAAAATTTGTACTAAATCCGATTACAACAACATTAACTATTAATCCATTTTTTAATAATTGGACTTTAATAATTATACTTTTTTTGATTGAAAACATTTAAAATACGTGTATTTATTATTTTATTTATATTAACAGTATTATATGAGTATATTAATAAATATATTTCTTTGTTTAAATAATATATAATATAATAATGATAATATAATAAAAATAATTATATATTGGCACTAAAAATTTATTTATTAACTGTTTTTAAAAATTAATTTTAATTTCGTTTCATCGAGAGAATTCTCAGAATTTATATAGATAATAATAAATAATTTGGTTTCAAATAGTTTTTAATTTAATTATTAAGCGAATTTTTTTGTTGAATTTCATTTTTGAATAATATTTCAATATTTCTAATATTTAGTTTTGTTTTGATACTATTTCATAATATTTTATTTGTAATATAAAAATTTAGAAATAGTATTGGAAGCAAATTAATTTTGTTTTTTTTTTTTGTTTCTCGTCGTCTTGTAAATTAATTATTAATTATTTTTGAAAAATAAAATTTAAAAGAGTTTAATAGGCCAAAAAATGTGTTCCCACTGCGAGTAATGCATTTTATTTTAAATTTAGTTCTTAAATTCTTATGCTCCATTTTTGGGCATAAGGTACGTATAAGAAGTATAAAGGTATAACAGCCGAGAGTTGAGCTAAACTCAATAAAATAAAATTTACATAACTAATTTTTGATGATACTTTGATTTAGGTTTCATTTTAATTCAATAAGGAACTAAAATATGAGAGCGAATTGGATCGTTGTACAGTCAACATCGAAAAATAATTGTGATCAATATAAATTATACTGTTGTTTAATTTTTGTGTTTATTAAAGTAATTACATCAGTATAAATTAAAAAATGACTAAAATTTAATCAAAATTTACTGAGGTTACTTTAAAGACCTCCCCCAGGTTCCGTGAGCAAAAAAAATCTTTTTTTTTTGAGTAACCTTCGTACTTAAGTAATATCAAAGTTAGTGATACAGTTAAGTGTAAAGAACAAAAGGTACATAAACAACATGAATTATAAAACACGACGGGCAGATGCAGAGACACGGGTAAACTTAACCGTGAACTACGACCTAATTAAACCAACGAAACTTACAAAAATACCAGGTGCTATTAACACTAAAGAACAAACAGATTTATCTCTCTTAGGTAAACAAAATAAAAACTTAAAACTTGAAAACGATGAAATGCAAAATATAATAATGAACCTAACAAGACAAATAGAAAGTTTATCGCAAGACAGACATAAAACATGTTCAACAAGGTAGCCAAAATAACCAAACGGAAAGAACCGAAAAAATGTTATCTAGAATGCGCATACAAAAAACTCGTTTAAGAACATTGATATCATAGATTTAGAGGACGAAATAATAGGAGATACAGTAGATGATTTCATTCGTTTTGAGACAACAAAATAAAACAAAATATAGTAAAAATAAAACCAAGGATAATAACAATAAATATACAAATAATAAAACACATAAAATTAATAATAATAAAGTTAAAAATAACATAACACATAATAATGACGAAAGTAAAAGAAAAGGAAGAATACCACCAATAAATATTTATACACGCAAGTCCCGAGTCAAACGCAGAAAGTGCTCGATGCATCATTGTGCACTATATAATTTTTCAGCCGGAACCTTATAAATCCAGCACTATATGATTTTTCGGTAGAAACCTTATAATTTCAGCCGGGGCCATACCCTATACAGCCAAACTAACTATGGCAAAAGTAGCACAAAGGATTGTACATCATTGTGCACTATATGCTTTTTCAGCTGAAACCTTACAATTCTAGCCAAAACCTGATAAAGCCAGCCAGAACCATACTACAGTCAAACCAACTATGGCATAAGTAGCACGATGTATCGTGCATCATTGTGCACTATATAGGTTTTTCGCCGGAACCTTATAAATCCAGCAGTATATGATTTTTCGTTAGAAACCTTATAATTCTAGCCGAAACCATACCTTCTACAGCCAAACTAACTATGACACAAGTAGCACAATGGATTGTCCAGCATTGTGCACTATTTGCTTTTTCAGCTGGAACCTTACAATTCCAGCCAAAACCTGATAAAACCAGCCAGAACCATACTACAGCAAAACCAACTATGTCACAAGTAGGACCATGGCACATGTTGTTTTACAACTATTTAAGTGCATTGTACTCATTGTGCAAACTTCTAATAGTTTTAGATGATAAAAATCTGGTTCTGGCTGGCTTTAAACGGTTCCGGATGGCTTAAAATATATTCCGGCTGCAAAATCAGACAGTGCTCAATGATACAAAACAGCATTGTGCTTTTTGTGGTATAGTTAGTTTGTTTCCAGCTCGCATGATTTCGGTTGACTTTCTAAGGTTCCAGCTGGAATTATAAGAATCCGTCCGAAAAAATATATAGTACATAATGATGCTCAATACACTGTGCTATAGTTGCTTTGGCTGTAGAGGTTACGGGTTCGGCTGGTTTAATAATTGCCACAGTTTATTTTGTGCTGTAGTAAGGTTCCAATCGGCTTTAAGGTTTCGGGCTAAAATTGTAAGGTTCCGACTTAAAAATCATATGATACACAACCCATTGTGCTTCTTGTACCATAGTTAGTTTGGCTAGAGAGGGTATGGTTCCGGCTGTTGTTATTAGGTTCCAGAAGAATTATAAGGCCCCGGCTGAAAAACAATTAGTGCACAATATGCGATAGTTGGTTTGGCTCTAGTATGGTCCCGGCTGGCTTTATTATATTTCGGCTGCAATTATAAGGTTCCGGCTGAAAAATCATATAGTACACAATGATGCGCAATCCATTGTGCTTCTTGTGCCATAGTTAGTTTGGCTGTATATAACCATACCATCGGCTCCGGTTGGAACTGGGGTTTCTACCGAAAAATCATACAGTACTCGATTTATAAGATTTCAGTTGAAAAATTATATAGTACACAATGATGCACAATGCACAATGCTACTTGTGCCATAGTTGGTTTGGTTCCGGCTGGCATGACGGACACATTTCTCATTGTAAAAATTATCGAAGATTTGGGCATGTGGCGATTAACTGCAAACTACAATATTGATGTGTAAAATGTCAAAAGACCATGAATCAGGAAGCTGTAGTCGTCAAAAAAAGTGAAACATTCATAGAGTATTGGACAAATTGCAAAGAAAATGATCATCCAGCGTCATACAAAGGATGTCAAATTAACAAAAAATTGCTGAACCAGATTCAAGAGACAAAAAGAGAGAGTCAAATTTTCCGCCGAAAAGGAAAAATTAATATTCAAAACTTTAAAATTAACATTAATAAGCGAAGGTAAAGAATATTTCAACTATAAAGGTAAATTTCAAATAGATATAAAGAACAAGTCAAAAACAAAAAGGTTATACAACAAAACTTCGAAATTTTTCGTGAAAGAGATAAACTTAATATAATTGGGGCACAAATCGAAAATGAATCGGTAAAACACACCCGATCACTATCAGAACCTATAATCAACCAGTTTATAACGGAACTTAACCAACTTGAAAATACAAATTTATTCAACACAAATTCTTTCTATGAAATTAGAATAGATGACAACTGTAGAGCAGAAAATATAATTACCGAGAGACTAGAACACAACTGTTCATCACAACCATTAAACTGAAAAACATATTCCATTGCACGAGCTAGCAGAAATAAATCGTCTGGCCTGGATAACATACCCAATATAGCTCTAAAATATTTGCCTGACTGTTAAATAAAAGATTAACGTATAATTTTTAATAATTTAATAAATAATTACCCAGCTAAATGGAAAATATCTAAAATTATTCCTATAAAGACGAGCCATCGTATAAAAATTACCGACCGATCAATTTAGTACCAAACATAAGCCAAGTTTTTGAAATTGTAATAAACGAACATATATTGCACGGACGTGCAATTTGGTTTTAGATACAACCACTTAACAACTCAAACAAACTCACTTCCGTAACAGGGGCAATCCTTATTGATTATGAGAGAGCATTTGACTCAATCTGGATAGAAGCGTTATTATTCAAATTAAAGAAAATGAACTTCAATATAAGTGTCAGATATATGTTAAAGGAAATGCTTAAAAATAAAAAAAAATCGTCGTTAAAACGAGTACAGAAAGATCACAATGTGAATTTGAATTAATAAATGGACTACAACAAAGAACAATACTAGCGCCTATCTTATTCAACTTATATATAGCGGATCTAATCAGAAAACTTAGACAGCAAGAATTGTCAAGCCTTGACGTATGCTGATGATATAATTATTTATTCATCATCAAAAAAAATTTACCAATACAGACAAATTTAAACATGATAAGTAGCTACTTTAATAAATGGAGGATGGCTATAAACCCCAAAAATGTGAATTAGTCTTGTTTAGGAAACCGCCAAATAAACTAAATCATGATGGCAGAAAAAATGGAATAAAATAGATGTTAAACTTGGAAACCAAATAATCGAGCAAAAGCTATGTGTGAGATACCTAGGTATTCAGGTGTTTTTTTAGGAGGTTTGTTTTTCCGATAGATGTCGTTTTATTTTATGACAGTTGTTTTGACAGCTCAAAGTGGCATTTCTACTCAGTATTGTTTGGCAAATCATTATGAATAGGTTAACTCCAGAACAACGTTTTCAAATCGTGGAAATTTATTTTCAAAATCAGTGTTCAATTAAAAATGTTTATAGAGCACTTCGTGAATTTTATGGTGCACATAATCGTCCGTCAGAGACCACCATAAAGAACGTAATTACCAAATTTCGGTCTACATTCACTCTTTTGGATGCCAAGCCACCGACAAGAATGAGAAGAGTTCGTACAGAAGAAAATATTGCTGTCGTTGAGGTCAGTGTCGAAGAAAACGACAATTTATCGATTCGTCGTCGTGCTCAGCAAATTGGACTTTGTCCATCGACTTTATGGAAAATTTTACGTAAAGATTTGGGTTTGGTGCCATACAAAATTCAATTGGTGCAAGAATTAAAGCCATACGACGATTGGTCGTTAAATCAATTGAACGAAGATCCATTTTTTTACCGTAAAATTCTCTTCAGTGATGAGGCGCATTTTTGGTTAAATGGATACGTCAGTCAACAAACAAAATTGTCGCATTTGGAGCAAAGATAATCCACACGCCGTTCTAGAATTACCAATGCATCCTGATAAATGTACTGTTTGGTGCGGTCTATGGGCTGGTGGGATCATCGGTCCATATTTCTTTAAAAATGAGGAAGGACGACGCGTTACCGTGAATGGAAATCGATACAGAACCATGTTAAATGAGTTTTTGTTGTCAAATCTTGAAGATATGGATATGAATGAAATGTGGTTTCAACAAGATGGTGCCACTTGCCATACAGCACGTGAAACAATCGACTTATTGAAAGAAACTTTCAACGACAACATTATTTCGAGAAATGGTCCGGTGAATTGGCCTCCGCGTTCGTGCGATTTGACGCCACTCGATTACTTTTTGTGGGGATACGTGAAGTCATTGGTTTATGTGGATAAACCTCAATCGATTGACGCTTTGGAAACCAATATTCAACGTGTCATTGCTGACATACGCCCTCAAATGCTTGAAAAAGTGCTGGAAAATTGGACCTCCAGAATGACATTTGTGAAAAATAGTCGTGGTAGCCATATGCCAGAAATTGTGTTTAAATGTTAAATGCCAAAAAATTATCTACCAAATAAAAAAAAATTTTGGTCATTTCATAATTTTATATGTGTTTTATTCAAAAAAAAAATCGGCAACCTCTTAAAAAAACACCCTATAGATCAATATCTCTACTACGATAAGCATATTGCAAAGCAACTCACAAAAGCCCGGCAAGCAATCGGAATAAAAAAAAATATTCTATTCGAAATATTTAAAAAGAAATATAAAATATCCTATATGTTACGGTGCTTCTATACGGTACAACATATCACCAGCGCTGATGGAAACTATCAGAAAATTCGAGAGGAGGCGTTTGAGAACATGTTTATCGCAATACAGGAACGTAAATCAAATAAACTAATTTACAATCAAATAAAATTCGATAGAATTAAGAAAATCATTAATGAATGAAGATAACTCAATAAATATTATGGACCATCCATATTTAGAAGATTTCCAAAATCAGAAAAAAACACAATAGAGAATAAAAATAACCCAGCAGAAACATTTATGTATCTAGACCAAAACGATTATTTAGAAAATCATCAAACTGAAGTACCTATACTGTATCATACTTACAGGAGAAAAAATTTCAACGATCCACTAAGCTGAAGGTTTAGCAGAGACAACAAAACGGAATCATGTAAAAAATAACGAAAAATAATTTTGGCTGTAAAATAAAATTACACGATTGCCAACAGCATCTAATCTAGTCATTTTAATCCGTCAAAAATTATCGAATTAAGTTTTAACACAGTCATTTTGAAATTCGAAAAAAATCGAAATATCTGATTTTAGCAATATAATTTCCCAGCTTAATAAAAAGAAATATTCCCAAATTAAATCATAATGGTAAAAATGGAGATTATTGTACTATAGGCCATAATTAATTATTTCAAATTGATAATGATAATAGTGTACGAGTAAGTTATTTTTTGTAAATTATGTTTAACTTACTCTTAAAAAAAAGATTAAACGTATAACTAAACAATAAACAGCAATTCAAATTTAAAAAAAAATTTGCTAAAATATATGTGCTTATTATTAAATCCACGGGGTTTCGGAGGTGGGGCGTTCCTTTATCGGGAGACTTTTTATCATATTTCTTTTAACAAACCGTACTTTGGTAATTTCGTTTGTAAAGTTCTTTAAACACTAAAAAACTCTTATGGTTTCCATACGCGATCTTTAAAGATTACGAGCATTTAACAGGCTACTGCAATCGTTTGTTAATTTGCGGTGATATATAAAAATTAATTTAAGCTGAACCTTCAATTAAGGTCATTATATTGTAGTTTGATATTAAATTTGATCTTACTGCCAATCTTTAACCCACGAAAAGAAGCTTCCCCGTATACCTGAACAAAAAATAGGGGATGCGCTATGAAAATAAGTAAGATTCGTTGGTATTTAGTTAAATATTTTTGATTTCATTTTATCCAAACTTGAACTTCTTAAAAATGATGGGGACGAAAATACGAATATGTATATAGCCTCTTCCGTTTCGAGAACGTTTAGGCGGACGAATAACACAACATACTCGAGATGGGTCTGTCTAGTATATCTTAACGGATCTGGAGGAGAAAACCTTCCTTGATAAAATATTCCTCAATCCAAGTAGACACGTGCACTTAGAAATGAATGACCAAGACCAAGAGAACACTTTGGTCGCTAGCATGGAATCCCCATAACAGCGGACTAGGTAAATAAAAAAGGCTGAGCTGATTTCCTCACAAAAGTTGCATTAACTCTAGCGTAAAATACAGAACCTATTTATTGTGGTGGTCAAGTATAAATTCGAGAAAATTTCACCGTTTAACATACGACAAATACAAAAAAACCACCTGAAATTCAATAGATTCCTCGTATTTTTCCTTCCCTCATCAAAATTTCATTTTGATTGTCTAAAATCGGAACAATCTAATTTATCACAACAAAAAAGCCTAACCTAACCTAAATAAAAATGAAATATAACGTCATCAAAAATCAATTAAAATTAATTACATAAAATAAAATGCATTATCATTTAATGTGTTGTTTTTTTTTTTTGCTTTATAAATAAACATTACAAAAAAATATTAATTAATAACATTTAAAATTGAGACGTTTTTTTTTGGCTTAATTTGGCACAAACTTACCTGACGTTTAATAAATTTATATTATCTATTCATATAATTTAAAAATAACAACAAAATTCCAAAACTTAAATAATAAATTTAATTACTTTAAAACAACATTTAGATTGTTTATATATATTTTTAAAATTATTTGATAATAATTATCAATAATAACAATTAATATGATTAATAAATAAATTATGCTTGATATAATTTATATTTTGTAAATAATACTGTTCAATTAATTTTGTCGACATTTATTTTTGTAATTGTTCTGATTTCTTTTATAATTTACCGCACATTTCAGTCTTAGTTATAAAGTTTAATAATAAATATTCTTATAATTTTTGAAATTTTTGTTAAATTATTTCAACATATAATTTCATTAAAAATATTACTTTTCAGTAATTTAAGTGACGTCATCTAAAGAAAGAAGTAAGAATTAACTTTAAACGTGCGTTCGTTTATTACTCTTATTATTTCGTTATTTTTCATAAACTATTTATTGTTAATTTTTAAGCTGTTCATATAAACAAGGATTATCTCAGGAAAAATAATAAAACACATTTAATAATAATTTACAAAAATTTCAGTCTAACTATCACTCATTTCCTCGGAATCACCTAAAAATAGTGGCGGTGGTACAGCTTTCAAATCAAATTCGGAACCTTCATAACTATTTTCCATATCGTCGTTAGGCATTTGATCCATTTCATTGTCGGACAAGAAATCTGGATAGGGTAATTCTAAATTTTTCTGATACGTCATGTAGCCGGTAAAACCTGCAGCAAAACTATCTTCACTAGAATAGCACACATCGTCTGAAAGGCCGGCCTTAGTTTCAGTACCACTTTCATCCGGTGTGTACTGCACACCTTGGTATTCTTTGTACGCAATCGAATCGTCACGTTTCAATTGTCGTTTTCGTTGGCGTTGAGGTTTAACGGGAGCCGAAGAATGTGAGCTACTGGGGCCCGGTTTATACATAGGATTTGTAATATGACTTAATCGATCGTATTTCGGGAAACCCATTTCGTCGACATTATCGGACATGTCAAGCCCCTCGAATTTCGAGAATGACGACGAAGGATAATTATACTTATCGTCATAATCCTCGGGTAAGGTCTCTTGCTCTTCTTCGACAAAGTCGGGATAACGTGCCTCAGATATTTTAACAGACAAATCAGAATTACCTGAATCCACTTCTTGTGGAAAATAGCCTTCACTACATTCACTACTTTCTTGCTGCTCGAGCGATCGATCGAGACGAGTTCGTTTCATTGGTAGTTTTTTACGTCGATAGCCTCGCGATCGTAATTTACCGTCGTGCTGAATAATATCAATCGAACTGTCTGTATCATTTTCGCTCGGTGGAGATTTTGGCGTGATCGTTCGTGAGGGAAATGATTTGCGGGGTGGTTTTTGTATTGGCGGTGAGTCTGAACTTAAACTACTCGAATAGTAGGGCGAACATTTTACTAATTTTTCGGGTCGCGGAAACATAGGCGACGAATTATCAGTACCGGTACTAGTGGTTTCGCTATTTTGTGTCGTAGTCGACGACCCATCCAATTTTTCTTCGTCAATTTTAGGGAAATCCGCGGATATTAAATGTTCGTGGAATGATTGGCTTTGTCGTAGTTTTTGGGATTTATATTCACGAATTTGACTTTTCGACAATGTTTTATCGTCATAACTGTGATGTTTAATCAGCGGTTTATCATAAGGACTGGGATCTCGTGATATAATTTTTCCTTGGGGATTATACGGAGAAAATTCTTGACTTTGATATCGACTCGATAGTTTATCATTTTGCGAATATAATTTTTCAGTGAACGTGGCACTATCGGAATTCTCTGATATATCCTGGCTGTGATATCGTTGCGACATAAGTTCGAGAGCTTTGCGTTTATTAATATAACCAGAATCATCCATTGGTACGCCTGGATACATTTTTTCCTCCATATCAACGATTCGCGGCGGAGGAACTTTAATAGGCCGTTCCGTAGATTTTGGAGGAAGATCCATTTTTTTGTGATTATCGCCGTTTGAATTTATTCGTTTGTGCACACCGGGAAGAATTTTTTTCTCCTCGGTGGGTGAAGACTTTTTAATAATTTTGGGATGCTTGAGTGGGACATATTCAATTGATGTTATTTTACGTTCATTGCGGAAATCACTTGGCAAAACTGATTCATTGGCTTGTGGAACAAATGTTCGACTACTGCTCGTTGTCCATTCGGTGATGGTTTGAGCCATTTCCGTTAGAGTTAGAGTGGTGTCATCACTCTTCGTACCACTCGTAACTTTATCAGTCGTTGTGTCAGAATTTGATAATTGTTCGTATTTAGGACCATCGGAACCGTTATCACAGGTATATTTGTGTTTATTACCGCCCGCCGAAAGGCTTGTACTTTTTTCGTTGAGGCTCTCGGTTGATTTATTTATTGAGCTTATGCTCGATTTAGTATGATTTGATTTTTCACTTTTCGCACCCGAATGATTCGAAACAGCTGACAGGCTGTCCGATCCTGAAAGATTAGCATACTGGCGAACCGTATTTGTGCCAGTCGACCATTCTGAAATACTCAAACCGATTGAAGTATCTTCGGAATGTGAACTGTGAGTGCATTTTTTCTGCTGCAGGCCCATTCGAACCGTACCATCTAAATCTGTGCCGAATGAGCTCGTTTCCTCTTCGGAATGACTGCTATGGCTACATTTTTTACAAGAACCTGTGCTTAAACGCGGTTCCAAATTTCGTCTCACAGTATCCTCAACATATGTTCCTCCTGAACCAGACAGCATATCATCGATTGATGTATCTGAATTGTTCGAGCCACGAGAATACTTTTGAGAAGTTTGATAATCCCCAGAACATGGCCGACCACCGTCATCTGGAGAAATTTCAATTTTAACAGTTCCCGGACAGAATACATCGTCATTGAGGAAAATATCATCTTCCGAATTAGGACTATAATTTTGAGGTGACCGTGTAGGCTGTGCAATAATAACTTTGTCAAATGGGACAGTTTCGTTTAACATAAGATTATTTTTCTGGCCATTTTTCATCGGACAACATGAAGAGTCGAATGGAGTTCTTAAACAACTTGCAGTTCCGAAAGTATTGGCCATGCAAGTTGTTGTTTCAATTTGATTTTCGGACATTATATTCGAAGATGACATAAGGTAAGCAGTGTCTTCGTAGGGAATTCCGCCGAAACTAGGTGTCATTGTTACCTCCCCCTTATCTTCGCCCGATTTATGTGATATCTCTTCCATTTTATCATCCTCGTTGTATGTTTTATTTTCATCTTCCTCGTCCTCAGGAGTGTGTTCTGTAATTGAATCTATCATTACCTGCATAGCATTTTGCACCTCACTTAAGTAGAAGGTTTCAACATTTTCAATGACTGGCGTGTCAATGGCACTCGAAGGTGGAGATGGCCAATTTTCTTGATCCTGAGATTTAACCGGCGTATTCCAGTAAAACCCTTTAGGTAGCGAACGTTCAATTTCTTCTCTAAACCTACTTTCGATTGGATCATATTTTTCGACAGGACAGTGATCATAAGGTATATCAGGAAGCGGCCAATCTTCAGAATCTTGGCTGCCAGTATTGGAAAAACACTGTAATGTTGGCCGGTTATCATTTTTAGCATTTTGCTCGTTAACATGAGTTATGACAAACCGACCCGTCTGCGTAACCGATGATGCATTACCCGTATAAATATCAGATAGTCTTTTTGCAACGGCAGAATCACACGGGATATCGGGCATTTCGGCTGAAGTACGTCGATCAGCATCGGATATATACGCGGGATTTGTATTGCTTGGCGGATCAGATGATAAACTTGCTTGGTGATCGGTTGAAATCGCAGATTCATCTCGAACTGATGACTGAGTTGATGCTTTGCTAACCTCTTCTTCCTCGAGACTAGATCGTTCAGAATTTGTACTTCGTTCTGATATTCTTGATAAAGTTCGTCCCAAAGTGAAACCAGAACTGTAACCCAATACATCGGATGGATTTAATGCAATCCCGCTTGTTATTGTTGGATAACCAAAATTGGCTGGAAAATCATTTAAATCATCCTGCCAGCTTGAATCTGAACTTTCTTTCTGATCTTCTGGTGACGATTTTTCAATCTTTTCGATTCCCCCCATATCCAAATTTTTCTCGCCATCGGTGACATCGAAACTTTCATATGTTTCCTCGCATACGGGCATCCACGTTTCTTCAAGACTAGAATTTTCCGAACTCTCTATTGGGAATGCTCGAAAAGTCGATTGTTGCTCTTTTTGAAGCAGATCGCCACGTCTTTGTGCCGCACCTAATGAACCAGAACTGCTTTCGGTTTCAAAAGATCCTCGTGATTCAACGCTTAACGATCCTTTAGACTCTATACTAGATTTTGATTCAAGTGAACTACCAGTTGATGATTTTAATAAATGTTCGACTACTTTCACTTTAACGTTATTATTATTACCCTTTTCGGGTGATTTATTCATGGCCTCACCAGAAATTCTGCATAACTTTTTATGATTTGGGTCACGCATTGGTTTAATAACTCGAGGATTCCGTTTATGAGTAGTATTTAAGGAGCCACCCGATGATGATTCACTGTCATCTCGAGCTAGCAACTTTGATATTTTATCTTCGATTGGATCAATTTCATTATCCAATTCTGAACCTGAGCCGAGATCGATTGGACATTGTTTTTCAAGTGTTGGAGATTTACGAGTGGGGCTTTTAATTATCTCAGGTAATTCATCATTTTGAGTGACTAGCTTCAGCATCATGTGGTCTCGAAGTTCCATACATTTCTTTTGTTCGATCGGTTCAAACCGATCGAGATCTTGCGAAATACCAAGAGGCCGAGCAATTGAACAACTAACACTGGATTCCTCGTCCATGGAACCTTTCGTAGTGGTTGTTGTGCTGGTTGATTCACCCGGACGAATTGGACTTACATCCTTTTCCGAACTAGCCCAAGATGATCCAGTGTCTGAAGACCGCGATCGTTCAATCGATAATTTATATAGATCTGCCCTCTTTTTAGCTATTGCGGTTTCTTTTATTTCTTCCACTTCATTTTTTAACGTTGAGTCATCGTCATCATCATCTAGATCTTTTTTAATCTCCGGTAGTTTAAATCTTTCTATAGAAGGACTCGAATCTGGTGGAGTTACAATAATATTCATTTCAGGTCCCATAACCGGAATTTCATCAAAGGAATGTTCTCGAGCATCTTCTAAAGTATTTTGAGCAGTAATATTAGGGTGTCTTCCGGAATGATCACCCACTAATTCTTCACATTCTACTGTGGTCCAAGAGCTAGCGTTACTTGTTTTAGTTCCGATGTCATCAGATTCCGAAGGTTCCTCACATTCGATTGTCGGTACCTTATGAATTATCTTAGAACGATCTTCCCTTGCTTCTGATTGATATTCCTTGGCTTCTTCAGATGGTAATGATCGTCTTTTTAATAAATCCAATTTTCGTCGTTCTGTTATAACAGCCTGCATATCAAGCTCCTCCGGCATTTCGTCGGGCGTCGAAATAGTACGACGTTCTTTTAATGGAGATTTATATTCGGGTAATTTGCGATTACTTTTAAAGGCCCATCGGTCTAAACTTTGACCACGGAATATATTTGGTTCGTCAGATTTTTCGCTGTCAGTCGTAGATTTATGTTCAGAGCTAGAAGATTCTATTGGACCCGGTCGAGGATGAATATCAACATGAACTATTTCCTCATTCAAATTAGGTTCGGAAACTGGCAATGACATCTCGACATAGCGGAAATCAAATGCTTTATCAAGACTTTTTGTTTTGTTATCCAACTCCAAATGCTGATGGTCAGGTTTCTTATCCAAACTTTTCGATTTGCCTTCGAATTTTTTGTGCACAACTGGTCCTTCAATTTTCTGTTTTAATTCTTGGCTACGCATAATTTTGGTCGGAGATTTGATTATCATATTCTCGATGGGTGTGCACGCTGATGAATTTTTATCGTTTTGATCTTCAAAACTGCGACTTGCTTTCTCTAATTTTTCTTGGCCTCGAGTTTCGTCAAAACTTCGACTGAATTTTACAAGCGAGGAATCCAGTTTCTTTGGTGCTTTAGCGATTAACACGTGATCTTCAGCGCGACTTCGTATATCAGTTTCGATTATTATTTTGTCACCATCAGTTTTAACGGAGATTTTATCTTCGGGTGCTGGGAACGGCGGAAGGGTGTCATTTACCGGACTGAGCAGGTTAATGGTTTGTTTCATAGCTGATTCGTATAATTTTTGTTGTCTTTCTTTACGTTTCGCGATATCCTGTTCACTTTCATCTTGTGACCTACTTTTATCTCTCAATAATTTTCGATCGATCTTCTCAAGTGATTTCGGTTTTTCTTTAGAATTTAAGCGCCGCGGGGCATTATTTTCTTGGCTTCGAGCTCGTTTCATTTCTTCCGGAATTGATAGCTTATCTTTGGGACTGGATTGCCTTGAATCGGATGGCAGAGACGTTTGTGTATGTAAAACTTTTTCCCCTTCTTTCGAAACATGATCCGGTTTATCGACCGATTTTGAAGAACCCTTAGTCGAACAAGTTTTCCGTTTTACAGTATTTTCAACAGATTCAGCTCTACTTACACCAGGAGAAGTTTTGCGGGAACTATTGCCAGAACTCATTGGGGAGCAATCAAATCTGTATTTAGGGATGTCAAGTATGAGGTGATCACCTCCTTTCAGCTTAATTTTAGACTTCTTTTTTTCCTTAATTCGTACACCCTTAAGCTTAACTTTATCGACATATATTAACTCGTTGAGCAGATTAATCTCATCAATCTCTAAGACTACGTTACTAAATTGTCGATCATCAGATTTAGTTGAAACCATACTTTCTATTGATCCGATTGCGTCAACACATGATTGAACACTTTCCGCCTTTTCGTCTTCAATAGTCTCACCGCGAATTAATGGTTTCTCTTCTAATATTTCAGCCTCCTCTTCAAATCCAACCGTATCATCCTTCGATGAAAATGCGTTCATTGGAGGTAGTCGGTGCAATGAAATAACAGGATTATCTAAACTTTTTGCTCGGCGACCATTAGTTGGAGATTCTAGGGTAGCTTTCTGCCGTTGAAGCGATGCAAACGCTGAACCTTCAGACAAATTTAACCTTGCATGTGCAAATAAGATCGGTGCATGTCCCTTGGAGCGCTTAATAATTGACGAATCAATCAGCTCTTCAATCAATTTAGTTCGCGACGGTGATAATTTACTTTCCATTTTGGATCCACTCATTGGAGCTAACATATCACTAGATTTTTTCTTTAAAGTATAAGCAATATCTCCTTCCGACCCTTTATTACGCTCCTCATCGTCGGTTCGAATGAACTCGTTGTTTTCGAATATGGGAGAGGGAATGTGTTCTGTCAAGTGATACAACTGAGTACTTTTCTCTTCTCCTTTATGAGCATTCTCATCTTCAGAACTCGGGATGGAAATTGAACGTTCCGAAATTCGCCTTAATTCCGATGCAGTCAAAAATGGTGGATCTAGCGGAAGTGTTGAATGGTAACGATTTTCAAATTCAGCTAATCGACGGCACTGAGGCGGAGATCCCTCAATTTCAGTGGAACTCATAGTTTGGCCGCGCCCCCATGCACCTGATATTATACGATCATGTTCATGCTTTAAAATCGGTTCAATTTCCCGACGAGATTGTGGTGGAGAAAATTCTAACCTTGTGGGCATCGCTTCTGCCGATCCAAATACATCGTCAGAATCAAGACTTTCGTCGTCGGAGGAAAACGATGTTATACGAATTTTAGTCTTTCCACCTTTCTTGCTCGATTTTGTTTTACTCGGAGTGCTTCGTGATTTTATGATACGTTTACCGGTATTTTCTTTCTTAATAACTTTCGGCTCCACTTGATATGGTAGTTCGACTATTTTTATTTCGGCTTTCATTTTGGCAAGTAAACTTTCAGTTCTAGAACTTGTCGAATCACTTTCGATTTGTGAGAGTTTACTGTTCAGTTGTTCCAACATTTTCGGATCCATTTTTTTCGTAATGTCCCGCTTAGGGCTTGATAATTGTATAGCGGGTGTTATGGTTTTTTCGATTTCGAGTGTAACTGGATTTACTTTCGACAGATCAATGTTCTGAGTGAATAAAAATCCGTTACTGTCAATTGTAATATTGTCAAGAATATCGGGTAGCACATCAGATTTCATGCCAGCATCTTGTGACAAGTCCATTTTTTTATCTGGTGCTTTTGGTGATTTTGGCGATTTGGGGTTTTTCGGTGATTTTGGAGATTTCGGTTTTATATGTTTCTTGGCATCGAGACTTAAACAAGGTGCGGTGCCATTCATTATATGCCGTTTGTGAAGCACATAAGGAATGTCCTCTTTTAGGCCGCCTTTAGACGGACGTTTCTCAAAGAAACTTTTTGGAAGTTCAAATCCTGTTTTAGGTAAATCTGCAACAGCGACTGGAACATCATAACTCTTTTTTGGCATTTCAAAATGGCTGCCATGAGTTCGACATAAGGGTGGTGCACTTGGAATTTGCTTATAGAAATATTCTTCATCGCTGGTATCGGCTGGAGTCAAATCGATAGACTTTTGATGCATTAAAACATGTCGTCGTGAAGTCGAACCTAATCGAGAACGATTAGCCAAACTGTTAGGATCGCTTTTAGTTCGTTCAACCGTTGCATGCGTATATGTTAGAGGTGCTAACGCACCCGGTAATTGAGAATTCGGATCAATCATAATTTTAGGATTGTATTCCTCGAAATGAGTTTTGGCGATTAGTTCCTCTTTTCGTGATGAGGTTGTCTTATTCTTGAGTTTTTGTTTATCAAATTCTGACATGAGCTCAGGGGTTAAAGGATAATCTGGGCTTGGCTTACTTTTCTCGTTACTCGAGGTATCACTAATCGGTGTACTGCCAGTCAACGATTCAATTTTCTCTTTGTCAAAACTAAAAATATTTTCGGACTCGCGTCGTTTAAACGCCCGGATTTTTTCCGCTTGATTATCACTCATTTCAGTACTAGAAGTGCGTACCTCATCCGAAGCATTATTTTTCTCCATCTCCTCACTTTCTTGTGACTTCAAGAAAGTTGAATAACATCGACCCGAACGCTCGATTTCAACATTTTGCAAACTAATCGAATGTACGTGAGTTTTATGATGGGCCTTGTTACTCGGAAATGTTGAATAATTTCCTTCAGATTCGAAAAATTTCGATTTGTTCGATTTTAGTTCAGATAACAAACTGTCGTGTGATTTAACTTTTAATCGATTGTATTTAGTATCGCTATCCACATCTTCATTGTCGAACGAGTGATCAAGAGACTGTAGACTCATTTTAGCGTCAAAATAGTCCGATTTTGATTCTTGACTCGAGGTTCGACTATCGTAATTTCCGAAATTTTTCAAACGTTTACCGGTAGTCTTCGGCATTTCATAATTTTTTGTTAAATTAAGACAGTCGACAATCGATTCCTCTTCCGATTCGTTTTTACTTTTGGTATTTGATAAAGTTTCACGTGATTTTTTACTGTCTGTGTGATACAAACTGTCGCGAGATTTTTTGCTGGAGTCAGTACTTTTGGTCGGCTCGTAATAATCCGATTTTGACTCTTGACTCGAGGTTCGGGAACCCATTGCTTTGCGAATGTGTTTATAAAAGCTTCCATCTGATTTAACAGACAACTTTTCTCTTGGCAGATCACGAGGATCTTCCATCAAGAAAATATCATCCATAATATCGTCAGCACTTTTACATTTCAAATCCATAGGCGATCGATGATGATATTTTAGATAATCTTGATCATCGCTTTCATCGTCCGATGGAATATAATTTCCGGAATCTAACGAACAAGATCGAGTATGATGATGATTTTTTAATGATTTGTAGATGCTGTCGTCGTCTGATTTTTCAATTAGTTCATAACTATCGTGTGACACATCATCCTGGGACCCAGTAAATTCGAAATGATGCTGATTCTGAAGATGTTCTCGTTTAATCGTATTATAAGTGGTGCCTGGATAACTAGACGAATACACTTTTGTGTCCGGTAATATAAATTCTTGACTAACATCAATCGAATTATTTTTGGTTAAGAACATCGATCGACGTGAGTCATCGTATCGAGTAATAGGCGAATCAATGCGATCATGGGATAGCAAATCGCGATATAATACTTCGGTTTTAAATTTTGTATTTTCGTCATAGTCATAGAGTTCTTTGCAAGAGGTACTTCGTTGCCATATTTCATCAATGTTTTCATAGCTTTTGTAATTAGTGGAATATATATTCGAATGGCTTAGTTCATACTCCAATTTTTCGGACGATATTTTTTTCGTTTTTGATGGTGATTCATGCTTTAGATCTGAGTAGTGAAGATAATTATTACTTAAATTGCCAAGTGAATGATAATTTTGCGTATCGTTCGAATCAATTGATTCGACACCGGATAAATCTGAATTTCTTGGTAAGGAATAGGTACTTCTGGGTTGAATCGATGGTGGGTCATTATTAGAAATTGTTAACAAATGTTCCGAATGAGATTTTGACTCTCGATTATTTTGGCTAAAATAGTCTGAAGTATCGGAATATCGATTCGGATAGTATTCTTCAGTCGTAATTTTTGGATTACTCGAATTATTGTAGTTCCGGATATTTTCATCAATAAATTCGTCACTAAAATGTTTATCATTCAAGTTTGTTTTTATTATAGTCGTGGTCATAGTCCCTGATGTGGTCGCAGTTGGGAGATTCTTTTTCTGTTTATTTTTACGATTAACAGTTGCATATAAATCATCTGAGTTAAACATTTTATTATTGATAATTATTTCGTCAAAATTTTTCTTATTCTTCTTATTATATAAATCATTGATATCTGAATAAATAACATCAACCATATCATCATCGTCGTCATCGACTTCGTCGATAATTTCGTCATCATCTGATTTGGTTGGTGGTATTTGTTTAGACATCAAACACGTATTGCTATAAAGGACTGGGATACAATGCTGGGGTGCTGTACGAATGCGGATGTCCTGGTCCTCCCGATCCCGGACCAATACAACCGTCTCCCGGTTGTTGATGGAGATTCCCTTCTCCACCGTAATGTTGTCCGATTGATGCATGATAAAGTTGCTGATGGGACGTGGATAACTGTTGATGGGTGATAAAGGGACATACCGTTGTGTGTTGTGGTTGTGGTAATGGTTCAGACCTTTTTATGTTTTACAGTTTTATATTTATTTTAAGTTACCATCACCAGAAAATTGATTTTTTTTGACAAACAATTTGAAAAAGTAAAATAGAAAACTTTGCCTACCTGTATTGTGACCGTCTTGACGTGCACGACCCCGATCGACTCCTCGTGCATTGTGGTTGACTTGGTGGGGGGAACTCCATGTACCGGTCTGAGGAGAGACAGAGCGACTCGAATCCAATTGGGAGGTTTGATTGTCCTGGGAATATTTCCTCATCGGATAGGTCTCCACCTGGGCTGCTGCCGTGATTTGAGATTGGGAACGAATGGGGTCTGTATGATTGTCGTTGAGGCGATGAACCGCCATATCCGCTCCCACCTTCCTCGTCAGAGAAAGCGACATCGTCGTATCGGGCGTTTGTTGGCCCGCCGTTACCCCCCGCTTGCGGTAGTCCCAATCCGCTGAAAATAAATCGGGAATATTTCCAATCAACATCAAAAATACTAAAATTACGGATATCAAAGGATATGTTATCTAATTGGCTTATCAGTCTCATTATTCTTATAGCAAAAAAATCAAAACTTAAATAAAACTAGAAAATAAATAAAATATAAACTCAAACAATAAATAAATAATAAAACTAAAACATAAAAATAAAATAAAAAAATACAAACCCGTTTCAATTGGTAGTAAAGGATGTGCTGAGATGCTTGAATTCACATTGCATGAACTGTGCGATTGACTTCTACTACCGAAATGTAGTGGTCCCTGACGGAATGACTGAGACCTGCGGTAAAAAAGAAAAGAAAAGAGGATAGTTTTTTGTTTTTTTCCTTCCTTAAATAAACCGAACGTTTTCTGCGTGATTTAACTATAAACAATTTGTTTTTCTAAAATGACTATTATGCATGTAGTAACATCAAATATCGCGATATTCTTATTTTAAATGAATATACTTAAATTAAAATATAACTTAATTAATGTTAATGAAAATTGCTAATAAAACAGAACTTGTTAGTTTATAAATTATATAAATTAACAAAAAAAAAAAAACAAGTTAAAAATAGTTTGGTCATTTGTTAATTTGTTTATTAAAATCTAGTTTTCGCTGCTAATTTAGCCAATTTGTGTATATTTCATTAGTCTACTTTAAATAATACGTGTATTTGATATTCAACATTTAATTGGATCAGCAGTAGTGTTTAAATGCTTTAGATTAATGAAAGAACTTTGACTTTAGAAAAAGCAATAATATCTTATGAAACAATTAATTAACAGGAATGTTACACATTAACACTGAAAGACCAAAACCTCTCTGTAAAGTGCGAGAACTGAATTCAGAAATTTTTACTGCCGGTTGGTCGTATTGCAAAAAACTATGACTTTTCCCTTATAATTTAATAGAATTACCAGGTGTACAAATATGAAATGCGGATTTCAGACAACAGATGGTGCACCAATGCAGTTTGTGTTATTGACACTGCGATATTTTGTTGTGTCATCAACAAGTGTCAGACGCGCACGAGTTATAAATTAGAAAAGTGTATGCATGGTGTTGTATTGTTCTGTTCAATATGTAGAAATTTATACCGAACAAAGAGCATTCGCAGACAGCATTAATTGTTTGTTTTCATTTGACGAAAACTGCTGCTGAATCATACCGATTACTTTGAGGAGCTTATGATGAACATGCTTCATCGCAAGATGCGTGTGTATGATGGATTCGGCGTTTCAAAAGTGGTGACTTCGATGTTGCAGACAAGAAACGTGGAAAACCTTTAAAAAATACGAAGATGTGGAATTCCAAGCAACTGGAAACGAAGATTCGCAAACACATAAACAACTCGCCGATTGGGCGTTAGTCAAGAAGCTGTTTCTAATATCGGCTACGAGAGATGAGAAAGATTCAGAAGGCCGGTAGATGGGCACCACATGAGTTGAACGACAGGCAAATGGAAAAGCACAAAACACATGTGACATTTTTCTCGCTCGATACAAAAGAAAGTCGTTTTTGTATCGTATAGTTACAGGGGATGAAAAGTGGATTTATTTTGAGAATCCAAAGCGCAAAAAATCATGGGTGGACCCAGGCGCACCATCCACATCGACCGCAAGACCGAATCGCTTTGGCAGAAACACGATGCTCTGTGTTTGGTGGAAACAGAGGGCGTGGTCTATTCTGATCTGTTAAACCTGGGGAAACTTTTAATACTAAACATTACCAACAACAATTGACCGATTTGAACCGTTCGCTGCTTGAAAAAGGCCCAGAATACCGAAAGAGGCAGCACAAAGTCATTTTTCTTCATGGTAATGCTCCATCACGTACGGCAAACCTGGTTCGTGACGCGTTGTAATAACTTAGCTGGGAAGTTCTATCCCAAGCGGCTTACTCATCAGACTTGGCTCCTTCCTATTACCACTTGTTTGCATCGATGGGTCACGCACTTGCTGAGCAGCATCTTTGGTTCGTACCAAGATGTGAAAAAGTGGCTGGTTCGCAGCAAAATGGGCAGATTTTTATTGGCGTGGTATTCACAATTGCCCAAAAGATGGGAAAAATGTATAGCAAGCGATGGAGCATACTTTGAATAAAGCACTTTTTATCACTCTTCCGAATTTAATGTGTTTTTAAGTAAAAAAAAAATCCGCATTTCATACTTGTACACCTGGGGGTCAGTCACCAGTCGTGGTCCGTGAAAATAGGAAAATGAAAAAATTGTTTCATTGACAATCGAATAGGTTTGAATTGACCATAACAAATTTTGGTTTCACGGAACGCGACTTGACCCCCGGTAAACAAAATTTACAGTTAATTGAAGTGGAGAGAGAGAACATTAGAGAACAAAAAAATAAAAAAAAAAAAATTAAAAACTTATTCACCCAAGATTAGTCGTTTTCAAAACTGTCTGGCGACATACTATTCCTGGGGCTAGATTATGATCAAATAAAAATTACCAGATAGTGTAAAATTTTATTTTGTCATTGTTACTAGATCAGAATCTACCCCTTGGAATGCATTAAAATTCATTTAGATATTATCGAGCGCGAAGTTACAGTATTTTTAGGTCGTTTGAACTTTGGAACCCTAATTAATACAAAAAATTTAGTAGTCAGACAAAAAAAAGTGCTGATTATCTATTTTTTAAATTCCTCTTCTCACGAAACCCATCTTAGATAATGTCTATTTATTTTTCTGAGATAATAAAACCAACATTTTAGCGAAGTCGACATTTTTTCAGAAAAACACATTATCTAATTACGACTAACACTTCGAGAGTGAGACCGAAGAGTTGCTGAATACTCATTGGTTTCAATACTTGTACATAATTTGGTTTGTTCCATTTTTTGCCTGTGACTAAGACCTGTACGAAATTGCAATAAAAATTGGGTTCTTAAAGTCTAGAACAGATTTAGAGGTTTATGCAAAAGAGTTCCCCCAGAAAAAGAATTATTTTGGAGCGCTCTGTAGTCAATGTGAGAAGTCTAGATTCAAGTTACATTTGGCTTGTGAGTTGAAAGGAATCAGAAGATAAAAATTCTCTTTCGGTTCGAACGTAGCGATGCCACACATCGCTTGATTATTATTCAAAAACGCCATTTAAATTTTAGAATGTAAGCAATTATTCCTTAACAAGGGTTAAGGCTTAATTGGGCATTTCCTACTTCTTTTGTTCAAACTATCTTCGTCTTCGACGAAACAAACATATCGTGATATCTAATTTGCACTCGTAAAGGGGTGTATTATATATGAATAACAATTGAAACTGAATACTCTTGAAATATCTTCTCTTTAATTTCTGCTTTTGACTAAGAATAACAAAGAACATACATCATTATCAAAAGTAACAGTCGAAAAATTCTAAAACTTTGATATTATTAGTCTTTCTAGGTAGCGCCAATAACAAACAAGAAGAAGATCAAAAGGTGAAAAATTTATTTATACGTGACAAACTTTTGGTAACAATTGGATAGTTTTATTATTTTTCATATTGCATTTACCAATACGTTTATATACCATTAAAATTAATTTTTCCGGAATTTGTTCACCTTTTGATGTACTTAGTTTTAAAATATTAATAACCGCGCATATTTGAAATCTACGCAGCGAGTCGTCAGCGCCGGGTAACCATTGGGCGCTTTCAGGCCAAATACATGTCTTAGAGCTTAGATTAGCGTAGATGGGCTGGAAAAGATCAAAATAGTTTTCGATTACGTGTTTTCATTTACTATGGAATTTCCTCTGAAATTTTACTGGTTGAGGGCGTTAGCGTAAAAAAGGATTACATTGATGATATTCTGAAACCTGCTAGATAAAAAAACTAAATAGTACTGAAAATTCACACTTTTTTTTGCAGAAATAGCGTTTTTTCTCATGTTTGCTATTATAGAACAATTATTTTCTGTGTAGTGTGCAAAGGGTACGGTCACGAGTATGTCTACTAATAACTTTCCAATTATGTATTTGTTTATTATACGGGGAATGCTAATATGGTAGGTAGGTCGTATTTACCTAAATTTGTGGACCCTTAGTTTGTTAGTTCAACTATGCATTAAACAAAACGCACAGTAGTAAGGTTTTAGAGCTTTTGAATCGGAAGGTTAATGACATTTGGAACAAATTTTAGAAAATTAATTATTAATACGGACCTATACGTTCTATTTTAACTGAGAACGGTGAAAGGTAGGGACTAAAATAAACTTAAAGAGTATGGAATATATCTCAAAGATTTTCTTTTTCCGTTTCATTCGTCTGACTTCTGGGAAACACAACCTAAAAATAAAACGTGGAAGGTAACATTTCCTCGCGTATTCATTTCTAATACGTTCGCGCAAATGCCTGTTATATCAGCCATACAACTTTGTCGTTTTCAAGGAATAATTTGACATATTTTTCAATTCTGCACAATACATTCCTTTGTACTGAAATATCATTGCAATTACAAAGTTATCAAATGTGTATTCCTGAGTAGCACACACATTTAGGAAGTGTGCATCAATGTGTTAGTTAACAAAATTTCAACTTCCTTCCAAGCGATTCACTTCAAAACTGATTTTTATATTTACCCAAACAATCTATGCTGATTGTTGAAATATTCCGCTAAAACTCAATTTCCAAAAAGACAGAAAGACAAAAAGCTTGGTATTCTATAGAACACTTGAAAAGCCTATATTAACCGAAAAAGACACGTGGCAAATTCTTCCACAAGACCATTTACGCCGCCGTACATATGCCAATAGGATGTTACAGCTCGCCCATGACAACCCCGATTTTCATGAAAAAATCATAATGAGTGACGAGGCACATTTTCATTTAAATGGATATGTTAATAAACAGAATACTCGGTTCTGGGCAATGGAAAACCCTCACATTATTCATCAGTCACCTTTACATCCATTAAAAGTGACAGTCTAGTGTGCAATTTGGTCAGGAGGAATCATTGGACCTTACTTCTTTGAAAATGAAAACGGCGTAACGGTAACTGTGAATGGGGAGCGATATCGTGATATGATTGAAAACTTTTTAACGCCACAACTGCATACTTTGGGCTTGATTAACATGTGGTATCAACAAGACGATGCCACATCGCATACAGCCAGGATTATAATGGAATTACTGCGAGAAGTCTTTCCACAACAAGTTATTTCAAAAAATGGTGATGTTGATTGGCCTCCACGGTCGCCTGATTTGACTGCTCCGGACTTCTTTTTATAGGGATATCTAAAAAGCAAGGCTTATGCAAACAAACCAGAAACGCTTGAGCAACTCAAACAAAATATTCGTGATGAAATTAATCAAATACCGCGTGAAATGTGTGAGAATGTAATGAAAAATGTGCTCAAAAGGGCTCGCATTTGTGAGGCTAACAGAGGCGGACATTTATCTGATATTGTATTCCATACATAATTGCCGACATTAAATAAAACATTTATCAATATAAGATCAATTCTCTTTCATTTAATCAAAAATCATAAACAAACAAAGTAGTATACCTTCCCGGCGGACACCCTGTATATGATAAACAAAAAGTTTTCGAAAGAAAATCTTTTTTGAAAGAACTGACTATGTAGTTGACTCGAGAAACCGCAATGCAAAGGTTGTTCAACCAACGAGCATTAAGAATAATTTGAAATCTGCGATCAACTTCATTGGTTAAACAGTTTTACATAAAAAAACGCTTTCCAACAGCCGAAAAAGTAGCGAAACCATATGCTAGTAAACGCCTTCGATACGACGTACGCCCCGGGGTGCTGAATTAAAACCAAAACACAATGCCATTTTTGTATACAGCTCCTATACAGGAAAACAAAAATATCTATTTATTTCTATACACAATGCATAATAACGTATGTGGGGTCAAATTGACCTCTTTACGCAAACAACGTGTTGGAAGCTATACACAGAGTGAAGGCAGTAGACGAAGTAAAACAAAATATTAACAAAGGTGACTTTCATTTTGAAGATAACAAAAGCACAAAGTATTTATTATAATAATGATAAAACTATAAATGAGATTGGTCACACATTATAACAATTATGAAGGATAATAGTTTTCTAAGCATAACCACTAAAATATCTGGATGAATGCCTTCAGACCTAACCAAATTCGTATGCATTGTTGCAATAAAAAACGTTATAGTACATAAATAAAACATAAATACAAAATAAGATGACTACATGTTTGGTTTTTCCATAGCACATTCCAAGTAACAATTTGCACGAGAACAAATTTAGTAAAAACTTTCAACTGGATATTATTCTAGTTAAGGAAAAATCTTCTTGATTGAATATTTTCATTAGACGTTTCAAAGTAGAAATTTCTTTCAGCTAGTATGTGATACCATTAAAAGTCAAGCGTATTTGCACAATATTTATTTTTCATGGATGTTATAATACCGTCAATTACTAATAATGCTGCATTTTAAACTCGATGACAATCAAATAATTGTTAAATAAATAAAATTCCACCGGCCGCTGGTTCATCTCACCACCTCTGCGTTAAATAATTGATTTACATAATAAATTTCAATTTATTCTTCATATCATTAATCATTAATTTCACATTACATTATATAATAAAACATTTTTGTTATTCAATTTTCCGTGGCTTTAACATTGTTGTTAATTTTCCTTATAATATTAATGTATTTAAGAAGGCAAACATCCTTTTACGTTATAAGAGAATATATACGTAAACATAAATGTGATTTTTATGTTTTCTCTCAAATTTAAGTGACTCGTGTGTTTCTTTTTATATCTGCGTATACATAAATATACAAAACTTATATTAAATTATTGTGATTTTTTTATTTAAACTTTAAAGCGTTCTTTTTATGAGTTAAACCATTACACTATTAAATTTTTTATTCTTGATAAATGTCAACATTTATAAATTCCTGAGACATATTTTCAATAATATTTTAGAATCGATTGAAATTTTCCCTCAAAATTTTTGTTTAATATTGTTTTTTAAGACAGATTTATCATACTTAAACTTAAAATGTTAAACATTTCATATATATAGATTTTATATCCCCAGGACAAAACCTCTTACCATTTTCGTGTTACACATGTTTGTGTTTTGTGACGAAAAATGAAAATTGAGGGATTCGTTCAATATGGGTATGTACGAACATAACATTAAAACATAAATATATATTTCCACATAGATTTCCACTATGTTCACGTAAAATAACAATAATCAACTAAGATTGCCTAGGGATTTCATTTACAATGGAAAAAAGTGTATTTTCTAAAAAATTAATAAATGAAAGAATTTAACTTACAGACACACTAAATACAAATTTGAACCTTGGCAGTAACCTTTATATAAAGTATACTATATAGTTGACATTCATGACACGACCGCAGTCTAATCTAAATTTTTCTTTCTCACCTTAAATTTTGAAACATAAAATATCAATTATTTAAATGAATGCAAAATCAATCACAATCACTGTTTGTACTGTGTTATTTCTTAGATAACTTTTAGAGGGAGGAATGTATGTGTAGCGAGAAGACGAAGCTGAATCCAATTTATTATCACGGCACATAATCTTCCGCATTTTTTCGCATTTCGTTAATTAATGAATATTAAAATATTTTTGATTTTTAAATATAATTAAAAAAATATTTTTTATGTCTTGTAAATATAATATCGTTTGAAATTTGAATCAGTTATCAGAACGCCTCCACTCAAGAGTATAGCGGGGATATATTTTCTATTTCTTATGACATTATAAGATTTTAGTAAACAAAAAACATACACATTTATTTTGGAACTGTACGTACGTGTATGTGCCTTATGGCTTAATACGAAAAATACCTAATTATATGAGACATGTTTAGTTTAAAAGGTGGATTAAAAATGTTGACTTTGATGATGACGTCAGCCCCATGAACAATAATAATTTCAGTTCAATTAATAATAATTTCAATTACTAACCTCTACGCAATTGGTTAAACAGATATTATAACTGGGTCCTATTTGTGAATCCGAAGTTTGATTCGAACAAGATTTCGTATTTAAGAATTCAAACGAAAAAAAATGTACACTGTAAAATTATCAGCGGGGATATTTTGTTTTATGGTTATACCTATACCTATGCGAAAAATACAAGCTTTGATATTTTTTGTTTGCATAAATAATAATTACATATTAATAATAATTTGAATTCTAATTAATATAGATAATATTAATAAATTTAAAAAAAATATAATATTATTTCGGTGTTTTACTGTGATACAATTTTTAAATTATCGAATCCTTTTTCCTTTTGAGTTATAATTTTCGTTTTATGTATGTACAATAATAAATCTTACAATAATTTTTTTAGTTAAGTTTTTTGCTTTAATAAAAATAAATTATTAATAAAAATAAAATAAATAAATAATAACTAAATTATAGAATAAATAATCAAATAAACTAAAATTTATTTAAAACTTATCTTTACCTACCAAAATAATTTGTAAGCCAATTATGTATTAATTTATTATTGAGAATTGCAATTATTATTTGGATTCGCCAATAACATTATCAACGAAGAGAAATTCGTTCATCAACGGATAATTTTTGGTCGAAAACGGATTGTAGCGCAATTTTCATTCGTTTCATGGTTATTCGGTTTCGATTTTTATTTTGTGAGGTTGGTTTAAATCAATACGTTTTCGAATTCACATATAAGTCCTTCGTTTAGGGGCCAAACGGTCGTTCGAATTCCTGCACCAACAAATAACATATACAACATAAATTCCCAAAGTTGAATTTAATCTGACTAGTACAAAAATTGAAAAAAACAAAAAATGATGTGAAGTTTAAAGCTTATAATGGGTTATATGGCATAATAAATGAAATTTTGACTTCAAACAATTTTAGCTTCCATTTGCGGCCCATTACTAGAATTGTCCCATTTTGACTATGTAATTGTATTGTGATTAAAACTATTAAATATGATTTAGAGAGAATCAGATTCCGATACCCAAAAACCTAAAGATTTCTATAATAAATCCACAGCAATCCACAGACGATTTGGAGAGCGAAAACAAATGTGTAAATTTATTAAATCGGAAAATATGAATTTGAGGTATTGCTTTTTCAATATTTGAGTTGGGTCCATAAGTATCAATGTTTGTATCGTATACCACAGTAAGTGCAGTGGCTGCTGCCATTAACATGTTGAAAATTTAATCTATGATGCCGTCCTGTTGTGACTCGGGATCAAGAGGAACAATCGTCAGAAAAACCGAAAACCAGCATAGTTATGCTGTAAAAACTATTGTAGCGTATGCATGTTATTAACAGATTGGCACTTTGGGAAAAACTCAAGAGTTTGATTTATCAGTAGAAAATTTTTCAGTTTCATCAGTAAACAATTAACGGGTGGGCCCATCTAGCGTTTGAAATTTCAACTATCAGTTATTTCGACTGTGGCAACACTTACGTCATTCATGTTGCGATAGAAAATTAGTTTAATGTTTGACATTTGTTTGTAATAGTTGACATTTACGAAATTGATCGCTTTACGCTTGAACAAAATTGGGAAATATTGAAAACTTACTTTCAAAGTGATGCAGTCTTCTACTCAAACTGTAAGAAATTTACGTGGAAAATTCAGTAGAAATAAAATGTCTAAAAGGCAATTTGTGGATCAGTTTGTGAAGCTAGTTCGTGAAACTGAATTGTTATAGGATAAACCAACATGTACAGGTGCCTTTACAGTACGTACAGCCGAGAGCATTGCAGCTGTTGCTCAGAATGTGTCTGAGCATCCATTAACATCAACTCGCCATCGTGCTCAAGAATTGAACATTTCACGCAGTTCTGTGATGAGCACTTTGCGTAAAACTGAATCGAAATGACCATCTGCAACGTTTTCGGTTCGCTAATTGGGCTGTGGAATGCTTGGAAGAAATTGAGTCGACATACGTCTACAAGCAAAATTGTCGCGAGTGACTGTTTGGTGTTGATTTTAAACCGATGCCATCATTGGTCCATTTTTCGAAAATGAGGAAGGAGCCGTCCTTACTGCGATTTGACTCCGTTGGACTTTTTTTTGTGAGGAGCCGTTAAGGATAAGTGTGACGCTAATCATCCAGAAACTATCCAAGACTTGAATGATCAAATCGATCGCTATTGATGAGATAGGCGAATCGAAACTGTTCTGAAAAATTGGGTTGAGAGAATGGAGTACTCTAAAGCCAGCCGTGGAAGTCATTTGAATGAAATTGTGTTCCATACTTAATGGCAATGTATACTATTTCTAATAAAAGAAACCGCTTTGAAAAATATTCATTCGTCTTTGAATTAGAGCCAAAATTGCAAACGCTAGATGGGCCACCCTTTACATAATGATGAGGAAGCTTCATTAATATTTATTTAAAACCAATTTAAACTTAATTCAAATAAAAAATACAAATGACGAAATTTCTCAAATAAAAGTTTCACTCTGATAAACGTAAAAATTGATGAAAGGGTACAATTTTACTCTGGAATTGCGATTTTAAATTACGGTTAATTTATAACGATATCTTAATTCAAACTAGATTATAAAAATTAATCGTCTTAATTTACAAAAATTTTAAATTATTATCGACAATTACAATCAGTAAAAAAAAGACTCTTTTAGAAAACTATTATCCCACTTCCCAAACAATTATGTCAATTTCAAAATACATATTTCACATTTATAATATTCCTCAAACTCGATTGTGATAGTTGTGTTTTACAAACATGATAATCTTGTTTTAGTGAAAGTTGAGTAATGAGAATGGCAGACCTAGAAAATATAGCAGTAATAAACAAATCGTGATTAGGTTGTCTAGAGGTGTGCTTCAAATGAAGAGTGTGGTTTCATAAAATTAATTCACGCAATCATTTGGAAGTTTAATATAGAAATTTTGTTGAATTTGTTTGTAGTATTCATAATAATTTCAAAAAATTGGTCGACCCGACAAAAAAATAAAAAATAAATTATTTCCCATAAAATGCAATTTATCAAAATAAAATATTTATTTTATGGGAAATATGAATTTGTTCAGGAATTCTAAATAAGATTAATTATTTATTTTAATTAATATTACTAAAATTTTCTATTTTGAACTAAATCAGTTATAGCGTTTAACTAAACAATTATAGCGTTTAACTAATTATTTTATTTTCCGATAATGTCTCAAACCGAACTTTAGCATTCGTCAATTGGCGATTGAAGCACCATAGATACCATCTCGTAAAAGCACCTACATTTAGAACGTATTCTTTAAATACAAATTATAATTGAAATTGAATTATAATTTGACGCTAGATCCTCTCTACTATTTATTACTCTAATAAACCAAAGATGTTGATAATTTGTAAATATTGATGTAGATAGTTACGATCCAATTTGTTAAACAAGTTTTTGGTGATTATTTTGTGATTTTAGTTGTTTAAATTATGTGATAAATATTTTATAGATTAAAATTCTGTTAAAAAAGCTGTCATCTATCGAAAAAATGGTCAGAATTTCGAGGTCACGACTAAATATTTTATACGCAATATCTGTACAAAATCAAAAATATTTTTGCTCAAGGATACTCCGCAGCATAAAAACTAAAGATTGTAGATTTGGCAAACAAAAACAGATTTGTGATAACAGATAACATTTACATAAGCAAATTTTGAACCTTTTACGTGAAATCCAATCCACCTCATGCGATCTTATTACAGCTTGCATATAGCACCAAGACAAAACCTATGGCAAAACTTTGTCACCGCCGTTCAGTCAACAATAATTCCCATCCGAAAATAGTAAATTGGAGTAACAAAATTTTATTTATTCACCTTGGCTTTAAAACAACGAATAAATTTGATATCTGTAATCTCGTGCCGTTAAAGTTTCTGGAGGATCTTTATTCCACAGTTAGTGTGCACCGCATCTAGAGTAGTATCTATCATCGTATCCATAGTAGCCTTTAAAACAATATTGGTATCGGGAATTTCAGCCTACCTTGGAAAAAAAAATTACTACTCTCTTAGATCGTTTAAAAACAATTTTAAGAAAGACGGAATTAAATCCGACAGCTTCCCTAAAATTTTCTAATGACAATTGTACATCTGCAATTGCGCTTCTGTTGGAAAAAAATAAACACGATATTACCTACTAAATGGCATGTGTGGCATAATAAACTATGTATTTGTTTAGGTTCCACAGTAAGAAAATTCATTCATTCAATTCAAAAAAAATATCCACCCATATCTGATGAACCCACAAATATGGGGTGATTTCATATCGGAGTTTTACGTTGCTCGTTACACCAAGATAAATAGTGACGGATGGTAATAGATAAACCACATATTCGATTTGATCGTTTAAAAAATTGTGTAAAGTGTGAACTCATATAAAACGATATTGAGAATGTTGTTTTCTTATAACGTTTACTGCAAATTGAAAATTAAAATTAAATTTGAAAGCAAGATTATTGGACATGGTACAAATTTTATTTCAGACACTGACTTTACCAGGAAATCTACACTAAAGCTTCAAATGGTAATTCTTTCAAAATTTCTGTTACAATAAGATCGAAAAGATTTGTGTCAGCGAGAGTTATAGCCAGAGAGGATTTTATTGATTTCTTGTAGTATTTATCTCTATTTTCATGGATGTAATTTAATTCTTCAGAATTTCGTATTTCCCGATAAACTACTTCAAAAGTATAATTGTAAATAAAAATATTACCTACCTAAAATCAAGTGTTTATGTATTTAATGGAATTCACTGTGATTTAACACTTGCAACCGACAGTACCACTTGTAAGGTGATAGACCGTAAATACACGAGAAATTTTACAGTTCTAAAGAGTAAAAGGATGACACTTACTTTACATCACTTTTCGAACTACAGAGAAAAATTGAATTTTCGTTCCCGATTCTCAAGAATCTTAAAAATGGAAAGCTTCAACTCCATAATATTGAGGTGTTTTTGAGAGGTGTACAGCATATCTTTGACCATGCATTCGGAAATTCTGACTAATATCTCCAAATACACCAAAGACGGTTTAAAGAAAAATTGAATTCCAATGTATTCGCTGGCGGTTTAATTAAATAAGTATCTTAACACAATAAATTTGTCACAATTATCCTATAATTTTTAAAATCAATTAAGCTGTCACCACTTTGAGGTTAATGGATATCTTATTTTACCTTAACAGAGTTAACATCTTATAATGAGATATCAGTTAAATTAGAGAGATTTAAATCAAACCTGATGATTAGTATAGCTCGAAACTAGTAGTTGTTGTTTTTGTATAAAAATAAAGTATATCACAAATTAAGAAAGTGTTTATCAAAACTTAAAATATTTAAATCAGTTAAATTCTTAAGTAGAGTACAAGGATAGTTGTCAGTGTTCGTGAAATTAAAATCTGTCTTATCCATCTTTCCAAAAACCAGATTAACTAATTATTAAAGCTGCTACTTCTATATCACGTTGTAATGGTTAAACGTAAGTTTCAAATTGCCAATTAGTAGAAAAACAATTCACAGATTTGAAATTCGGAAAACTATTCATAGAAATCCGAAAATTTTTAAATATTTAGGTCAAAAAAATAATTCAATCAATTGTAATTTACACTCAATTTTTATGAATTTGGTTTCTCAGGGAATCGCTTTTCTGTGATTTTTTTTTGCAATTTACTTTTCTATAGAATTGTTGTGGACTCAGCTTAATCTATATTATTAAAAGTTCTAAATAAGTAGTAACTTCCAAATTAATTATCAATTACAAGTACACCTACAACCCAAATATGCATTTGTTATTTGTTTTGATCTGAACCTATGTATTATGAATTAGATAGTTGGAACACATTAGTGCTTTTGTGGAGTGGATATTTCTAGGTCGTCCATAAAACCATATCACTCTTCTTAAAACGCAAACAGAAATAAACATTTTATATAAATCTGTAAAAGTTAATTAATACAAAGCTATATGTTGCTTAAATCTACTATTTAAAAGCAAATTGTTAAAAAATTTGCATTTTAATTTAAAATATTTTCATTTTGGTTATAGAATAAATCTAATATGAATTATAGTTTTCAAAATGAAAAACTATTTATTAATGTGAAAACCAAAAAGCACAGAGTGATTGGCGGAATATATATAGATATAAAAAAATATTTAACAGAATGTGCTTATATAAACATACTTATGTAATGAATATACTTTGACTTGTATGAATTAAAACATGCTTACTCTTATGTTTATAAAATATAAAACCACCCTAAATAACACAAAAGGATTATAAAAATAAATTTTTCATCCGAATATTTTTATTTATTTTTGGGTACAAGAAAAAAAAACGATTAAAACGGAAAATACCTCAAAAATCAAATTACACATATTTCCATAATAAAATTTGATTTTATTCATTAATTTCTTTTTTGAGGTGGGTGTGTGTGTTTAAATTTGCGTGTGTACGTACGACGAAATTTGACTCAATTTCTTCGCATACATATAATTTTCTAAAGTTATAAAAACAAGTTAAATTAAAAAGAATTAGAAAAAAATTGAACAAAATTTATCGTTACAAAGCATTTTTCTTTGTAAAAGGTTTATTTTTTACGTAAGGCTAGTAGCACTAGTCCTAATTTATCAAAAATAATTCCTAGCCCAATTTTTATTAAACTGTATATAAAAAATCCTCTTCTCTTTTCTAATTAACGTTTTTGTATACATATAATGTTTTGTTTGTGTATCTTTCTAAGTCCCAAACTTAATACAAAACATAAAACAACAAAAAATAATCCAAAGTAAATGATTCAACTAATAAAAAAACATAAAACAATTAAATTTGTTAAAGCCACAAAAAATAAAGTAATTCTTTAATTTTTTACGACAAAAAAATATCTTCTAAAAACGCTTCTAAGCGCGCGTTGAGTTCGTTATAAAATTAGGAAATTACCCAAATTAAAATCTTTCATATCTAACTCAACACGCAAAATAAAATAAAAATCAATTAATTAAAAACTAAAAAAGTAAACAAAAAATTATTTTCTGGATAATTTGGGGGCTATGTTTTACACATTAAGCAACATAATAAAAAAATTATTAGAAAATAAATTAATAATGAAAATTTTACATGAGCTTTTCTAAAATTTGCTTGGGAAATGATTAGTTTCGTTTTTCCCGGAACAGACAATAACATAAAACAATGAACTTACCTTTGAGATGTTTGCCGTTTCACATAATTATCACGTACAAATTCTATGATTTGTTTCTGTGTTTTGCCACTATATCTGTAAATATAAAATAAGGATAAAACATAAATTTAATGTAAAATCTGATTGATATCTCAATTAAATAATTAACTTGTATAGTCAATTAATAGTGTTTTCTCGTGATAAAATTTTAATGAGTTTCGAATTGAATTGCGAGAAAAGGAATGAGAAATAATGTTTGGAACACATCCAAATTAAAGTTATTTTCTAGCTGTACTGCGTAAATATTTCCTCGTAAATCAACAGTATTTATATGGAATAGTTGTTAGTATACAACCATAAATTATTAACGGCGTACCACTAGAAATCAGGGAAAACATGGAGAAAATGTTTAAACATTAAAAACCTAGCAAAGTCGCATTGAAATTTATATTTGATATTTTTTAGACCCAAATTGTTTTTAGTATAAAATTAATGAACCGCAGCGAACAACATTTACCAGTTGCAATTTGGGGCTTTTATGTACTCCTTGATACGAACGTCAACTTTAATTACTTCAATTACTTTTATAAACGTGGTCAAATATTCACGAGCATAATGTACGAGTATATCGAATTCCATTTTGATTACAACAGTCTACTTGCTTTAAAATTACCGAAGGCTGCCTTTAGAAACGGGATCGTTACAGTTTTGCTTAAATATGGGCTTATTGCGTTCAATGTAATAATCTTACCGTGGTAATAAATATTTTATTACTTGGTTCTTTAGCTGTTAAACAAAAATAATACAAAAAATACATTTCGTTCAGTATGCTTAGGAACATGCGGATAGAGATAGGACAATGTAAGTTGCTTAGCTATAAACTAGCAACCGAATATGCCGTGTTATCGAAAACAAACGCTGTCGAAAAATTTCATAATAGACCCCCCTGGTATGGACTAACCATCGATTTAGTTAGTCGAAAATTTAGGTAAAAAAAATCGGTATCACGCACACAATAGGCGCTTTCAGGGCACCCACTAGTTGGGAACATGTTGAGTAAAATCGAAGCTAATGTTATGAAAATGTTTAGCACTATGAAATTTTGAAAACAAATTGGCGATGATTCCTTTAATCATGATAGGGAATCTGACTGCGCCCATTGTTAAAAACTTAAAGAAGTCTAATTACAGAAAATTAAGCAACCCGTAAATAATACACGAATGCTTAGGTCGTTGATAAAATTAAATAAAAATCGTTAAGTAAATTAAGGATCAAATTTGCAACACATATTTTATAGGTTCTATCTTACAAAGTGACTGTTTGAGTATATTTTGATACCACTACCGCATCTATTTTCATGCGCTAATGTGCTAATCTAAATAATTTAGTTCATCATTTCAAAAAAAATATTTTATTTTAATGTTTAAATTATTATTATTTTAATGTTTAACTATTGCGTTTTGGAAAGTGAAAAATGCGGTTCGGTAAAGCTGCACTAATTTTAAAATCGTTTGTGGATCCGTATACCAAATTTGTTTGTTTAAATTGTTTGGAAATCAAGACAATTCTTAATGACATGTTTAAATTTGGTAGCGAGGTATATACCTTTACGCTAAAATCAATTGTGGGACCCCATTTCTAAGAACAGCGCAATAATATGAAAGCAGTTTAATTTGTGACTGGAAATGAAAAATGTGTTTTACCTAAATTCGATTTATTTTACAAAATGCTGACCGGCGGAACGGATTCTATCTTTTTCGGAGCAAGTCCATCAGGGGAAATTAATTGTTTTGATTGCTACTTCGTTCTTCGAGTATTTATTTTAGGAATTTAGTCTTAGTGGAATATTGGACCTTTACCTTTCCATTCTCACAATTATTACCATTCTCCTACTCACATAGTTACAGTACACCATCTCATCGTCGCGTGGCTCAATATGAGCCGGTAGGGGATGAGACCTGCACTTCATCAGAGAGTCATCATTATGTTTATTAATATTACTAATCGTAATCAGATGAGGTCATGGTTACTCATGTTTAGTCTACAGAAATATCGCCTCAAAAAAAAGCTCGCTTAATCTCCTCCGGCTATTTGTGAGCAAAGGCAGCACCTATCTTGCCGAAAGCTTTTTTAGTCTAAATGTTTATGTGATTACCACCTTCGTTTATCTCACGTACCTCTAGTACGATCGTCCGACGAATATCGTAACCTTTATTATCTGTTTCTTCAGTTGTTTTTTCATTCGGAAGCCCCATGCACTCAACATCATTCGTGCTTGATCGACAACAGTGAACAATTCGGTAAATCATTTATAAACGATACTCATTTCATCAGCTGTGTGATATTGACCACAAGTGCACTGGTAAACGCAAAAAGCTGTGCAACTTCTCGCTGGGAGTGTAGATTGTTAAACACTTCTCTTTAAACTAAACAAATACAACAACTCTTTAACCAGATATCTCAGGGTCTGTTTTATAATTCAACCCGAGCGAGCAGAGTTAGTCAGTGTATTGTACACCGAGCGAAGGTTGTGCAGAGTCAGATAATCTAGTGTGCGTAGTGTATTAATTTGTTTTTACTTGGCGTACTCGATGTACCGTGACATTGACGACCCGAGTACACACACGATGTAAGCACAGTTCACAAAAATTCTTAAGTAAAACTTTTAATTCTTTGTCGTTTTTTGTAAATGTTAAACTTTTCAACATCATTGTAAAAATTGAAAAAGCTCTCATTGTTCTTGAAGTTGCCATTTCCAGTACACAGATTTCCTTCCAATTTCGCAAGGATCTCTCAAGGATCTACAATTAAAGTAGGTAAGAAGTTTTGAAATTTAATTTACAATCATTGCTTTTAAGCGTTTTTTCGTAAATGACAAAAAAAATTTCAATGAACTTTCCTTTTCCGGCGGAAAAACAATTTTTTTTGCCAAAAATCGTCATTTCCACTTAATTTTTAGAAAACTGATTTGGAGACCGGTATTTTTGCAAAATTCATTTACAATCTACAATATTTGCAAAAAACAAAATCTCATATGCAAGCTGTTACTTCCGATGGACCCGTTATCGGCCAAACATTATAATGGTTATTTGTGGTAAAAGCTGGTACAACAGCTTGCTTGTTTTTCTCGAACCAAAAATATTAAGGCCACCAACGGAGACGAAGACTGACAAATCAACGACACTTTATACAACCACCTCGAAAGCGTTTTAAACCGAAATTCCTAACACTATGTAAAAAATGTATGCAGATAATATTCATCGTGGTACCATCGGCCAACTCACTACCTTTCCAAGCAACAACGAGGTGCGCACCAGCAAGCTAGCTGTGCTCTATAATCGTTTTGGTACCCAGCACTTGCTACCTACATAAGCGAATCCATAAAGGCACGTAGAAATCAAACGAGAAGTTACGGACAATCAAATCGACCACATCCCCGTGCCCAATTTTTTTAGCATCAACAATTTTCAGACCACGGGCAGCTTCAACATAGATTCTGATCACTTTTTAGTAGTTTCGAAATATGCTGTCGGTAGTCACGTAGTATCGTTATTCACAACGAATTTGTAGTTACAGATAGACAGACTTTATGCTCCAGCGAGTAACTAGTGTTGTTGCAATAGTCCGATATCAATGTAGAAATGATATCACGATCACCCCACTTCATCCTACAGTGAATTGCGAGGCGTCATATGAAATATGAACTGTAACGAAATGCTCAAAAATAGCGATAATTTCCTCTTCTACGACATCTTTGGGCTGACTTCAATGATTTGGTTTGCAGAGAATATCCCAAACGAGTGGAAATTTTAATCTTTCCAATACATAAAAGAGCGGTCGAGTTGTAACAATTAGCGCGGAATTGCTTCGCTCAACACCGGTTACAAGGTACAATAATGAAATCGCTGTACATTTCCTATTCATAGTATTTCAACAGACGTATCCAGAGGAACTTATTATGGATTGAATTGATATCGTTGTGCTAAGATGGCTCTCAAATCTAGGTGATAATTGAAGGCAAAGTATCAGAAGCTTGCGAAATAAGATCATGAGTGTGGTAAGAAGTGCAAACAGCCCAAACTGTATTCAACCTATCGTTAGAATATCTCATTCGTTCAACATAGCGCAGCACAGCTGCTTATAACAAAGTGTAACAAATTTCGAAAACTTGGTTAAACCTTCTGGTTAATTAAACTTTTGGATTTATTAAGGTACTCGAGTTACTTAGAAGATAATATTGGTAATCATGTTTTTGTTGATTGCAATTTGTTACTTTTTTTGAACAACAAGTAATCTAATTTAGTCACAATATCAACGGAAACATATGGTTAGTTTTTTTTACCACAAATGCGTATACGATGTAACTTCTTTTAGGTGAGAATATGCGTATTTTAGGGCTTTCTGTCTCAAACCAACTGGGGGACATAACGTAATAACGCGGGTCAACAAAACAAAATTAGCTATAAAAATTATCCCTAAAGAAATTCTGGTTAGATAAATGACGATCTCCTATTTAACGCGGCGCTGATTTTACTGAAATTATAAGATTCTTCCTTGATTCCTGCTTAATGCCTTGTTCTTAAATTCATGCGGTGGCTAACATAGTGGCCCATAGTAGTTTCAGGGATCCGTTTAAAAAACTACTACGGTCTAGAACTGGTTACGAATTTGCACTTTTCGCCTTAATTGAAAACCATTTCTTACGAATCCATATCCGCCATACGGAATTGATGGGATAGTAACTCAATCTGGGACAATGGTCGAGGGGGCGCTCGCCAATAAGTTAACTTGAAAATGTGGATCGATCTCAAAAAGTTACGTTACATGTGCACGTTTCAATCACAAGATTGTTTTGTTATTTTAGAACAATCCAACGCTTTTTTAACATACAGCTTGATTATCTGGACTGAGGGAAAACTGTAAAATAATGATCCGAAATATGAACTTGAATTTTGACATTCAAACTTGGTCAAATAATTAACAATTTATTGTGAGATCATGCTAAACGGTGGATATTTCACTCGGTGGCTTGCAAAATTTGTTTCACGATGATTCCACCATTCTTTTTGGTGATCATTAAATTCACCAACCTCATTTAACTGGCAGTAGAAATTTTGGTTGCGAATATCCTTACTTTTGTCTGATAAAAAGCAGCCTAATTTGTCTGCTTTTATCTGGCTGGATGGTCTGTGAATGATAATTTTAAGCAGAATACTTCGAACTTCTTATTCTTCCGTTTCGACATGTGGGCTTTATTTAACAAAGCTGCAAAACTCTACTTTGGTATTCGAATGTTCATTGAAACGCGTAGCGTGGAATTTGTTCTCATAGATGTTTGGAGATTGTTGGGTTTCCGTTAGTATCAATATTTCGCGTCTGGATGAATCAAAATGTTGATCATCATACTTCCGACATTGGTTAGGAGATATGTCTAGCAATTTTATTTTACGAGGGATTTGAATCACCCCGAGACCCGAAGGCGCATGCTTCGAGGACTTTTCTAAAAATTCACAGTAATGAAAAAATAATTTTTTAATGTGGAAAAAGTGTTACCAACTTCAGACTATCATTGCTGTCAAACCAGTGATGACAGAGCGCTCAAATTTCCACTCATGACAGTTTATTCCATTGTTTACAAGCGTACAAAAGCATTTTAGTGGGAATTATTCAGAAAAAAAAAATATCCACAATGGAATTCAAGTGTAATAGTGTGATTACTTTATATTTGGCTGGAAAACCACAGCCGCAGATTGTTAACCAGTTAAAACATCTGCATGTGAATAACATGTTTGTGTATCGCACCATAAATCGTTATAACGATACTGGCAGCATTGCAAAACGCCATGGTGGTGGACCGAAATGTACTGCAACATCGCCGAATATCATTCGGAAGGTGAATGCCAAATTGGCTCGGAATCTGCGCCGCTTAGCGGCAGAAAAATGGCTCGTGAGGCGAACATTTCGCTCGAACGAATGCCGCACATATTGAAAGATCATCTTCGACTAAAGGCCTTGAAATTCCATAAAACGCATGGTCTCACCGATGCTCAAAAAAAGTTAGAGTGGAAAGAGCAAAGGAGTTGTTATGCTTGCACGAAAATGGCGATTTGCCGAATTTGGTTTTCTCCAATGAGTCACCGTTCGTTATATAGCAATATGTGAAGAAGCAAAACGAGCGCCGCCGTTGGTGTTGGTTTGGGCCGCCGTAACGGCCGAAAGCCGTTCACCTCTCGATGTTTTGGACTGTGGCATCAAGATAAATGCTCAAATTTATCGGGATCATGTGTTGGAGGGAGCGTTGAATCCTTGGGCACAAAAACATTTCGGCCGCAGAGCCTGGACATTTCAACAGGACTCGGCGTCGAGTCATAAAGCACGCGTCAATCAAGATTGGCTGAGAAACAACGTTCCACGGTTCATTTCCACTGCCCAATGGCCACCAAATTCACCGGATGCAATCCGCTAGATTTCTCGGTTTGAGCTATTTTGAAGAGCAAGGTTGGGACAAAAAAATACCAAAGTGTCGATCATCTCAAGCAAGCGCTTCGCCGGGAATGGGCCAAAATACCGCAGAACCACTTTCGTGCTGCATGCAATAGCTTTGTCGGCCGTTTAACGGCTATAATCGCGGCTAATGGTGGCCAAATCGAAAACTGCTAATGCAATTCGAAAATTTAAATATTGGTGAACATTTTTTACTTTGATTCAATAAAATTCATCAACAAATAAAAATTCTGTGGGGTTTGGAAATATGCAGTGGTGCCCATTTGCGAAGAATGCTACAAGTTGAGGATTGGTTTTCGACTCGTAATTAATTCCTCTCTCATATTAATGAACTTGTGAGTTCTTGAGAAACATATTGCAATATTCCGTAAATCATAGTTGTCAGCTAACATTTAAATCAATAATTAAAACGTTCTGTTATCTTGCTTTCATTGTATAACAAAAATCAAGAGTTTCGCAATTTCTAATAAATTTATCATACTCATACTTCCAAGGCACGTAATTTTTAGAAACTAATTCTTATAAACAACTAAGAATGAATGTAGTATGTATTGTAATTTGAACGGTATGTACATTATAGAAATAAAACCCAAATTAAAATTTTTAAATAATTTGTGCCCGTAGTAAATTTTGATAGTTTTGGCTGTAGCCGAATTATAAGACATAATAAAATTTTAATTATTGTCCTTAATAAGTAAATATTGCATTTTTATTATTAAGTTTTGGATGTAATATAAAAAGGAAATTAGATAACTCTGATCTCTCTTTATTTTTAATTAATATGTAAATATCTAAAATTATCGTCCAACTCGGTGGTAATAACATGATGTACATATAACAACATATTTATTCAATCAAACAAAAATCGGAAAAAGATGAACGTCGTCATTTTTGCTAAAGTAAATATGTGTATTTAATGCCACGGCGCAAATACTGATTTATCGTTACTATTATTTTAACAGATTTGATGAATAGTTTTTAATAAATTGATATTTGTCGTTTTAAACATGCACTATAACTTACCTAAATGAGCTGCCTCTTGACAATACTCGCGTTTTGCGTCTTGGATAATTTAATACTGCGGTACACCGGAAAAATCCATGATTTTCAACACATTTTTTCCAGAAATTTTTACACTCATTCCGCCCATCGAAAAAAAATTCGACAGTATCTTTGTAGTACCCCTATATAAACAAATTCGTTTATAAAAGAAAAAAGAAAATTTAAATTGTCTTACTTAACGTAGATAAAATATGTATATTATGTCTTACACATCCTTCTTGATGTAATTTAATTAAAAATCGTTTTCGTTTAAATGAAATTTTCCTTATTTTAGCCCATGAAAATGTATTTATTCGAGTTAAATTTTGGAAGACAGCTATACCCATATGTGCAACGGCCAAATTAAGCGGCACTCCCTCAACATCGCGAGCTGCATGCATTTTCATTCCAAACAATTCGCAACGTCGTGCTGTCTCTAATAAATTTAAATCAGCCTCGGCTGGTGATTGTCCAAAATGTTTTTTATGATTTTCCATAATACGTCGCTGGAATGCGGAATCCTGATGCGGTACAAATCGATACGATGATAAATATGTATGATCGGGATAATCTTCGGGCACATAATCACCACACGATGCTTGAACTATATAGCTTGCCATTAGGGCTGCTGTATTATCATTGCATTGTAAAACGCCGGTTGCTAAATCCCGTTTAATTTGTAAACAAAATAAATATCGTGTAAATTCTTCTTCTAATTGTGCCGGATCGGGCGTATAAAATTTAACACAAAAACGTAATACTGGTTCGATTAATGACAAACCTACTTGTCGATTTAATGCTTTCTCAAGATCAAGCCAATACTAGAAGAAAACATAATAATAAGAATGTAAATCATATTACGATTACCATAATGTGCGAATAATACATACTTTTGTGGTTGATCCAGTCTCTTGATATTCCAGCCCAAAATAATCAGCCTCAAGTAAATTTAATTGTCGACACACTTGTTCAAATAATACTTTTCCAAGTGCTTTTGCCTATTTGATTGAAAAGAAATAAAAAAATCGAATATAAATACAAATAAATAAAAAAACTAAATAAACTAACTGTAATTTAATCAATTTTTGTTTTCGTCTTATTAAATAAAAAGAAAGGCTAAATAAATATACAAAAGATTGTATCAATAATAGAGAATAAATCAAAAAGTCTATTGAACAGACTTCTATGTTGACGGGAAATTATCATAATTTATCTGCTGCATGTATCTTTATGTATTTAAAACGGCCTGACCGTAGTCTTTACTCTTTATCTTATATAGATAAACTAGAAAAAGAATTGATTTTTTTGGAATTTTTTAGTGAGAAAATGACAATCAATAGTCATTTAATTTCTGATGACATTGGAAAAAATTTCACATATTATATGATAAAGACATCCTCCCACTACATAGTTGGAAAGCTTAAGTGTAAATTGGTTTAATAAAATTAATTAGTCGGTTCGACCTTTAACGAATACCATAAGTTAATTCTATATGATAAAATTCTGTTAATTCTATATGATAAGATTCTTTTACCCGAAATATATCGGGTAAGAGAATCAATGTCATCAGTTTTTAATGATGCAATAGTGCTAGTAGTCTAATATTGTTACAATCACCAGTTCCAGACTTTAAAAACCATAGGATTTTAAGAGGATAAAAAGAAGATTACGATTAATTGAAATCGGTATAATTAAAAAAGGAAAAACCGGCGATACCCAATGATTTTGACGTGGCGAACCCTAACAAGATAATTGAAAAAAAAAAATAGAAGTTTGCACTTATAATACCTTCATTTTATTTATTTTTTAATTATAATATTTCAGTCCCTATTAAAATCTATTAATAGAGGGATCCATACAAGCACGATCGCAATATGTGTCCTCACTCCCTCCGACTGTTAAGTTGGAAAAATATTCTCTATATTTAAGAGACATGGCATTGAACAGGAGCGCACTCCGTACTTAGTTTGAAAATTATTAAGACTGTTGCTCCAAAATTACTTAAGCAATTTTATTATATGAAGACTTAAATGAAAGAGATGTAACGGTTAATATAATTTTAAGATATGTGTGTTCTTTATTGATTTACCAATTTTCACTGACAATAAACTAAAGAAGGACCAAACTCAAGTTCAAAGTTCTTTAGTGGTTTAAATAGGTCGGCAACAAATATGATTGAAGTGTTCTTGAAAGGTTGACCTGTTACCTGTCCAATAATGTATCGGGCATTTGGTAGCTGTGCTTTTCTCAAGTAGTAAAACTCAGATGTTTCTGATTGTAATACCTAACAATAACAAACATAGAAAAGAAAATAGATAATTAAATATATTTTTTTAGTAATAGGGTAACCCATGTTGTGTTGAGCTTGAAAAATTTAGATTATTTAAGTTTCTTTCATGGCAGGAGTAGTTTTTGGTTTAAAATAGAAAACGAAGTTTGCATATCACAACCTAAAAAATATTATATGGTTTTGTTTTTTATTTGTTTGTTCTTGTAGTCGAAAGAGCGACGTGAGCACCTGTTGAAAAGTACAATAAAGAAAAGTAACTTTTCTTGTTTTTTGAATATTATAGAGAACAATTTCCCCATGTTTCTTATAAACATTGAACGGAGTGAAGACAGGTTTTGATCGATTTCGTATCCTGAATATTGAGCCAATCATTAACAGCTGAGCCAAAACTTGCTTGATATTTGAGTATTAATATTAAACAAATATTTATAATTTTTGGAAGATGTTTGACAGCTCGCAATTTCGAAATATGTATTAGTCCGGCATGGTTTATGATTACTGGTGACATCTGTGTGACTATTACATTTAAACCCCATTAAATTTCGCTTTGTCGAATTGGAACATCTTGCACACTGTTGTGCTTGTTAATGGTTAGATAACCAGCCTAAATGAGAAAATATAATAAGCAATTAGGTCGCTCTAAAACACTATACATGAACTTCGGTTGGATACTGATCTTGTAATCCGCCCTACTTGATAGAAAATCACTAAAAGGAAACCTAAATTAGTTGCAGGTAAAAATAAAAGGCTGGAAATAACTGTACAATTCACGACGATCGCATAAATTTATCAACAAATTTTGGGCTAATAAACAATTTCAATAAATAATATTAAGGTAACCCCAATAAAGGGCTTTAACTGGTAGCTATTAAAGCAAACTGGTATCATCACGTAACTCATTTGAATGAGTAAGATTCCTCATACGTATAAGTCTCGGTTTGAAATTAGCCTTAGTCAAAATGTTTCTAAACGTAACAGCCCTGACAATTTTATTCTTGAAAAACGAAATGTAACTAAAGGGTGGCCGATCTAGCGTTTGTAATTTCAACTACCGATTATTTCCAGTGGGCAACACTTACGTCATTCGTGTTATGAGAAAATTAGTTTAATGTTTGACATTTACGAAATAGGTCGCTTTGCGCTTTAACAAAATTGGGAAACATTGAACACTTACTTTCAAAGTGATGAATGTTTTACCCAAACTGTAAGAAATTTACGCGGAAAATGCAGTAAAAATGAAATGCCTACAATAAGCAATTTGTGGATCAATTTGTGAAGCGAGTTCGTGAAACTGAATTGTTATTGGATAAACCATCATGTGAACGTGCATTTACAGCGCGTACAGCCGAGAACATTGGGGCTGTTGCTCAGAATGTGTCTGAGCATCCATCAACATCAATTCGCCATCGTGCTCAATAATTGAACATTTCACTCAGTTCACAAAGTTCAGTTAGTGCAGTAGCTGAAGCAAAATGACCATCCGCAACATTTTTGGTTCGCTAATTGGGCTGTGGAATGCTCAGAAGAAAATGAGCATTTCTTATCGAATCATCATCTTTTTCGACGAAACTCACCTCGGAGCTCATCTCTTTCATCTCGGAGGCACGGTCAACAAGCAAAATTGTCGCATTGTCGGGACTCAGAAAATCCACACTATGGAAAAGCCCTTACAGCCAATGGTAAGCGCCATGATAAACGAGTTTTTGTTACCCAAAATTCAAGATTCCTGTTGCCACCATGCAGCTGCGATGTTATGCTATCATCCAGAGACTATCCAAGACTTGTAAAATCAAATCGAAGTAGCCATTGCTGATATAGAAGCACATACAATCGAACATCTTCTGGGTTGACAGAATAGGGTACTCTAAAGCCAGCCGTGAAACGGTGAAAGTCATTTGAATGAAATTGTGTTCCATACTTAACGCCAATGTATACAAATGCAAAATTATAGACCGTTGCGTGCTATTTATAGGGTTTCAAATATCGTCGTATATACACGTTTTAGAAAGCAAACTTTGATTTACACGTTACTTTCAAATATTTTTATGAAGGGTGAGGTGGTTTTAAACTCAACAATGTACATATTCTAGTGGGAATTTCATGTTCAGATATTACTTAGAACACCTGATACGTTTAACTATATGAGACAGTAAGACGCAGTTGTTATATATCTTCAACAGTCCTTCGCACATAAGTTACTGGTCAAAATTGAGCTGACTATTTATACTATTTTGACAGCGCCAAATTTAGACGCACTGTCATTTGATACAAAAATATCATTTTATTTCTATTAGTTCACAATATGTATGCCATTTCTTGCTCGTTACAACGAGCAGGTAGTTATGTATGTACGTCTTCTATAACTTTCAGAAACAAAACTTTCTAAGACTGGCCTGAATTTATAACTGAATAATAGTCCCTGCCAACCACAGGGACAGCAGACATGTGCATGACATGATCATCCTAGTAGTTGTTGGCGATGTAGAAGTCACAAGCAAACAAAAAAAAGCCACTAATATTGCCAGTACAAGGACGAACAGTGAGTAAGCTCAATGAGACAAAATCCTAAATTGTAAATTTCATTAAAAGGTTAACTGAATACACATAGAACTAAACTTCAAGAAAACCTATGCAAATGTGCCAAATATTTAGCCATCGCACCAGGTGTTAAGCTCAAACGCCGAGACCATGTCAAAAAAAGAAAGAAAAGAAGCAAAAAATTCCGATATTTTGACCATTGGAGTAATTAATTGGAATATTTTTTAGAGTGGCTTTCTTATCTATTTAGGATAGCGACTATCTAATAAGCGAATTAGCAAGTAAAAACTATTAAGTAACGGTTTGGTGAAATCTGAAACTTGTTTAATGTTACGGTATTCAGCTTACCTATACCCAAGTCAATAAATCTTGAAATCCTTAGTAGGAATTGGAAAATAATCTTATGTGACATAATTAATACACCACGATACGTAAGAAATGGGTAGTGACGCCTTAGTCGCCTTCGAAATTCTGGGATATCTTTCAAGTTGGATAATACAAACTACAAGGATTATAACTCTCTAAATATGAATTTAAACTGTAATAGATAATTAAAAGAATGGTATTATTGTGTATTATTAAAAGAATTAAAAGAGCAAAACATTAAACAATGTTGATAAAGCACCACAGCAACAAATTACAAGTGGAAGAATTCATCTCGTAAATCATAATCCCAGCAGTTCGAGTATAATGATACGGCGTCCTTCATCAAACATTTCATCAGATTTCAGATAATTTTCAACGCGGTATTCGAAATTTGCACAATCGTTTTTCATTTCTCTTTAAGGAATAGGGTATAGGAATTCATTTTTAAGGCACGAACTAACGACATAAATCGAGATTGGCAAGAATTTCTTGTTTTGATTTATACATCGTCCTTTCAGCACATTTGTTAAAAAATATTCTAAAGCTGAAAAATCTTTATTTATTAAGGTCGAATTTCGCCAACGTTTTTTATCAAGGTATTTATGTTATTTGAAGATAAGAATTATTAATAAGAAAATGAAACATTTTTCATTTAAAAATAAAACTAACAAAAAATTATTCAGTTATTGTAACACAGTGGTTCAAACCAAACGCAAACAAACGTGCCTATTACCCGTTTTAATTTATAATAGATAATTATAACACATAAAACTATTTCTACAAACTATTTTAAAATAAAATAATTTGCTTTATTGTAATTGCGACTAATATCGATAGTTTTATTAAATAAATTGATTATTTCCGATTCCGCCAACTAAGTATAAGTTTAGCTTATTGACATAAACTAAAATATAATAGGTTGATTGTTTTGTCGTATATTTAAATTAATAATTTAAATTTTTTCTGTATTATATAATTGAAACCATATTCTACTGTTTTTAATTCAAATTACTTGAGTCTCGTCTCATCATAGAAGTACCATCTACAAAAAATATTTATTTCATAAGCAAACAAAATGACCGTGGTTAATTATCCGTGTAAATTGATTGGCAAATTAGTTCAATACTACATACAAAGCAAACGTTGTATTTGTATTGCCTCTCAATGATCGGTAGTAAGAGGTAAGTAACTAGCGAGTTGCTAGTACAATACAATACAAGAAATAAAACGCTTCTAAGAATTAAACTGTGTTATGCAATCGTATTTTACATTGACTCTACTATGTATATACTACAAATCAAATTAAATAACTACAAACATTTATATCGGAATATATAGCATTTATATAAGGGCGGTTAGGTTAATTACCCCGCTGTCAAGCAATTAAATTATCAATTATATTTTGCGACGCTATTAGATTAGCGGTGTGGCGATATTATAAAAAACACACTTTCAATTTATCATTTCCGTTTGACTGGAATAAATTTCTGTTGTATATGCACAGTTTTATTTGCTTGGGAGGGCATAAAAGGTCATCTGAATGAATTCAAAAGTCAATCAAGCTTTATAATGATTATAGAGTGGCGTTATAGTTTCTAAATTTATTTTAAATAAGAATATTTTTAATTTGGAAAAGAATTTAAATTTACTAATTCCGCATTTCTTTATTCACTATCCGGAGCACGTTATTAAGAGCCGACTGGGAAACTATCTATTGGAACTTTCTCTATTACCCATATTATCGTTTTACAATTGAGTTACAATGCATGTGCATCTAGGTTTACTCGATTACGTGATGCTTCGAATTGTCAACAAAACGCATTGTAACTTCTCATTGTAAAAATATAGTAAGAATGCATTTTTGCACAGTTTAGGATAAAATGTATCTCTAAAAATTCTTCATTATGCTCCATATTTGAAATAATCTCTCTTTATGATTCAAAATTGTATTTTGAGGAAAAAATATTTATAAAATTAAGGCACCCACATTTCTTATTGTATATAATTTCAATATACCATTACAAGAAATTTGACATCATGCAATAACATTTAATTAACATGACTATATTATAAACAAATATTTAGGTTGCTGAATTTTCAACGATTAAAGAAAGAAAGAATGTCCTTTTCGAAATTTCGCAGTATGTAGAAACAAGCTGCCGATAGCGGCTCCGTATAATATAAATAAGTGGAACTAAATAATTTTCAACCATTTTTTTACAAAATTTTTGAGTTTTGTTCAAACCTTCATTTGATTTAACAGAAGGTTGCCACTTACAGAAATTAAATTGATCGAGACAAAGTTCTTATTGGACTCGTTTTTGAGTGATCGAAGGCATCAGATGTTCTTCAGATCATCAACATCAACTCTTTCCAGAGGGATATTTTAGAGGTTTATTTATTTTAGAAATGTTTTCTACTTTCTATTTATCAACGATGTTGCAGTCATGATTAAAAATTCGGTAATTTCTATAAGCCTTCTATTCTAATCTTCATACATTAGATTTGTAAAAATATTTCATGGAGGCTTAAGGGCAATGCTATATGTACTCTCGTAAGTTCAACTTCATTGACGAGCGTTCTTTACTAAATTAAAATTGTAATTGAACCAATGTGTCTATTTATACATTTTTTCTTCATCATTCGAACCTACCCAATAGAACAACTTCGTACTTGCATACCAAACAATCCCTGACCCCCTATCGACAATTTTCTTTTAAAAACGCTATAAAATGAGTATACATCTTTATTTTGCGGAATATTTTGTATTGTGCAGGTTGTCTCCGATTTAAGAATGAAAAACAATTTCATTCATGTGGCCCAATACGTCATCCTGTGAGTCCAGATTTTAAGAACTTTTTCGATGATTTCGGCGCCTATTTTACGAATAACTGTTCGCAATGTTGTGTTTTAAAGCTGGAATTGTCCCTGAATTATCTACATAACATCTATCCTTAACGAAACCCCAAAGAAAAAGTCCAACGGCGTCAAATCGCACATCAGCGCAGGCGATTATCAAATTTGGCGCGCAACAGATCGATTGTCGGTCGATTTGTAAGGCATGTGACGCCATCTTACTGAAACCAAAGAATGTTCACATTCACAGTGTCGATTTGAGGTCATAAAAAGATGGTCAGTGTGGCTCTGTAACGGTCACCATTGACGCTAATGACGTTTCCAGCAGGAACATGATGCATTGGCTCCTCTACGATTAAGTGTGGTTGTTCCAAACCCCAAATTCGGCAGTTCTGCTTGTTTACATAGCCCGCGAGGTAGAGATGCGCTTCGTCTGAAAAGTTGATTTCTCGAACAAAATCGACGTTATTATGAAGCTGGTCTATGGGCCACGCAGAGAACTGATATCGAAGCGAATGGTCATTTGCTTTCAACTGCTGAGTCATTTGGACCTTGTAGGCGAACAATCCCAGGTCTTTGTGCAGTATTCTCCTTAGGCTGGTGCGACTAATGCCCAGTTTGTTGTGATCGACGTCGAGTTGAGGTTGATGGATTTTGTCCCACACTATGGGACACAGTCGCAATATTCTCGGGAGCACAGACCGTCCGAGCTCGGGAACCACTTCTGTCATCCAATAGAAAGCCTATCTCACGAACTTTTTTCACCAAATTTACTACAGCTGTTCCGCTTGGCGCTTTTTCACAACCCATATTTCTTTTCAAAATTCGTACGGTTTCGGCTACACAACACCGACTTTGGAAATAAGTTTTCAATATTTTGAATCACTCCTCAAGGGAAACAATTGTTTCGTGGCGCGAAATAACAGACTGAAGAGCTGTCAAAATTTGAAGCAAATTTCAAAAAAGTGTTGCCATAGCCTACCACCCTGTATTGAAAGAAAATTTAGAAATTTCAAGAGGAAAAGAAAAAACAAAGCGCGTTTTTCATAATAGCTATTGTATAACAAAAAACTTTAGAAGAAAATGTTCCCACCGGCGCTTATCGAACCTACACAACTTACCCTTACTTTAGTAAACACTCTTAAGTACATTTCCAATCACGTGATTATTATATCAATAACAATGGGATTGTTCGAGCTACTTCAGTTCGTGATTTAAAGTACTAAACTCGAGAGATCACTCAAGTACACACAAAGAGACGGAAGCATTACATGCTAGACCCAACTGCTGGTTTTATTTATTTATTAACTTTTTTGCTAAAGGATTCTTCTTGGAGAATTACGTAACGCTTTGCTTGGAAATCGTGAAATTAGAGAACACCAGACTTTATGGCTGCAGGATTCGAATCCAGGACTTGAAATTCTCATTTTTGATTTTGCAGATCAATTGTTTAATTTATTCTATTATTCGCTTTAATTCATTTTTTTTTTCTTAATTAATTTTTTTTAATTACGTTCTTGCCTTCAACATCTCAAACAATCATAATAAAAGTACGCGCTATCTTATTTTTCTAATCGAGAACAGGTCATACGATTGCCACAAAGAAAAGTGTGAAAAAGTACATTAAATGTGCCAAGCGCCAGTATTAAATGTGTCACAATTCTGATGTATGATTGGCTCTATACTGGTGTAAAGTGGTAATTTAAATTAGATGTCAGTGCAAATAGTGATCTAAAAAACTAAATATCTACGTTAAAGCGGCCCCTCCTGGATGAATAATTTTTTTGCAATAAATTGTTTGTGAAAACTCTTTCAATACAAAATATAAAATTAAATCTACCAATAATTAATAAAAATATTTTGCCGACAAACTTAATTTTCTTAAATGATGTGTTGTACGATTACGTTTTACATTGATTTGTTTTTGACAAATTTTATTGAAAAAACTTGTAAACAGTCAAACTTTTTGATATCCTAAGGTATCGGTAGTGTGGTGAATATGACACTTACGAGCTGGCGGTCAGTGGTAAAATCAACCAATAGTTTAGCAAATAATATTTTTAAAGATTATAATAAAATAATTTCTTTAAATATTCTGTTCTGACCTTTAATTTTCACAGTCCTATTTTATAAGGAACAAATATTTTTTCTAATCAATTTGAGTTCGTTCGGTTTTGAGTTTTAAGAAATGGTAAAACCTATCTTAACTAAAAATATCATAGTTCTGGTCAAAGTAAAATTAATATCAACAATAATATCTTGGATGTAATATCTTGACCAGTTGTTCTCTCCAATTTTCTTTGTCTCAAATCGCTGGCATATTCTTTACACTAGAGTTTTTGGTGGCAAGGTGGTCGCAACTTTAATATCGATGGAAATCAAGTTCCTAATTTAATTTAGACTGCTCTATTATTTATCGCGACTAAACGTGAGCGATAGTGTCTTTTATGCCCAAGATTTATTAATTTTTTCAAATTATTCTCTTCAAACAATTTAGAATTTGCTTTAAAAAAATGAAGTTCAAATCGGCAGAATTTAAATCTGTCTTTGGTTAAATTTGACAGATTTAAGTGTTTTTAATAAAATATATGTTTGCCATTTTGTTTGTCAAGTTACAAGTTATAGAAATGGCTAACAGATTACAAAATATAGTTTGTTTTTCAAAATAAACAAAAGTTAGGGAGGTGGCCGACATTTCAGGATGACATTTATCCAAATTTTGTTATATCACTTTTAAATATGTTTATCTCTACATGGAACAATACGAAGTTTATGATGTGTGCCTCCGATAACCAAAACGTCAGAGTCCAACAAATCTAACTTCAATTATCAAATTAATTTAATTAGCACCGAAAGAGGCACTTGTACCATTTCAAACGACGGATAAAAATGCTTGAACCGTAATTGTGATTGCTTCTGCATCCATTGTAACTTTATCAATGCTTCTCACAGTAACGATTTAAAATAATGTAACCTGAAATGACAATTAATGTTTTAAACACAAAAAAGCGTGTTAATCACAACATGAAAACGCATGTTGCAACAACTAGCTGTTTAACGAAGAAAAGGGTTGAGTAATATTTGGTGATATGAAGGTATATACTTTGGAGTGTGCTACTCTATCAGCGATTAAGCGTGAAGCTTATGATATTTACAAGAGGAATTAAAATTAGCCTATTTATTGATTACACACAAAGTGCTATATTAAGTCATTTCTAAAATAATGTTTTTTGTAATACATGTAGATCGTAACGCAAATACGTGTAAATGGGACGTGTAACTGATAAAACATATTTGCGCAATCTCTCTTAACCTGATAACAATAATTTAAACAAAAAATTATTAACTAAGATTATTATCGCATCACTACAGATTACAAGGTAAAGATTAGTTTGAAAGAGTATTAGCACATTTAATTTAAGTCATTATAAAGAATAAACGATTATTGGTTATTTAAGCACTCGCTATACGAGTATAAATAAATTACGCAAGAATATTTTTTAAAACCAACATTTTAACAAACAATTGCGTGAATCATTACAAATTCGGGACACGAACAAATTAAACATTCACGAATGACCGCCAATCAGTAAGGTAATTGACTGGATAATTATTGTAAGGACCCGAATATTTTACGAAATGCCATAAACTTTATTGTTCAATAATCGCTATATTTTTATTACTTGCAATAATTCCCATTGCCAATTTAAGTATAATGTCAAATAAATTATATAGTTTTCAAGCAAAAACAAGAATCTTAAAGATTATATTATTATTATTTTAGTTATTGACCGGATGTTTATTTGATTTATATGTATGTACAATGTACATACATAAACAGCATAAAATTAATCATAAAAATTTATAGTTTTTGGATAATCTTCAACTGAAAACTATTTAACTCTCTACATCTCTATACTGGGTAGATAGAATGTTACGCTAAAGTTATTTTATGTACATGACTTAAGTGATGTTATGATGTGTAATTAAAAAATATCATCGTTTATTTATTTATTACTTTCAATCAAAAAGTTGATTGGCAAGTAATTCATACATCGTTTTGTTAGCAAAAAGAAATATCACAAGTCTTAAGTAGAAATTAAAGAATTGTTTATGCTTAAGAAATCAATATATCATTGTATGTGTTTAATGGATGTCGGTCAATTTAAACAATTCATCGTCAAACAATTCATTGGTAATATCATTAAATTTAAATAGCGAAATAAAAACCGAAATTGTTTATATATGTACGAGTATAAGGAAAATTATTCCGCCTATACTAGGCGTACTATCAGTGGTAAGTCTGAGTTCGGCAACTTTGGGCCTACACATTACTGCTTTTATAAATAAACGCTTATCTCAATCAGAATCATCATTACAATCAAGTCTAAAATTGATTTATAAAATCTAATGATAAATAAATTTATTAACAAATGATGGAAAATGTGGCAAGACAAGGCCAAGTCAGATTCAAAAACGAACACATACGAGGAAAAACGAGAAATAAAAGTGAAAACTACACGTTGTTCTGAAGACAACAATAAACTTAATACATAAAAATCACGTGTCACGATGTTCGTACACGCTAATTTCAAACTCCCAACCGATTTCAATGAAATTTTGTAAATCTATATGGTTAATTCAAGCTTAAAAGATAGGATAGTTATAGATCTGAAACGGGGTTAAAAAAATTCCTTTTTCAACAAAAAAAATTTTATGACATGTTATCCAACACAATTATTGGCTTTATGGAAAAAATACAAAATCGTCAAGTGACGAGCAGCGAGAAAGTATAACAACGTTGACTTAGGTACATTTATTGCGAACAATGAGCCAATTAATGACTGCCGAACAAAAGATTATTTATGATCGAATTATGTTGATTGTTGCTGCTTTTTCAACAAGGCGACTTTTTCGTCATGGAAGCACCAGACGGAACCAGCACGACGTTTTTAATATCACTTATCCTTGCAAAAACACGTTCGTAGCAGCAAATTGCTTCGGCAATTGCATCGTCGGGCATTGTTGCCACTTGATTATTAGATGGTGGACGAACGGCACATTCAGCACTTAAATTGCCATTAGACGTTCATAACAGACCGAACGCAATGTGTAACATTAAAAAAGCGGTATGGTTGCAGTGTTGCAAATAACTTCAATCATTATCTGGGACGAATGTACTATGGCTCATAAACATACACTGGAAGCATTGCATATTCACGCTCTACTTATGCCGATGAGATTAACGCATGTTTAAAACAATCATTTCTTTGGCGAAGCGTAGAGACAGTTCGATTGACCATCAACATGCGAGTACAATTGTAAAATGATCCGTCAGGAAAAATTTTTTCTGAACAATTCAAAACATCCAAAGACACAGTGAATAATTACTTTAAGCTAAAGTGGCTGGGCTATTTTAGCAGCGAAAAATGTCGATGTTGATGAAATCAACTTTCAGATACAAGAGTTGTTGTCAGGCGAACTGATATCTCTCAAATCTATCGACACTGTCGTTGATGAAAACAACGCAATCAACTATCTAAATGAATTTTTAAATTCACTAGATATATCAGGAATGTCACCACACAATCTTAGATTGAAGATTGTTTGATCATAGAGCGGATTTTGTACGGCAAGTTTAAGGGAGAAGTCGTCCTGTTGCCACGTATCCCAATGATACCCTCGGAAACGACAATCCTGTTCTAACGGCTTCAATTTCCAATTCGTTTGGCATTCGCAATGACAATCAACAAATCTCAAGAGCAAACAATGCCCATTTGTGGACTGAACTTAGAAAATCCATGTTTATCCCATGGCCAATTATACGTTGCATGCTCACGTGTGGGTAAACCATCGCATCGATTCATATTGGCAAAAGACGGATTGACAAAAAATATTGTTCACCAAATCGCACTACATTAAATTTAAATTCATTACTATAATTTAAAACAACAACATTCTTTAGACTTAAGAATAAACCTTTATTTACCTCATTTATATCATTTAATTTGTATCTATTATCGATTAAGATTTTAATTTTATTAATTACAATCGTACGGCAATCTGTCACAATGTTCCGCGTCTTTAAGGTAAATATAATTTTTTATTTGCATATGACTTGCTCATGTGTTCTATATGTATGTCAAATGCATAAAATATCAGACACCAGCGCCAGGAGATAAAAGGTGGTCTACATGAAATGCAGTTACATAGAAGGCGGTCTGCGGCAGGACAACGTCTGCCGGGCCTACTAGTATATTATAAATATAAAATAAGAAATTATGTTACAAAATTTTAGTAAATTTAAAATAGCAAATAAATAGCTTTCACTCTTATTTTATAGTGATAATTTCACCTATTTAGTGATTGAACCAACCGGTCTTGAATCATCGGTTATCATCAGTGTCTGTTTCGCTACTCAAGTACTTAGCCAATTTAAATTGCTAAACAGATACTGATGATGAACGAATAGTTCGAAACCGGTCTGTTCAATAATAAAAATAAAATTATCAATAGAAGTAGAGTGAAAGTTACTTTAAATAATTTAATTATTGAAGCCAGTCGAATGAAATGCAGTTACAATTTAATGTTTCATGTAGCAAATCGATAGCAAAAACTGCCGAATTACAAAAAGACTTAGTACTTGAACAAACTTAAACTACTTATAAAGAATAATAATAATGAATCAGTTACTAGCTTCCTAAGTAACATGACACGGAACATTCCCTGTGGAAAGCCACCAAAGGTTTATAAAAGCCTAAAATGCAAGTGTCACCCATAAAAATGGTTGATGGAACCTGGGCTCGCAGCCAAAAACAAATTACTGATCTATTTGCCGAACACCTAGAAAATACCTTCAAACTACCAACTGGACAAGCGGATAATGAATATTTAACCACTATAAGCAAAATAGACGAGGTATCTGTGCTACCAGAACTCTGAAAGAAATTAAACAAGAAGTAAAAAAACCTCAAAGATAAAAAAGCCCTGGGATACGACTTGATAACGGGGAATATAACCAAAGCCCTTCCCGAAAAATCACTAAGGAAACTACAGCACATAATCAATGCTAGTTATGTTCCGAGACAGTGGAAAGTAGCACAAATCATAATGATTCCAAGTTCTAATAAACCGCTAAACGACAAAACATCGTATACACTTATTTGTTTGCTAACCACAACTACACAGATTTTCAAAAGACTGTTGCTCAATAGACTAAAGCCAATTATAGAAAGCAGAAATCTTATACCATCACATCAATTTGGGGCCTGAGAAAGGCACTCAACGATAGAACAGGTATATAGGGATTACGTGAAGTCCAAGCATTTGATAAGGTTTGGCATCGTGGTCTGAAATTTAAGCTCCAACGAAATTTGCCAAAATAATATTTTGAATTATTTTACATCAACGACCGGGGACTTCTGGGTGAGATAGGAAGTGAAATATTCAATACTAAAGAAAATATTGGCAGGGATTCACACAGTAGTGTTCTGGGCTCTGTATTATGCCGCCTGTATACAAATGATTTATCAAACATAGTAGAAGCTAGAATAGGAACGTTGCTGATGACACAGCTGTTATGGAAACTACAAAATGCTATTAATATAGTGAATAACTGGACAAAAAAAGGAGAATACTACTAAACGAATCGAAATCAACACATATAAAGTTTACAAATAGTAAATTAGAATATATTCCGATTAAACTGATTTCGCAACAAATTCCTTATTCTGAAAATGCTAAGTATCTCGACATGACGCTAGACTCAAAAATAAAAGGGAAGAACTGAATTTAAAATTCAGAAAAATGCACTGGCTTATTGGAAGAAACTCCGAACTGACAACACACAACAAACTGCTGTTTATAAACAAATCTTAAAATTTATCTGAACGTATGGTATTCAGCTTTGGGGCTGCGCAAGTTAAGTTAAGATCATACAAACATTTCAAAACAAAGTACTACGTACTATTGTGAATGCTCCTTGGTACATTAGAAATGACAATCTCCATAGAGACAAATACAAAAATTTGCAAGGAGTCATGTACTACGACTGCAGTAGCATGACAACGAGAGCTGCGGAACCTACTGGATCACACCAATGGACTGAAGCGCCTAAAAAGAACAAAGCCTTTAGAATTAGTGATTCCTTGGGTCGCTGAAATCAAAGGACTGGCAGAGCAGGGATGAACCGATAGGCGTCATACCACAAGAATTGACTATTAAACTAAGAAAACAATTACTATAGTCAATAAGATTAGTTGTAATATTATACGGATATAAAGACTTCTAAAAAAATAAATGTTTTGCCCACATTTCGCTCACCTAAAAACAACCTAAAATAATAAATGAAATTTGAGCCAGCACTCCCAAATCGAATTTAAGATGAGTTATGCCATAGGTTTGCCCACCCTCCAAAAGCGCTAACAATAAGGTAAATTTGGACCAGCACCTCTAAAAACTAATATTTTGTTTTACAAAATCCGTTTATTTAAATTGACAATCAATACGAAAATTTGCATAATTAGTTTAACCTAAATTTTTAACTAGACATTTTAATATTCTATATTTAGCTTTATGGAGATGGGCAAAATTCATCATCAGGTGAACAATTCTAAAACATAAGTCATTTACTTATTTATATTGACAACTAATCTAGTTTAGGACGGGATATTACTATGTATATATATATATATATATATATATATATATATATATATATATATATATATATATATATATATATATATATGTATATATATATATATATGTATATATATATATATATATATATATATATATATATATATATATATATATATATATATATATATATATATATATATATATATATATATATATATATATACCCAAGAAAATTATTGAGAAACCGATTAAAAGTAGCAATAAAATAAATTGCAATAAAAATTAATACAAGAGCATTTTCTCGATAAAATAGAGAAGCTGTATGTTTGAATATAAAAAATTTCGTTTAGAAGCACGGCTGTCATATTTTAATGACTTGTTTGCCAAAAACTCAAAACCATTATCATTTACTTTATGCGCCTTCGGTTTACACTACTTTTTAGTAAGGCATTTCAATTTACCGCAAACACAGTTAAAAACAGCATTAATCATCAAGATTTACCTTAGAATTGGTCCACAGCAATTGAAATAATTGCTAATATGAGGTGATACTAAGTGCAAGTTAAGTTTGCGTGTAATTCAACGAAAAGTAGTTTTTCTATAAATTGTATTGCGATATTAAATATTAAGACGATTTATTAAGAGAATAAATATTAAAAAAGGCAACAAGAATTTTACGAGTGTGTTCAAACAATAACGAAGTTTCGTTTTTGGAAAGAATTTTAAACCTCCGTCTACAGAAGTTACGTGGGGCCATGTCTAGCAAATACGGAGACTAGAGCATTGTTGCAGTTTCATTTTGGCTAAAAATTCACGAACAAGCAACGAAGTGTGAACAGTGCCGTGCATTATTACACCACAAATCCGGTTATTTTTTAGATTCGGCGATCGTTCATAATCATTTCTTTCACTTTTCCATGTATTCGTCGGTTGTTGATGTGCTGGGGGCGTCTAGTGCGTTCGCCATCTTCTCAAGGTCTTCTAAAACTGTACCGCAATTTATTCCATTCTTATAGCAAAATTTAATCCAAATTCTCTGATCCATTTTTATACAAATAAATAATTGCCGATCCTACCAAAACACATAAAACCTTTTCGACGACTGACAACAGACTAAATATCCAATAATACAGTTAGCACTGTAACAACACTGGACAGATACTTTTCAGTGCGAATTGAACTACTACAACGAGCAAAATTTCGAACACACATCGTATATGACTCAGAAAAACTACACCACTATCTTCCTAATTTATAGTTTCGGTTAGTTGGTTACCGCGATTTCATCTACCTGCATTTTACTGTGTTTCGTGAAATTTAATTAAAAATTATCATGTTTTATTTTTCAAAAAACTTGCGGTGTTGTATACCAAGCAAGAAAAACATGAAATACATAAATAAAAACCTGCTGCATAGCCACATAAAGTTACACTGCAGTTTTTTTTATATTGTCTAACGAAATTGGACATCTTTTTGTATAATTTATATTTTTTCGGCAAAATCCTAACAAGAACATTAAACCTTTTGTAAAAGTCAATGCCATCATCTACAACCACACAAGATGGGATTAGAGTACACATCATCAAAAAAAATTATAAATCTAAATATGGAAGCATAAATTCTGGTTACCATTAAATTTTTTGTCCAACATTCCCGCAGCAGAACAACAAAAAATAGTTGAAATACCTTATTCATTGTAAATTAATATATAGTATGTACTACATATGTTATGTATCTTCTTTAGGTATTATTTCACTTGAAAATTGTGCAAAATTGGTAAAAGAAATAAAAACAGAGTTTAATTAATTGGATTGGACATACATTTTATGCCGGTACAAAGTCGGTCTCACATTAGCAGAGCATCCTGTATTGAAAATGGTGAGTAAATATTATAATACACCTTTAGGTAAATAAAATAAACCTTTCGACCTTAATTTATTATTTTAAACCACACTACTACGTATTTACTATATCAATAAATAAAAGTAAAACTAAAATATAACAAAATCAATATTCTAGATCCATGGAGAATATGGTAATTCATTGGTTAAATTTAAATTCAAGCAAATTTGGTATTTTTTATATATTTTATGTATTAAATTTAAGTCTTTCCAGGCATTTGCCAAAATCTTATGAAATTTTTGTATAAATATTTCATTCGAACTGATAAGAAAACCATATATATATATATATATGTAGAGATCAAACTGAATGTTTACTTTCTTCTTCAGTGTTGCTACTTCACATAGTATGTATATGAATACTCTATATAGACTTTATAGAATTCAATCAATTGATTGTACAACTAAAATGAAACTAGAAAAAAATAAATCGATATGTAAGTTGTTTATCTCAATAATTTCTAATATAAATTCGAATTTCAATTTTTTTATGAAGAAAAATAGATTAGGAAATATTATCTATTTCCTACGAGTATCTTTCTCTTCGGGTTGCTGTAATGTCACATAAATAACGTTGAGTTTATTTATCTCTGATATAATCGAATTAATTTGAAAAGGTGAGGAGGAACAGAAATTAAAAAATCATTGTCTCCTAGTGTGCCAATGCTTTGACATTTATAAAGAGGATCCGATAATATTCCTTCATCGATTTGATAAGTATTTAAGATATTTGTGCTTAGTAAATGTTGTTTTGATTTCTAGAGAAAAAATTTAATGTATTTATGGATACTAGTTGTGATATGACTGGACAAGTAGTGCTTAAAGTGGTTAAAGTTTCGGCACTTGAACTGGGAGGTGCTGATTTCGAATCCCACGAAAGGCAGGATATACAAATTAAATTTTATCATCTGTTCAACACGAAGATGATATTCCGTAATTGTGAGAATAGGTCAATGAGCGATTTCTAGGGAATGATAACTTGAATATGGTGGTACGGCTTCTAACCGCAAGGGTGTTTATCACTTTGACGGAAGAACGAGCGATCAATCATTATTCATCAGTTCCAGTTGATGGTAGATCCCATATCATGGAAGCTGGTACATGTGGAACTTTAACATTCCGACTGCGAAGGACACTTGTGAAAAACAATAAAATCTGACGTGCTTAATTCGTCAAAGGCTTATGGTCAATTATATAGCACAAAAATCCAGTTTATACTTTATGGAATTGAATCGCTTAATTTGAGTAGAGCTTTTATACATCAACAACTTATAGTAGGACAGTATGATCCATAACCATATAACCACTAGTTTTTTCCGTTTTTTTAAATAATTGATTTAGCGAATTTCAAGAAATTAATGCCAAAAAAATTAAAGAAACTATGTATGTCATTCGTCGTGGAAAACACCGTTTTAAGATTCATTATTTTGATAAAACAGTTTTTTTTAAATTGCTTAGCTCCGCATAACCACAGTAGCCTTTGATTAAATTTTTCTCGCTAAGCCTAATAAATGAATAAATATTTTAGACTTATTCGATCTGTCGAGTAGCCAAGTGCTGTATAAAGATAATGCCACATGGAAAATACTTATCGGCCAAGTAACGATTTGCAAATTATTTAAAAAATTCTACTATTTACGGGACAAGGAAAACCGGAGGAGCCAAATAGGTTAAAGCCGCCAGTAGTCCCACGAAAACTAATAAGCGCCTGAAAAACAATTTCCAATTAAATGGGTCCCAAAACACGATTCGTCGGGCTTTAAATTGTGTTGGGCATCTGAATTGCACAAAAACTAAAGAGGTACCAAAATAGTTGCCACAGCACCAAGCTGCACGACGTGAATTTGTTAAGGCAAATATGAGACTGGATTGATCAAAGGTGATTGAAAAAATGTAGTTCTATATTTATTATAACTAACTATTATTAATCAATAGATGATGTTTTCCGATGAAAAAAATTTAATCTGGATGAGCCATATGGAATTCAGTACTATTAGAGGGATCTTAGAAAGGAACCAATGTACTTCTCAAAACCAAATATTGGTGGTGGAAATCTAATGGTATGGAGGACTTTCTCTTCTGCGGATTCGCTCACTTTCGCCTCTCCATCAACTAGAATGAACAGCGCGGAGTACATTAGCGTCTTAGAAGACCACCTCTTACATTTACTGTGCATTCATCAAGCATTCAAAAGAAGTTTCTGATTTTCTTGTTAAATAAAAGTGACTGGGATTACGACCACAATTTACCATTCCATTAAAATGAGGCTCGGTTACACAAACTATGGAGAAAATAACCCCATTAATAGGTTGTCTAAATCATTTAACATCGTCGACGACCTACATATTTAATTTATCGAAGGACAACATCAAAAATATCCAGAAGAATTATTTTTTAAATTTTTAATTGTTAAATCAAAATTTGTTTTATATTTTTTTTGTTTTAAAGCTCTTAATTTGAATTTTTATTTTTTAATATTTTTGTTTAACATTTGAGTGAATTATGCCTTTACATTCTGAGCCGTCTACATTTATTTGAAACAAAATCGAAACGAAAGGCTTGATTGCATCAAAATAATAATTCTCAACGACCAATCACCCCTCCCAACCGCGCGCGGGAAGTCTCCATCTGTTTGTGTAGCCACATCTGTGTCAACCAGTGAAATTTGATAAGATTTCAAAATTAACAAGCGGCAAAATATGTTTTAGTATAAAAATAAAATTAGATTATAAAAAGGCAAATTAGGGGGATAGCTGTAAATAAAACAATACCTGTCGCGGGCGGCAGGAAAATCGGAAGTTTAGTCTGCTTAGTGCTAATAGATTAAAATTGCTAAAAATATCAATTAAGTGAGTGAGAAATTAAATAAAATATAATAGGTCAAACTAATTAAGTTAAATAAAAAGTTGTGTTAACGTGCATTTCGTCATATTAAAATCTATGAAAAGGCAGTGTTGATTATTCTCGCACAGCATTCTAGTAAAAGGCTCATTCTAACCGTAATCAGTTCTAAGATGGTAGATTCGAAAGTTAGGTACCGTTTTCAAATCTCGCGAGTTTACATCTAGAATAGTCTTATCTAATATAACAGGAGAATCAATACCGCCAGTTAGTAATTGGTGAATGAAAACCATGTCTGCAACAACTCGGTGCTTACTGAGCAGTTGTAAGTCAATTATAATTTGAGACAATCTTAGTCTGGAGGCAGGTTGAACATGTCCATCCACGGTGGCCTGCGTAAAGCAAAGTGAAGAAATGTACGGTAAACGGCTTCAATCCTCTTTATGTTAAATTTTTATATGATAAGGCGACCACACCTAGACTAGCATATTCCAGCAGGGTCGAACGAAAATTGAATAAAGAGCCTTCGTAACATAAGGATCATCGAATTTTTTCAATTAACACTTGATGAAACCGAACACAGTTTGCTTAATTGATAATACAATCGATGTGATGTCTGAAATTAAATTCGCTGTCACAAATGATACTCAAATCACGAACAGAACTGGCTCTGGTAAAGGCATCGTTGCTAATACATATAATAATCATGATAAAGGTGTTGTGTACGTTTTCGAGAGAAATAATTGTTTGGCATTTGTCCACATTCAACTCAAGGTTGTTAATTACACACCGTGTGGAGAAGTTGTTGAGGTCGGATTGTGATAAGCTTTTGTCGATGGTGTTTGAAATCGGTGTGTAAATCTTCATGGCATCGGTATATAGATATGGATGAATTTTTATTTAAACATTCGACTTCGTTGATAGATATACAGCATTTTAGATAACAGCCCACTCGAGAATTTGGGATGGGAAGCCAAGAGCCCTAAGCTTAAACGAAATAACTTCATGAGAAATTCTGTTAAACACTTTACTAAAATCGGTGAAAATAATATCAACTTCATTTCCTGCTTCCCGGGTATTTAATGTTTGTGAAGTGAATTCAGTAAGGTTTGTGGTTGTAGGAAACAACGGTCAAACAACCTTCAAGCAGCTTAGGAACACAAGACAATGTTAGAATCGGTCCGTAATTACAAATGTCCGATTTGCCGTCGTTCTTATGTATCAGAAATATAAAGTAATTTTTCCAAATGGATGGAAAAATCCCAAGCGAAAACGACTTTTAGAAAAGTGTCGTCAGCGGCTGGGCAAGAATGTCACTGCAGTTTTGTAAGACAATAGATGTTAGATCGTCAGGGCCGGATCAAAAACTATATTTAAGTTAGGAAATCTTTTATACCACGGAGTCATAACCGATGTGAATGGAAGTCAAGGTTGTTTGATCGCAATTATTCATGTATATGAAGTAATCCTTAATGGGTTCAAAATTGCTGTTTGTAAAAACCAGAAAGTTGCAAAATTATTTGTTATGACTTTAGGATCATTGAAATAATGATATTTATACTTAGTGGAACTTTATACAAACGAGTTACTGTAAGAGGTTCAGTTGCTATATCATTGGTATATCAGGTTTACAAAAACTGAATCGTGGTGGTTCCAAAGTCGACATTAAGACTACCTTGTTCGAGACAAAAGGTGGTTAAAGATTGCTTTCAGACGCCACGCTATTATTGATAACAGAGGAAAACACTAAATGAAGCTGCCTGTTTAGATTGATCTTAATGTTGCTTATTTGAAATAGCCCGAGTTCAACATATTGCCAGTGAATAAAGTTTCTTTGGCAATTAGTGCGTTCGAAGCAACAAAGAGTGTTATCATCTGAATGATCCTCTAACAGCCCGGGGTGATTAAAATGATACACCACAAAAATGTAACCCTGAGTATCCATTAAATCAAAGACGATATCAACAGCATTAGTAAAAAGCTCACGATCTGACTTAGAGGCTAAATCTAGTAACATAAAATAAAAATATTATTTCTAATAATTTTAATTTCGGACAAGGTCTGGACAATAAAAACCATCTTTCCGGAAAACGTTGAAATCCGAGGTAAAAAACTTGTTACTTTTGAAATCATGATTCAAATCTGTCTCGGTGTGTGCAGATATATCAAATGGAAGTCTTTGAACTGGTGAGAAAATGTTGCGTGATTTAGTTCTTAGTCCCATTACATTCTGGTAGTAGAGGGACAAGCGTTTAAGTTTTTTGGTACTGCACCATAATATTGTTAATATTTCGGAAATTGACAAATTCCTTTAGATACGTTCGGGCCACGATCTGGGGAAAGCGTAATATGTCGATATTATGTCGATTATTGTTACATAACCAGAATACAAATATAATTTTTGATTTCGGAAATTTTTGATTTCGGTGTTGAGAGTTGCTGGAGTTGGTATTAATATTAACAGGAATTATTTGAGATGAAGAGTTGGGCTGATAATTGAATGATTGATAGCTGTGGCAGGAAAAATTCCTGATGAAGATTCAGAATATTGGCGGAATGTGTAATACCGCTGTATTATGAGTTAAAAAGGAATTCGTTAGATCATGGCAAGCGTCACTGGTAGTGATGAATTCAAATTTTTTTGATAGCCCTATAATTAATTCAGTATGAAATGCTTAGTTATATAGACTAAATGAAATGAAACCGAACGGATTCAAACGAACACATTTGTTGCCAAGCAGATTTAGTTTTCAACTTCCAGCCTCGTCACTCTAAAATCCAGAAATTCTAATAAATTTGTAAAATTTAAAAGATTAATTAATTATTAATAACTAACCGATTGAAAACAGATTACTCGACAAAATTTGATTTTAAAAAATTAACTTAACAATAGGCAAAACTGGTAAAAGAACTCTAGAATGTAACTAATCCTGAACTATTCACGCCTTGACGTTAACGCATTCTGCTCGTATGGCATCATTTCGAATATTCGAAAAGAGCTCGAATACTTGTGCTTCTTCTTAATAAATAGTTAGCAAAACTCTGTGCATATTTTATAAAGAGAAAGATGAAGATGAAAGATTGGAAATTTACGCTTTCCTTAGTAAAACCACGTTGAATAATTATCCTATAAGAATCTTGTTATATGAATTTTCAAAACGTGTTTATGGATTTCTGAAAGCACTTTCAACCACCAATCTGAAATAAATACTCAGCAATTAAGGATTTCCTCAACGATGAAGCTTAAACTCCGTTTTAAGTAAACACATTGAATTATTTTTACACAAATCTTCGCATAATTAAAAAATTTCCGAGTAAGAAAGAATTTGTACTCCGTTTTATTTTTACCACCCAAAGTTTCAATGAAAAATTTTTCAAATTAGTTATGCTATAAAATTTAAATCAATTTGATCAATATTTTCGTTGCCATCGTATCGAATTAGTACGAAAAACAAATTCAACAAATTAATTCAGAGAAACACCGATCACACGCCGATCCAAATTTCATAAATCTCTTCAAAATATGTATATTATGGTTATCATCCCACGATATTAATTTAGTCTTTCCAAATATCTCAACATATTATATTAAAAGAGATTTGATTAAATTAAAATCGTATTAAACCCAATTCCCAGCTAGACTATGCAGTATGTACCTATGGTCAATGGTCTAGTTTAACAATTTTAGTCAGTTTTGAGATATGTGTATCGTGGGAAATTAACTATTCAAATGACGGACCTTTATAGTGAACTGTGGAAATAAAATTACTTCGAACTCTTGACGTTACAAAATCAAATAAATTCGATTTTTCATTCGGAGGCACCTTCTTCTGCGAAAATTAAGCTAAATTTCAACCCTCGATTTTAAAAATAGGCTCCATTCGCAATAAAATAAATAACAAAATGTTACAACACTAAATGCTATCAATATCGTTTTTAATCATCCATCTTCACTTATGGTCATTCGTTGGTGCTGTAAAGAATACTGCAAAGACCTTTTGAAGAAAAGAACTAGCAATCTAACCATTTCAAGGTTTTATCTTCGACTTCGTCGAAATATTTATAGTGTCACCTTATTTGGATGACAAATATCAATCAATCAAATCGTTTTTTAAATTAATGACAAACCCGATCATTCTATGATGGTTTTATCTTTGTCCAGTTTTATCAAAAATAATTTTATTTATTATCAATTTAATTAAATTATAGCTTGTGATGATGATTGCCCAGTCTAGCCTATTTATAGCCCAAACCGTGCATCAGACATTTGGTAGTAGGCCAAAACGAAAAAACGCGAATAACTTAAGGTTATTCATATGCTGCAAAATCTAAATGTCTTAAATGTCATTTAACATTAAACTTTTCCAAATTGATCAAATTTGATTTGTTGTGAAGTTTAAATCTAATCTATCTAATCTAATAGTGAACTTCTAGTTTCTGAATTTAAATCTAATCATACGACAAGCTTTATTACGTCATGGTGAACCATTGGAATTGAATGTTGTTTTCATCTCAGCCGATTTTGCGATAAGTTCCGATAAGTATTACCCTTTGATTCGTTTGCTTGCGTGTTCCTTTGTGGTATCTTTTTTAAGCATGTATCTTGGACGATAAACTCTCCATCATGATGCACAACACACGAGCTCACACGATCCGTCATCTGTCATATACTTCCAATAGAATAAAAACAAACAAATTATTTAACCCGATACATACGAAAATCGTCTCCTTATCTTAGCCTTGGACTGTGAGTTAATTGGAAAGGGGTTATGATGATGTAATTATGGAAATCAAATGGTCGGAAAACATCATGAAGCGGACTGGTAACAAACACTTTGTCCACAACCTGAATCGAGTATCAGTACAACCAAGCGACGGTCACATGCCATGATGAAAAAGGATTGTTACACTAGGCAACAGCCATTACACTAGGCTCATCGCTAATTGTTTTACCTTTTTGAAATTTTTCAATAAAAAGGATTCCTCAAAATTTATGATTCCAAAAACAAACATCATCACCTTCCCATCTGAAAAATTTGTTTCGACTTTCTCCGATGGAGCGGAACCACATTATAGGAGTATGTATCCACCATTTAAACTGCTTTATGGTTTTCGAAATATGCACAGTTACAAAACTATGATAAAATTTGGGTCACGCTAAACTTAGCATAAACAAAGCTGATCTATTTCGGACTCATTTAGCTTTTGATCCTCCTGTAACTTGTTATGAACTTATTGAAAGATTTCTGGAGTGGTTCGGTTTTTGAACGACGCCTCTCCCAACAAAAATTTATTCCGGACTTATTTTGCCTACAATTTTCCAATTAGTCGAAAACCGCAGAATATGTGTAATGTGACAATAATTACATTACACACATTCTTTAAGTAAAACCACAAACGTGGTTATACGTTTATATGTCTGCATTATACTACTAAAATTTTGGAAAAGGATTTCAGTTCAAATAAAAAACTCCTTAAAAGTTAATCAATTAAAACCACAATAACTAAATGAAGTGCATTGAATTATGACATTCCAAAATATATTGTATCTTGAATAATAATAGAAAAGTAAATAAAAGTAAATTAGGCCAAAAACCTATTATGATTCTCTTCCTTATAATCCTTTCAATTCTAGAATACTATTGCTTATACATAATTTCATATTATATACGAGTACTGGTAAGAGAGATTTAACCATTATTGCCTATTATTGACTCAGCAAATAAATTTCTGTTCCCCCACACACAAAACTTAACTTAATAGCTTCTTATATACCCGTACATGTACATACGTATGAATGTTTAGAAGCAGAGAAGAATAGAGGGCACTAAAATCTAAAGTGTCGTAATAAAAATAGTTTTGAGCAATGTATTAAATCAAATAGATTTTATGTTATTTGTGTGTTCACTATTGTTTCGATAAAAATCGTAAAAATTCAATTAAATTATTTTCAACGATAAAAACTTACACAATAAATTGTATGTGGCTGAGATTTTCGACTATATTTTCTAGTTTTTTATATAATAGATTCATCACAAAATACTATTAAATTATAACTATAATTCAATAAATAGAGCAAATATTATTGATTTAAAAAATAATAATTTAATTTTCTAAATCAGAACATTTGACAACACAGAGTTTCACACCGTAAACTACATAAATAAAACTTTTAAATTTATGTAAGTTAATTTTCCCGTCTTTTTGATTTTTCTCCGATTTATTCAAACCACTTGAGATATACTCATATTGAGGGTATAATGGTTAGAAGAAAATATGCAGCATTAACTATAATATAACAAAAGATAATAAAGAAGTGTTAACTATGGCACTTTAAATTAGAGTTTCCAATGAATAAATAATTTTTATAGGTTTTGTCGTCGTCGTTTAATATTGAACGGTATGAGTGGCAACAACAAATTTATCGATATAATTATAAACTCGTCTACCTACATACACATATTGTGCTTAAATATATACGAGTATGTATATTGAATGTATTTTTCTTATTTTTTACCATCACCGTCTGAATTTCAGTCACATTTTATTAGTCGGTCATTCCAAAACGAGATGAATTCGTAAACCTTACCAAAATCTTAATATTTAACACAGAATAACCAAAAAATTGAGATTGACAAGAGAATTAAGTAAATTTAACATTTCGTTTTTGCTCCCTTTCAACAAAAACGTCGTCTGGTTGTGAATGAATGAAATATAATTGGTATTATGTAATTCATGATCATTGAAATTTCAATTATTGTTGTATCTAGCAATAAGAGACAAAGCATTATTTCATGAGACCAACCTACGTTAAAAAAACGTACTCTACAATAATAAGAGGTGTGAGCTAATTAGGTAAAGGTTAAGTAAGAAACAAACTGTTTTGCTAAATAAACTAATTATAGGGTTCATTTACAAACAATGATACCAAGGTTGCAATGTTTTAAACAAAGTTTGTTGTTTAATGTTTAAAATTTTAATTGTTACTTCAAATACATAAAATAAAATAAAATAAATATTAGTAACCACAAAATCCAAACTCATCAGTCAGATTCCGATAGTATCATTTATATAAGACGTATTGGTCTCAGTTTTCGGTTCACTGATTTAAATATTGCAATTAATTTGGCGACCTTTTCGTTTCCCAATCGATTGCGTAAAATATTTTATGATTATTTATATTTGAAATGTTGGTTATCTCAGTTAAGTTTTCTTTTAAAGAAAATATTTAAACACTGTTTGGCAATCGCTTGCTGTAGTAAGCCATTTCTGAATTTCAATAAATTTAGTTATTTAGTTTCTAATATAAAATTCTCTGAGTTTATCCAGCGAAATAATAATTTCTCTTAGCGATTTCGCTGCATAAATAATATTTACAAAATATTATTTTAAATCAATATGTAAATTCTTATTTGACGTGTCGTGGTCGCTATCTAGATCTACAACTATGTCTACGTTTCATAGCCAACTGCAAACTTAAGCCGCATTGTTATATATTTTGACGGCTAATATAGTAGGGCTTGTTTGTGCAAACATTTGTTTGATTCAGCCTACTAATTTGTGTTTGGTAAAATTCGAAAGCAGCATTATCGGCATATTTTACTTTTTATTATCGAAAAGGCAAAAATGCTGTTCAAGCAAGAAAAAAGTTGTGTGATGTATATGGAGAAGATATATTGACAAAACGTCAGTGTCAAAACTGGGTTTTAAAATTTCGTTCTGGCAATTTTGATGTTTAAGATGCACAAGATTCTGGAAGGCCAGTTGAGGCTGATGAAGACAAAATAAAGGCATTGATTGATGTAAACCGCTGAATACCAATTCGTGAGATCGCTGCAGATTAAATTTATCGAATTCGGCCGTTTATGATCACGTACAACTCCTTGGATTAGTTTCAAAACTCGACATATGGGCTCCACATGTTCTTACAGAAAGAAATTTGCTCCGTCACATTGACGTCTGTGATTTGCTTCTGAAAAGTCAAGAAAATTATCCTTTTTGAAGCGAATTATTACTGGGAACGAGAAATGGATTGTCTATAACAATGTTAAACGCAAGAAATCATGGAGTAAAAAAGATGAACCGGTGCAAAGCACTTCGAAAGCCAATATTCATCAAAACAAAAAAGGTGATACTGTCTGTTTGTTGGGATTTCAAGGGAATAGTTTTTCTTAGCTCTACCGGTCAATACCACGATAAATTCTGAAGTGTACTGCCGTCAACTGGACAAATTGATCCAGAATTGATCAATAGAAAAGGTATAGTGTTCCACCAATATAATGCGAGACCTCATACAAGTTTGGTAACACGCTAAAACCTATTGTTGCTTGGATGGGATGTACTACCACACCCACCATATTCTCCAGATCTGGCACATTCAGATTATTATTTGTTCCGGTCTCTACCAAATTTTTTAGACAACAAAACCTTTTCTTCAAAAGAGTATTGAAATTGAAGGTATTGAATCAAAATGGAGATGTGTTTAATTGCGTGCTTTTTTTGGGTGTTTTTTCATTCTGACGACTAAACCAGAGGCTTTACTCTTAAAATCGGTGGAAAACTCCCCAATCGGTACACAACTTGCGTTAAAATTCTCTACATTATTCGAATATTTCGTCGGCCACTCTAATCACTTTTCTAAATTTGTTTTCAAGTTTGTTAATATTTGTGTCCCTACTAAGGGAATAATGTCGAATTGACTTACCCAGTCGAAATGTTTCCCTTAATAGGGGGAAAATGAAGAAATATACAAAGAAATTAAAAAACAAATAAAGTAGCCGGCGAAAAATTCGAATAAAATAGAGAATTCCACCGTATTCCAATTAGGAAAATTTCCACCGATTTCAAGAACAAGGCCCCAGATAGTTCCTTTTTACAAATTTTGCATTTTACACATTTATACTAATACTACCATTTATCTGTACACCTGACACCGGTTTTCTTGTAAAAATTTGCAGCCAACCAAAATAAATATTACATCAAACCACTCGTTCACAGATGCTACTAAAGAAACCAGGCCAGGCTTTTAATTAAAATTTGTTAAATAAATTAAGATTTATTAATTTCTTAAGTATTTCTAATCTAGAATTGATAAATCTGAACTAAGATTAGAATTAATTTAGAACTAAATATCAGGCATATTTTGGTTATGAACCTTAGAGACATCTATCAATAACTGGTATAAACAAACCATCAATTTAGTTAATCGGAAAATCGGACAAAAAAAATCGGCGTCAGGCACACAGTATTAGAACTAAATTTCTCGATTTTCTCATTAACTTCAGTGAACATTTTGGCATTAAAAACTATTTCTGTGCGACCAGTCATTATTATTTTTAAATGGTAATCAACACCGCTCAGGAGAAATAATCAGTGAACTAAAAATTGATTTACAAAAAAATATTACCGATTGGTAGAAGAAGGGGACTTCCTCAAAATTTTATTAAACGAACACGATTTAATACGTCAAAATTAGTTTATGCAGATCCTCATATCATTGCGTGTATGTATGTAGACGGTGAAAAAATGCGGTGTGTGCATTTTTGAAATGCATTAGAAATTATTTTTTGTTGAGACTATTTATTTATATTTCGTACATGTGGTGGAAAAATAAATTTTGAATCACCTGAGCAAAAACTTTTATTGACCTTTAATTTTGATAAATTGTTTTTCATTAGTAACTTGAACTTTTCATTCAGATTTTACCATTTTCCGCTATGATGTCTTTAATTTGATGATCACCGTTGTGTGTATGCACGTAGAGTCACTGACATAGAGAGCAAAAGGAACGAAATTACTACTCTTCATGCATACACACTAACTATGCTCCACATATTTTATATGACGAGCATCAAATTAAAGACATCGCGGAAAATGATAAACTGCTAAATGAAAACTACCTTAAAAATAATAAATAATTTACAAAGTTCATGCTCAGACGAATGAAAATTTATTTTTCTGCCGCATTTACAAGATATAAATTAATAAATTCAAAAAAACTTTTCAAAAACTAAATTCCATAGCATTTGTGTGAAAGTTTTTTTTCGTGTTTACGTTTTTTGGGCCTGCGAGACGGCCGCATACATACACATAGGCACTGCTCATACTATATAAATAAGTACATACATATTTAAAATACAAATTATATTGTATTAGTATTTTTTATTTTGTATATTTAAGTATGTAGTAAACTAGAGCCATCTTACAACAACATAAGTAACTCATCGATTTTATAAGATGCGCAACTAAATTTCCGGGTTCAAAATATTGCCCTTCGCCATCTACACATTTTTGGCATCTCTCTGGCAATACATGAATATCACGACGATAAAACGACGCGTCTTTGGACCGAAACCATTCATCCAACCAATTTTGCACTTCTTCGAAACTGGCCAATTGTAGCTCTGCCAAGCCATGCGCCATTGACCGGAATAAGTGATACTTCGAGGGGGCCAGGTCTGGCGAATAAGGCGGGTAGGGTAGCAAATCCCATCTCAGCGTTTTGATGTTATTCTGGACGATGGGAGTGCCATGGCATGGAGCGTATTATAAGAAAACCGAAAAGAAATGTACTTACTTCGTAATGAAAATATGTTTAAAACACTATTTAAAACATGTTTTAAACACATTTTATTTGGTTTTTTGTTTTAAATTAAAAATAACTGTTTTTTGCAACCATGAACAAACAAATTTATTTAGTTTTTGGTTTCTTTCTAATTATACGACATCAAAAATAAGAGTTAATCATGGGCAATCAATCCAGCTAGTGAATTTGCCGTAGCGTTATTTAACATCCGGATATCTTCGGTTCGCTCTCTTTTACACTTTGAAATTTTACAAAAGTTTCGTTCTAAGCTACTTCATATCGAACCGATTGTACTTACTTGCTTGAATTCATTTTTTAGCTCACTAACTCGTAAAATAATTTGAAATATTCCTTGACAATGCAACAGAGAAGTTGTTTACAATCGGTTTGATACATACATACATTCGATGATCAAAATGCTCTTTCTGATCTTCGACTACAGAGTTGTTCTACATCCCATATAGATTTTGTAGTAAATAGAAATATCAAGTCTTTTTCCTGAAGTAAGGAATTCAAAAACAGTTCTGAGAGATATTACTGTTTTTTGCTAGTGTATTTAGCACGAGCAATAGATTTAGGAATAATTTGGCAATTTGTTTAACAAAATCTCGCATATACAAAATCGTATTACAAAATTTCGCTCTTCAAAATCACGCAATTTTTCCCTTCCGTGCTTAAGAGATTATAAAGCACAAGTATCCGCTGTCATATTACAAGTGACATGGGTTTTGCCCTTTCAGAATGATCTATTCATAACCGATTGATACCTACTTATGGCAAAAATAAAATTAAATAATATTTGTAACGTGTAATTAATTTTTGCCGTAAAAAATAATATAAATTTTAGTAAATTGATAAAATTTATTAGAAAGTTAAAATAATTCACCAGAACATAATTATTTCATTTCATTTGACAAATAAAAAACAATTTCTATGTTATGTTTTTCTCTTGTATATTTTGAGTGTTCTGGTTAACCAAAGCATTGACAAAAACAACAAATTGTTGCTGCTGTGAAGCACTTGAATAATTTTCTGTCATTCTTATTTTCAATAATATTTATGGGATTAGTCAAATTTTGTATTACGATATTTTGTAATGCGAGATTTTATAATGCGAGATTTTATAATGTGGGATTTTATAAAACGAGATTTTGTAATGCGAGATTTAGCGCGGGGCTCCTTTCCACGAACTGTCTTCTAAAATTCTGCTTATGATATTTAATGATTGTTTATGGGTGCATTGAGCTGGGAATTCAAACCCAGTTCTTCATCATTGTTAAACTTGTTCCAAACCAATATTATCCAATAATAAATATATGATTTTTTTGTTTTAACACCAACAAAAAATTCGTGAAAGCCAGGTTAAACTAAACAATATAAAGCCTTAGCTCAACAACAGCAAATTTTTCTTAGTACTAGATTTTAGTTGGTTTGTGTTTTGAGTACCTTTAAGAAAATTAGTTTAGTTTATAAATACACAAAAAAGTGTTACAGCAGCCAAATTCCGGTCAATTTAAAATCATAAAATAGTTGTTTATGGTTTTCCTACCAAAATTAAATATTCTTATAAACATCGAAATTTGAAATTATACCGAACTCAAACCGATATTTTAAGTAAATCACAGTCTGAGAACGATCTTTCAAGAGTAATTTACCGCCAGCGTAAGAAACATAAAGTTTTAGTTTGCAAAGTGTTAAGTGGCTAAAAGTAAACGTGTTCATTGTCATGCGGCAAAACATACAACGAAAAGAGAAAATAGCGATAAAATAAACAATAAAACAACTGTTATTGGGCTCGCTTTCAGTTTTCTTAAGTGTGTCCGTAACGTGGATTGGTCATTTTATTTTAATTTACCTGATTTATCTTTACCTTATATCGCCGAATTAAAAAAATGGTTTTAAGAAGTTCTCTGTGTATGTCGGTCTGTGTGTATGTGGTGCTGTGCAGACTAAATGAGTGTGTCCTTTCTGCAGCCCAGGCGGTTTTTCTGGTTGGGGTGAAACTTCATACAAAAGATTTTTCCATAATCCGCAGAGATTTTTGGTCGAAATCGGTTCACCGGAAGTTGCTGCTTTTATAGAAGCTTTTCGTTTTTTGCAAATATTTTGAAAATTATATATTTAAACTAAAAGATTCTAAATTAAATTTGCAACAATATCGCTCCACATCCTTATTCAAAAAAGTTAAGCGAAAATGAGTTTTTGACAAAAAAAACTGTTTTTCAACAAAAATTCGGGATCTGCAAAGTCCAAGCAGATTGGGAGATACTTACTTGCGAAATTTGCTGCACATCTGTGTATCGAAAAGGGCAGCTTCTGTGAGTGCTTTTGAAACTTTTGCAAAGATGTTTAAAAGTAAAACATTTACAAAAAACCGGAACAGAATTAAAAGATTGAAATAAATGTTAAGATTAAATGTACAACAGAGTTACCTTGTTTGTTTTCTGGAGTGAATGAAACAGGAACAAACAGGAACAATGAATGGCAATACAAAAAAAATGTATCAAATATCGGGAAGGTTTGATTTTTCCCTTTAGAAATTAAATATGGTGTATATCTATGTATACAATTGTGGTAAAACAAAGTTGGTTGTTAGCCACAACATATTAACCCCTTCACTTTTTTATATAAAAACACTCAATTAACCCCTTCACTTTTTTATATAAGTATAAAAAATAAATATATAATAATGGGCTATGGGCTTTGCCGTAGACTTTAATCTCCCTCTCCCACCCTTCACGTGACTTATTGTTCGCGTACGGTACCGCCCATCTCTGATAAAACGTAAATAACTGGTCTTAATCTAAATATCAATTATTTACTACAGCCACATAAACATAATCGCTCACTCGTCCATAAGGCTCCAGTTTTTAAAAGAATTGTCGTACTTTAGAAAAAGAAATCCTTTTTCAACCGTTATGTTCGGTAGGAAAATTCGCCCTGCTAAGTTCGAGAACGCAACCTAAATCCAAAGACAGGAACTAATTACACGAAATAGCATACATTTGTTCATAGGCTTACCGAGCAAGAGGCACTTAATAGGGCTTTATATGGAAACAATAAAAATAAAACTTGGTGTATCTCTAAATTCACCAATGTCGAACCAATCTCCAAGATGAATCGGCGCTGAGCTGATTCATTCAAAAATAACCGCAATGCAGAAAACACAAGACTTCCTTTAGTTTCTTATCAAATTAAAGGGATCGAAGGCGTTTTTTTTTAAATCGTTATCGCTTTTAAGATGGAAACTAAGTAGTGGGACGAGAAAATTAAATTTGCTCAGAGAGCATAGTTAGCCGATCAATAGCAAGTAGAACTCTACCAGATTTTCACCACCATCAAGAAAAGAAAAAATTCTACAAATTTAAGACCAAAAGAACAAACGACTCAACTGTTTACCGAATCGCTTAGCCAAATATATAATGATATAGAGGTAAGGAATATCATAAGGAAACCCCTGGAATACTTTGAGTAATAAAGCACTCTTTAGAAAAATAAAAAATGAAAATCACTTTGGGATCAGTATAGTTTAAATACATTAATATAAAAGCTCGAAATTTTAGATTTTAGTAAGAGGTAAGAGAAGTGTTAAAGGCTGCAAGTTGCAGGGTTCTAGAAAATCAGAAGACAACGATGAAAGTATATATAAAGTTTCAGACGATAGCTTTACGAATAAGATGTGCTTTAAATTTTCAGTAATTATTCATTAAATGTTGGTAGCACATATCACCCTTCTCATTCAATTTCCTCTTTTGTATGAATTATAGCCGGCGTTAAAGGTCGGTAAAGTGGTAGTCTATCATTTGTAACTGGTGAAAAAACGTTAATGACTGAGTGGGTCTTAATATTATAACCAGGGCACGTGTCATGCTAACAAGTAGTTCAAGTGATTGATAATTGCTTCTTAGTAAATCAATTTTAGTTGGTAGTTTGTGGGCTTCTTGGTTCGCCATATCTTTACTGGTTTGAAGAATGTTTAACTTGGAGGTAGGTCATGAAACAAGGCATGTATCAAGTTTGTGGTTGTTTATGAGCCAGGTTGATTTACCAAAATCAAAGAAGTCTTAAGGTCATAATGATGACACTTGACGACATGCCACAGAGATATCTCATTCAACGACAGCGGGCACTAAAAATGTGTACTCATTGTATGGAAAATGGTATACTTTTTCATTTAACGATTTGAAGCTGATATATCACCTGTAAATCATCATTTCCATCTGTCATCAAAAGGCACACCAGAGTTTATTCGAATTTGGGTTTTCACTCGATTACATAAATTGGTTCAAGTCTTATCTATCAAACCGGCGATAGTTATGTCTGGTGTTCCCCAAGGATATCACATCGGGCGCTGGATATTTATTGTTTTCATAGATCGGATAACCGAGATAATCAAAAACTCAAACGTGCTCATATTTGTGATGACGTGAACATCTCTCGTACTGTTAATGAAATGCTAGATACGAAGAAACTTCAAGAGGATATCGACAGATCAAGTGAGTGGTGTGATCGAAACTCACTTTACTTAAATATTAAAAATGCAAAATCATGTCTTTCCATCGTAAAAGAAATATGCTAATTACGTCATACAAAGTCAACAACGAAGTTTTGCAGTCAATGAGATTATAAATTTAGGTATTACATTTGTCGAAAATGCCAGTTTCAACAGGCATATTGAAAATTGTTTTGCGAAAGCGAATGCCATGTTGGGATTTGTTAAAAGATGGACAGGTGGATTTAAAGATATTCAAACCTTATTAGTTCACTCTATTTCGCTTACGTTCGATCACAACTGGAATACGCTGTATCGGTCTAGAATCCACATACTAAGATGTGCACATTAAAAGAATTGAAAGTATTCAAAGAAGTTTGTGATTTTCTTGTTAAAGAAAATGACTGGGATTACGACCACAATTTACCATTCCATGAAAATATGGCTCGGTTACCTCCGTACTCAACAAGATGCACGGATTGCAAAATAAGCACGCTTGAAAATAAACGACTTCCCTTAGGCGCGGCTTTTATTGATAACGTTTTGCTTGGTTACGTTGATTCAGCTTACATTTTGAAAACATATCAATTCATGTACCTTGCAGAACATTTCGGAACCATGAGTTTTTAGCACTAGAACACCATTCCACAAACTATGGAGGAAATAACCCCATTAATAGGTTGTCAAAATCATTCAACATCATCGACGACCTATTTGACTTTAATTTATCAAAGAACCAACTTCAAAAATATCATGAAGAATTATTTTTAAAACTTTTGTTTTAAACTAAATAATCTGAATTCATACGTCATGTAAATCACAGAATACATATCTTTAAATAAATAAATAAATAAATATATCTGTTAATTGTGGGTGCTATTTCGATGACATTCTGAATATAAAACATTCTGATCTTTTGAATATAAAAAATATAGCAAACGATTTTCTCGAATTAGAAATGATTTATTAAGTTAATTTAACAATTGAGGACAAATCAGTGCCACTATAATTCCATTGTATCATCCGATATACTTTATACACACAAATGACTAATAAAAGCACAAACAGTGATATTTAAAATTAATCACAACCAGGGCAAATTAAATTAAGAAATTGAAGCAATTTCTAGTTGCAACCACCGTAGCAAGTGTGTTTAATAATTTAAAAATCCGGCTTTATCTATTTGCTTATTTGGTTTTAACATTGAGCATATTCTTCCAAATATAACCAAAGCAAAATTATTCCTATTTCGGAATTGGAATTTTAGGTCAATTTAGCTTTTTTCGTCAAATAAGGATGTCTATATTTACGATCTTAGGATCATTATCTTGAAATTTAAGATTCCGCCGTTGATCTTACAGCGTTATTTAAAATACTACCCATTTCAAAATAGTTTAAAAATAAACCAAACCGCAAATCTGGCCGACAGCAATATGCATGAAGATACTTGCGCCCCCTTATGGTTTTTGTGTGAAAGAAGCACGGAAGAGATTCCTCTATTTTTAAAAACTTGATTCGATCAAATAAAAACTACTAAATTACCACTGAGAATTGCCAGTCAAATCAGGCGAATCGACAATTTGTGGCACTATTCTGGAATTTTTCTGGATATTTGGAAAATATTTACCTAGATATGAAGAAAGGCCTAAATTTGGCTTCTGTATAATCCACAATTATACTTCAAGTAAACTTATAATTATAACACATATCGTGTCTCATAGGTAATCACGCAACAGACTCAAAAAACATACAAATGATGCGTACGACATCCCCAAAACGCTTCCATAAAAAACTCGTTGAACATCTAAACGAGACAATATAAATGGATCGCCTGTTGGAAAACATAGCATTGAAATGGAAAGCTTCTAGAAGCCTCTATTCGATCAATTTTAATAAGAGGCAGATCTTACGCTACTGATTTCATTTTCTCAAGGCTTACACAATACACTGGCTGATAGTATTTCAATAGCATTAATCAAAGATCGTAGTCGTATCAATTTTTACAGTTACAACATAATGTTTATTGAAAATATCGAAAATTCATCCGGAGAATATATTACCGGGTGACTGACACGAAGTGTTACCAACTTCAGACTGTCATTGTTGTCAAACCAGTGGTGACGGAGCGCTCAAATATACACTAATGTAGCCAGCAGATTGTTAACCAGTTAAAACATCTGCATGTGAATAAAATGTTTGTGTATCGCACCATAAATCGTTATAACGATACTGGCAGCATTGCAAAACGTATGGTCTCACCGATGTTCAAAAAAAGTTAGAGTGGAAAGAGCAAAGGAGTTGTTACGCTTGCACGAAAGTGGCGATTTGCCAAATTTGGTTTTCTCCGATGAGTCACCGTTCGTTATTAAGCAATATGTGAACAAGCAGAACGACCGGATTTACTTGCCCGGCCGTTCTACTGCAAATTTGGACCAGCGGATTGCCACTCGAAACCAAGCGCCGCCGATGGTGATGGTTTGGCCCGCCGTTCGCCGCTCGTTTTTTTGGACCGTGGCATCAAGATAAATCCCAAAATTTATCGGGATCATGTGTTGGAGGGAGCGTTGAAGCCTTGGACACAAAAACATTTCGGCCGCAGAGCCTGGACATTTCAACAGGACTCGGGGCCGAGTCATAAAGCGCGCGTCAATCAAGATTGGCTGAGAAACAACGTTCAGCGGTTCATTTACACTACCCAATGGCCACCAAATTTACCGGATACAAATCCGCTTGATTTCTCGGTTTGGGGTATTTTGAATAGCAAGGTTGGGTCAAAAAAATGCCAGTGTCGATCATCTCAAGCAAGCATTTCGCCGGGAATGGGCCAAAATAGAGCAGAGCCACTTTCGTGCTACATACAATAGCTTTGTCGGCCGTTTGAAGGCTATAATCGCGCCTAAGGGTGGCCAAATCGAAAACTGCTAATGCAATTCGAAAATATAAATATTTGTGGACATTTTTTACTTTGATTCAATAAAATTTACCAAAAAATAAAAATTCTGTGGCGTTTTGTTTTGGTAACACTTCGTGTCAGCCATCCTGTATATAGTCGAGTCGAACAAAGATCACATTTTCCTCGAAAGAGTCATTTAGATAGAACAATAAAATAAGGGATTTTATCTTTAAGTTATATGACAACAGTATATAAAATGATGGAAAATTTCAAAGAATTGCAATTATAGACCATTTGGCGTCGCCAAATTATTTGGAATTTTAAGCAACGAATATTTTTTGTGTTTAATATTTCTTATAACCACCGCGATTTATTTGTACATACAAAACACACAAAGCTGATAAATTTATTACGCTATAAATAGATTGTTGCTAATTCTTCGAATTACGAGCAAGAATAACTGCCTCGAATATTACTGTACGAAAAAAAATTAAATGTATTTGAAGTAGTTTTCAACAGTTTATTGTTGCAACTCAACAAAGGAAGCAAACCGCATACATGAGCAGTGTATCTTCAATTTAATAATAGAATGATTTATTATTAAAATGATTTTTCAATGTACTCGTAGAACGCAGGAAGTTTGAAAATTTTATTCCGCACACAAGGGGAAAACAGATTTTTCTTTAACTACATATAACATTTTAATAGTTTTTCATTAATATCATCATATATATTGTATATATAATTCATTCGTTTGATGTAATAAAAAAGCAATTTTCAAGAAATTTTTCGTTCAAAATTTCCACTGAATTATAAATGTGTGGAAACAGTAGGTACGTAAAAAGGAAACTGGAACTTGTTATACACAGGAAGTAGAAAATTGAAAATGCGATATTACTTTATTGCCAGCTAATAATACTCATACATTCATCAATTACTTATTAGATAACACATACACTATTTTAGTAAGAAACTAATTTGTTCAATGAACGTAGTCGTCTCGCCGCCTATACAAAATCTGTTAATACCAAAAAAATTATCTACTTAAAAACATTTTTGCATGAGAAATTGATTACCTGGCCTACATAGTCTCGCATTTTATGCGTTATTTTATGTGTAGAGGTTAATTATTTTATTTATTGTAATTTGTAAATATAAAACACCCACTGATTATTAATTGATTAGAGCTACTGAAAACATTTTGTAAGATTATATATTTTGCATCGTAATTAATTTGGATAAAATGATAAGGTAGATTTTTAAATTACACAATCATGGTTTCTGATATACGTTTCTTATATCAATTCGTTCGAGATATTTAAGATTTATCGCATTTTACTCCTTTCAGTATATTTCACTTTTGAAATGTGTAATTACAAGAATTATACATATTATCATCACTTTTATAATTGGTGTATTTTCTCTTCCATTTGGCTAAAGCAAAACTTGGTAAAACTAAAGCAATTAAAAATTTTGCTTTAGGAGTCGGCTAAACCAGATTTTTGTTTTCGTACTTTCCACTAGATGTCAAAATATACAGCTTTGGCCACAAGTATTGAGCACCCTATAAATTTCAGGCGTTCACGATAAGTACATATAGCAGAGAACAACCCCTATTGTTTATTGATTATTTTGCCGACATTTAAAGTGTTAAAACAATGACACACCGCAGGTGTGGCAATAAACCATCTGGTGCAATAAAATTTGTTCTTTTTCATTTAATATTTATTCATCAGTTCGCTACTCTCGCATTTTTTTACACATCCGGTGATCTAGTGCACTTTTGGTGTTTTGATTTGTTAAATTTAGTGATATTATTGCAATATGCCATAACGAAAGAGTTAAGTTTAGAACAACGTGTACACATACAGCGTCAGATTTCGGAAACTGTGAAATGTTCACGCCGATCTGTGCATACTATTGAGCGATTCTCCGCTAGTGGATCACACAGTAATAGGTACACAACCGGACGCAAACGCACCACCACATACCGTGAGGACCGAAAGTTAGTGAGAGAAGGCTTAAAAAATAGGAAAAAAACTTCTTCAGACCTCGCTGCTGAGTTGTCAGTAGAATTTAAGAAACCAATCTCTGCTTGCACCACTCGCAGAAGGCTTCAGGAGGCTGGTCTGAAAGGCTGTAAAGCCTGCGACGGCTCGGTATAAATTGGCCCTAAAATACCAGTTTCAGCGAAGAAGATTGCTCAAATATCGGGTGGCAGACGAATCAAACTTTGAAGTAAGTTGACAATTCATGCCCTAATAATATTAAATAATATGATTTTAAAATAAAATTCATTGATATACAAATATTTTAGTTTTCCGAAGTCTCTATATTTTCTTTATTTCAGATTTTTGGTACATCTGGTGTGCGTCTTTTGTGCGTCGCCGGATAGGTGAAGCATTTAGCCCAGAATGTGTGGTACCAACCGTAAAACACGGCGGAGGCAGCATAATGGTCTGGGGCTGCGTGACTAATTCTGGAGTTAGCGAAATGTACGTGTGTAGAGGCCACATGAACTCTTCAAAATACATAAACGTCCTAGAATCTGCGTTGCTGCCTACATTTTTAAAACTTTTTGGTGATACAAACAAGGATGGCGTTAAATTCCAGCAGGATAACGCGCCATGTCATAAATCTGCCCGCACAATGGCATGGTTTCGAGAAAATAGCATTAAGGTTCTGGAGAGGCCTGCCCAGTCCCCGGACCTGAACCCCTTAGAATATTTATGGAGTTTAATAAAACGCAGAGTCAGGCGCCACACAATAAATAACAAAGAAGACCTAAAACGCTGTTTGCACCAAGAATGGGGCGCCATACGTCTTGCAGAATGTAAAAAACTTGTAAGCTCTCTACCCAAAAGCACTTCTGGCGTAATTAAGGCAAAGGGTGGACCCACAAAATATTAATTTTATATAAATAAATAGTAATGTGAACCTATAAAAATTGTTTAAATTTATTTCAAATTGATACTCCCAAAAAATTGTAAGTTCTTTCTTCTAAATTGGAATTTCTTTGTTTTTGTATATTATGAATAATACATAAAATTGTATAAGTATAAAGTGTTTAATATAATTATTATTACATTATACTTACAATATAATTGTTGTACAATATGAATACACAAATATAATTTTATAAACTTATTCAATAGAATTGTAAATGAGTTTTGCAGCGCTAAATTTATCCACAGAGTACCAACATATAAACAAAATATTAAATCATTTTATCATCGGCGTATTTTCTTGAAAAAAAGCTAAAGCAAAAAAGATTTATTTCTCAACGAAATACGTCAAATAATACAAACGTATTAAAGAAAAATTAAAGATGTCACGCACAGCTGAAGCTGGAGATTCTCTTTAATTACTTATAAATTTAGAATAAATATATTTATGTATTTGTACACTATAGGTAGTAAATATTTAATCATTTTCAAGTTAAAGTCTTATTTTAAAAGCGGACCAAACTAGTGTGAAATTAAGATAAAGCAGATAGCACCACTAAGTAATGCAATTTTTCCTAAAATTTAGTAAGTAGGAAAAGAACTGTGTAGTTTTAGAGGTTTCAAAGATAAGTGCCAAATTATTCTACTTCAGATAAATTACGCGAAGAGAGAAAATAATAGTAAAAGTTGCGTATCTTTGTTGTTTCGTCCTTTACCTGCTAAAGGTAAAGTATAATCATCAAAAATGACGGTAAATTTAATAGTAGGGCCACCTTATATATAAAAAAAACTCAGCAGGAGCGCACCATGAATAACTGTGGCCTCAGTTTTCTCGGATTCAAAAGATATTTTATTAATTGATTATCTTGAAAGGGATAAAAAAAATAACTGGAAATTGTTATTCAAAACTTTTTGGAACAACTTGATGGGAAACTTACTAAAGAAAGGCCCGGGTTACAACAAAAAAAATCATCAGGACATGCATTTGCACACAAGTGTGTCTTGGCGATGAGAAAATTGCGAGATTTTAAATGATTCAACATCCACCCGATTCGCTGGATGTGTGTTATCATTCCAATTTCTATCTGTTCGCAAATCTTAACAAAAAATTTTGTTGTAAATCGTTTTTCACCAAAAACGAGGCGATAACAGTTGTAAACAATTATTTTGCAAACCTTCCGGAATGTCATTTTAAAGAGAGGATTTTGAAACTTAAACTTTGCTGGATAAGTGTGTTGGTGATAAGAGGAAGTTGGCCAAAAAATAAAATTATATCGTATTTTGATAACAATTTGATCATTTCCGACTCCGAAGCCGGTCCTTGCGCATTAGAAGTTGGAAAAAATAAGACTTCATGGAACTAGGGAACTGTCTGAACGAGGTGTGCTTTAGTTAATCACACAAATTATAATGAACGGAAAGCGTGGATGTTCTCGCTGATGATGTGATGTGATAGCCGACGTAAAGACCTTAAGTAGACTTAAATATCTTAAGTAGACATATTGAGAAATCATTTATTGGAAAATTCAAATCGGCTTTTGTGAAATGACAAGATTATCGGGTTAATATAAAATTATCGAAAATTAAATTTTAATTTAAAACTTTTATTCAACACACATCAAATTATGATAGATGTTGAGTAATTGGCTAATTCAGCCAGGTGAATTCGAATTATACCACGTACTTAATTATTATATCGGATTGATACATTTTTTAAAGCTATATATAGGCCAAATAACAAAATAATTGCTGTCGCTATAATATTGGCTGCTAAACTAGGTTGGTTTAAATGAAATCTTAATGAAATATTTCAGAGGTTTAAATTAACACCCAAGGTTGGGCTACTATCTAGGTATTAGTCATACCGAGATGACCGAGTGCAAAATTAAATTCGAATAACAAATATTATTTTTTAGAACTAATTTGGTTAAGTTTTGATACCAACCATTACCCAATCTTTAAAAGCATTATTAAATTCTTTATTTCTCAACTCCCCAACTCCCGTCCATCAGACTCCCCAATGTCTGATTGTTTGGTCACTTATTCTAAACTAACCGAGATTCATGATGCTTAAAAGGATGTTTTTTTAAGCCCGATAGAACTTGAAATTGTAAAAAATAACACAAAAAATTAAATTATAATCAAATTTTTTTTTTATTCGAGAGATCAATACATGACATTAATATTTGAAAATGGTTTCGGACATATGGGTATCGCGGCTGTGCTTCACGAAACGCATTCTGGACGTCCAATTTTGGGCCACTTTTTCGAACACTGCTGGCCGCATGTCACGAATAACACGAACAATACTGGCCTCCAAGGCGTCAATTGTTGCTGGTTTACCAGAAAAAACCAGTGACTTCACGTAGCCCCACGGGAAATAATCGAGAGGTGTCAAATCGCACGACTTTGGAGGCCAACTGACAGGTCCATTTCTCGAAATAAATTTATCGCCAAATTTTGATTTTAATAAGTCGATGGATGCGATCGCCGTATGGCACGTAGCGCCATCCTGTTGAAACCACATCTCGTTCGGATCAATGTCATCCATATTTTCAAACAAAAAAACAAAAAATCATTGATCATGGTGCGGTAACGATCTCCATTGATGGTAACGCGATTCCTGGCCTGATTTTCAAAGTAAATTTTAATAATTTCATAGCGTTGTTCAAGCGTGAGTCTATTCATGAAGATTTATCAGAGTATACTGAGATCTGCCAGAGTATTTTTTGCATAAATATACATTCATTTAATTTTTTGTTTTATTTTTTACAATTTCACTTCTATCCGACTTAAAAAAACACCCGTTAGATGTTGGTAACCGATTTTTAACACTGTTATCGATACAAGCTGGTTTCGGTCGCCTAAATATTACAATTTCAAGATTCATCTTGCTGGTGCATTTGTAACTAGCAACACGGTTGGTATCTTAAAGAGCTAACACACAATTGGCCAATAAAAAACGTCAATCGTCAAGCGGGTTTCTCGATATAGCTAAATTCCAGATTGCCTCTTCTAATCATCTTCACAAAACAAGTGGTACTTTTGTAAGTAGCAAAATTGGATTGGGGCAATAAATCTAATACCAAATAAGCGTCTGTTTTCCAGGTTTAAGGCAACTGAACCGGCAGCCCGACTTGTATCAAATGACTCGCAATATAAAGGTGTTCAAGGTAGGACTGAGTGTCTTATGAATATGTATCAGTACGTGACCCTACATACGTAATAAGAGTGTTGGGTAGCCTAACAAAATTCTCTCACAAAAACAGGTAAATTACGAACCAAAGGCCTCGGATTCATCACAATAATCTCAAAAATTGTACAAGGACAACGCTTTTAAAATAGGAATATGGAACGTTTTTATACTTTTAAGACTGGATGCCTCCAAAATCTTTGAACCAAGCAAAGAGTTACACATTAAATGTACTTGCACTGCAGGACCTTCGATGATCTGGGAGTGGGATACATGGCAACACAAATAGTTACACTCTCTATTAAAGTGCCCATCAGAATGGACGATAATTTTGAGTTCGCTGTCTCATTAGTAGGAAAAGAAGGAAAATATCATCGACTTCCACAATATCAGTATGCGGATATGCAGTCAGAGTCCGCACTAGGCAATTAATTATCACAATCGTTAATGTACGACCGAACATAAATCAGATATGCAAAAGATTTATTCTTTGTGAAGTTGGAAGAGGTTATCAGTAATATACCCCACCATAATATTAAAATAATCGTTTGTGACTTTAATGCAAAACTCGGTAGGAGCTGGTACCTCACAAGTAACAACAACAGCCAAAGCGTCATCGAACTGGCCATAACGAACAATTTAGTTGTATCAAGTATGCTTTTTCCACATAAGCGAATCCACAAAGTAACGTGGAGATCGAATGATGAAAGAAATTCTTGGATTTGCAGATGATATCGTGCTTGTTGGGTGAAGTCCTAACGATGTCAAGGACACTTTCTTACCGTTTCATTGCTACGCAAGAATACTTGGTGTAAAAGTGAACAGCAGCAAAACCAAATTCTTTTCAACAGTCCAGACCATCTCCACGACAAATCTCTGAATCGGCGATCATACGTTTGATAGCGTAAAAGACTTAAAATAACTCGGGTCAGTAATAATATCGTCAAATTATATGCAGGCAGAAATAAAAACCGGAATTACCGCCGAACTGAGTTTTCTACAACCAATACACCTGTCTGATTTCCGGAAACTAGAGCTGGACGATTTCTAATGGCAGCAGAATATTATCTACATTTGAAAGAAAGGTCATTCGTTCCATCTTTGGTCCAACTAAAGTGGCGCAAAACGAATATCAGATTCGTATGAGTCACAAAGCAGAGAAACTTCTCGCAGACAGCGATATCATTGAAGTCATTAAATCCAACCTATTTAGATCGCGGGCCACGTTGCCCCACGGTGGCGAATGATATATTAAGTAATCCAATAACCACCGGCCAATGTAGGTCGTAAAGGAAATCCCAACTGTGACCTAGGACCTGAGTATACTATAAGGATGGGGAAAAAGGAATCCATTATTTTCATGTTTATTTCGGGGCTCTATTTAAAATGACTACAATCATTCGTTTTGGCTTAAATATGTGCAGTATTTTTCGATAACTCGTTGCCATTTAGAAAGCAATTTCATTATGCCGCTTTTCGAAAACGCCATGTTCCTATTAGCAAAAAACTGAGATAGCCAGTTGTCACAAGCCTCTCTTGAAGCTATTTTTCCACCACCAAGAACGTTTGCCATGGAAAAAAAGGATGATGATCGCTTGGTACCAGGACCGTCCTATAAGGTGGATGCATAATAACCTCCCAATCAAGCTGCTGGAGATTCTGGCGGATCATCAATGATGAGTGAGGCTTGGCGTTCTCCTGGTGGAACACGATGCCTCTTCTATATTCCACTTCGGGTCGATTGCTGCCTTAAGTCGTCCTATTTACTGACAGTAGAGGTTCGAATAGAGCGTTTGGCCATTGGGCAGCAGCTCATAGTAGATGATCCCCTTCTAATACCACCAAACACATAGAAAACCCTTCCTGGCTGATAATCCTGGTTTGGCCACCGTTTGGGCCACTTCGCACGTCTTCGACCATGATCCTTTCTTTCCACTTGACATTGTTGTATGTGACTCATTTTTCATCGCCAGTCACCTTCTACTTCAGAAATGACTCGATTTCCTTCCGTTTGACCAAGGATTCCCACATGGAAACAGGCTCCATCAAGTTTTTTTGTATCAACTCGTGCGGCACCCAAACATCGAGGTTCTCTTTGAAGCCAGCCTTATGCAAATGAATTTTCAAGGATGAAGGTAAACAAAGAGAAGCGAATTTTCTCTTTCTTTACCTCCAATCTTGACACGCTATAACTCACAACTGAATCGATTAATCAAAACAATGACAAAATAATTTTTTTAATATATGAATCCCCCTTTCAAATGAGTATAAGTATAGCCTACTGCAACAAATACATCACGAGATATATGTCACTGAAGTCATTTTGCGAAAAAATAATGGATTTTGTTTTCCCCAACCCATTATAATGTCGAAACTGGAGGACGGGAGCTGAGGTTGAGATTGAGAGAGAAAAAGAGAGATCAAAGAAATATTTTTTCTGTGTCTATATTTAGGAGCTAATAAAGTGCTTAGTTGTCCGTTTAAACTAAAATCGAGTACTGATTTGTCTAATAATATTAATGGCTAACATTTAGAGTCAATAGTAATTTATCTGATTAGCAATTCGTGTCATGCAATAACCTCCAATGCATATTAATTTAAGCAATATGTATTAATAGCTTAAGCAATTATAGTAACATTATGTCATGAATTATATCATGATTTGTTTAAATTATTTCGCGGAATACAACTAAAATTCTTTTATTAATAATTGGTTTTAATAATTAAAAATGCGATAAACGCTAGTGATGGAGCAGTGAAATTTCCTTACTGTTAACAGTTCATTGAATTCACTATACTCGTATTTTAGATTCCAGTAACGAAAGTTGTGAAGTATGCAATGAATGATAAGATATAATCAACGAAATTTGGCGAAATGCTATGGTAAGATTAGTTGGAAAAGGCACATAATAATTTTATAAATATATTCGATATATTTTATATACATAGGTAGAGTTCTTCTACTAAAAAGTCTAACAAAAACCATCTGTAACTTATGAATTCCGTATATTTTTTGTTACTTTGCGCAACCCAAATTATTCAAAAATAGGGTAAAACGTGTCTGAGTAATTTGGCCATTGTGGTTAATAGGGTTAAATTTATATGGGATAATTTTTGATACGCTATACTTATAAGGCGGCGCACTGTACTTAATTAAGATGATATGTTCAATTTGAATTAACCAAGGTTTACAATACTGGAAGAGTTTACAAAAATGTGAAACGATGACGAAAATCAAATTTCTAAAAAAATTGAGTTATTTTTTGCTAGGGTGTTGTAACCCGTCAAAATAGAGAATTGTTGCAGATTATCTTTAGCGCCAAATCTCTATAAATTCGGAAACTAAAAATAATCGTAAGGGGCTTAATCTTCAGTGTTTTATTAAAGCAATTTGTATCCTAATTCATGAAATATTGTTTTGGCGAAGCCACACATGTGCTCTAATATTACACAATTAATATCAAACAGTATCAAACAGCCTTACCTGCTCCCCTCCTTTATCATTTTTATGTTATTTAGACTAAATTAAAATAACTCAGCCGTGTTTTCTTTGGATTCGTTTTCATCTCAAATCGAAACGAAATCGACTTGTTTGCATAGAGATTATAAGAGGTGTGGTGAATTGATAAAAAAAATAACAAATTATCTTATATGTATGCAGTTTCAAACAATTTAATTTTCTTTATAAATAAAGTGATAACGGAATAAGATAAGATAACAAAAATTGTTTATACTCATACAAAGAAATTGTATTTTTAACTGATTTAAAATTAAAATTAAACATAATTTACCTGGACTTGAAACATTGTCACCGAATCATCTAGCATTTGTATACGAACAGCCAATTTTTTTCCGCCACGATGATGAGTCGTCGATGGTGTACCATCAACCCCAGATGGTGTGCTTAGCGAATGGGTCATTCGACCCATTCCACTGTTTGACATACCACCTTGTAGGGTCGACGTACCACCACCCCCACCACTTCCACCCATAGAATCCAATGACATTTTATTTTATATTTTTTCCGTATTATATAATAATTAATTAATATTTATTTCACGTTTTACTGTTTAATAATAATAATAATGATTTAATTATGAATTTTTCACTTTCAACACGATAAAATTTTCTTCTAATTTTTTAAACTTTTTTTTTATTTCACTTTTGCAAAATGAATTTTAAATTAACATTTATAATAAATTTACAAAAATAAAATCACAAAAAATAAAACGAACGAAATAAAATAATAAAATATTCGATTAAAATTATAACACTTGAATTAAATTCATTTAATATTAATTTTTTTATTATTTATATTTTGATTAATATTAAATAAAACAGGATGTGCAATAACAGATACAATAACAGCAACAATAAAATGTGTCATCTGAAAGTAGAAAACAAAAATGTTAAAAATATGGTTGATAGTATAGATTCATCATAAATCAACCTCTTATCTTAAATTTGTAGTAAGAATTTATAGAAAATTGTACAAGTATACATACTTATACTTATTTTGCTATTCATAATCATAATAAATCAATTTGGTACATAACAAACAGAAACTCGTATATCCAAAATTTATATACGGATCATTATGCACATGGATTAAATTTATTAGGATCCAATTTCACGGTTGGATAGAAATTTAAATTCCGAATTGGTTATACAAATTAAAGGGCTTTATAAAATTCATTCTCCAGTTTATATATATGAGTTTGATACGGCATATCTTAGTTGAGAACCCAAATGCAAATAAAATCAAGTACGATTAAAAAATCGATTTGCAAATATTTTTACGATTCCTTTTGATATTGGCAATTAAATACAAATAAATAAAAAATAAAAAAAATTTACTTGATTCACAAAAAATACCTATGTAAATATATCTTCTTTAATCTAGTAGATGAAATTATTTTTATCGAAATTCTTTAAAATGTACCAACAGAAAAATGTATGATTAAGACCAAATTAAATTAACAACATCTAAATGAACTCATAAGAACTCTTAAGGAAATTTTTAAAGATTAACATAATGTTTGATCAGATGACTATTATGAAATTTTTCCGAAATATGACTTTTTCGATTACGCGGATTTTTTCATAAATATGGTGTTGGCTTGCAACACTAGAAACACTGTAGGACAATATATCCGCGCTAGGAAACCCACGACAAAATAGCTTCGATAAAAGAAGTACGATCATATGAGATCATGCATCAAAAACATCAGCTTCAAAGCGGAATTATAAAACTGAACTAACCGTTTTGCTAACGCCAAGAATCTCACTAAAGTCTTCCACCCAAGAAATACAGCCATCAAAGGATGAAGAGCTGGGAACAAACGTGGCTGATGTTCTCTCACTATGACAAACCTACTTTCAAAATCTGCTAAATCGGGATGACGAAGTGATCCCCATTAGAGCAATAGCTCCTCCAGGTGAAGAGGTCTTTGTCGAATATCCCACAGTGGAGGAAGTAGACGCAGCTATTAGTAGGTTCAAAAATGGAAAGGTACTCGGTCTCGATGGAATCCCCGTAGAATTGATTAAACTCGGAGGCGCTATTGCAACAAATCTATACGATCACATCGCCTCTATTTGGGACCAAGAACAGCTGGCAGAAATTGGAACACCGCGATCGTAAATCCATTGCACAAAAAAGATGACCTATTGAACACTGCTTACAAAGTGTTGGCTATCTCGTACTTGCCACTCATTCCTTTCGCCGAAAACATCATTGGCGAATATCAATGTGGTTTTCGTCCCAACCGTTCGACCACTGACCAGTGTTTTACCATGAAGATAATTTTGAAAAAGTGTTGGGAGTACAACATAACCATGCTACCAACTATATATAGACTTCCAACAGGCATATGACAGTATAAACCGTACAAGAACCTATGGGCCGCACTCATATGTCTAGGAATTAAAGAGAAATACGTTTTTCCGTATAAATTAACAACGTCTGGGTCTGTATATAGAATCGTAATTTAAGGAACTGTATCAGGTTCCTTTGAAATAACATCTGGTGTTTAACAGGAAGATGCACTCGCGCCTGTGCTGTTTGACGCTGAGTACGTAGTGAGGAAAAGTAACATTGAAACTTTGCATTGAATTTAATAAATCAGGCCAAATTCTTGGATGTGCAGATGTATGTCATGCTTCTTGTCCGAAGAAGACTTGGTTAGGAGGTGAACAGTAGTAAAATCAAATTTTTTGCTAGGAACATCTCCATGACAAATTTCGGAATTGATGACCATAATTTTGGTAACGTAGAAAAATTATATCGTGATATGCTGGCAGAAATAAAAGCCAATACAATCAAAATTATTGCGATCTAAATATCTATCGCAATTGACATCTATGTATCATCTATGCAAGCTCGCACTTTATAAATCATGATAAGACCTGCGCTGCTGTCTTTCGGAAGAGAGAGCTGGACCATGACTTCTAACGATTGTACATTGTTGTGTTCCTTCGAAAGGAAGAGGTCATTCGTTCGATCTTTGATCCAATTAAAGTTGCGAACAACGAATATCGCATTCGTATGAACCACGAAATAAAGCAACTTATCGGAAGGAAGCGATATCATCGGATTCATCAAATCCAATCGAGTTAGATGACTCGCCCACGTTGCAAGGTTTCCACAACAACGGATGACTAATAAAGTATTCCATCAACAACCAGCCGGTGTCCGTCGTAGAGGAAGACCGCGACTGCGCTGGCGCGGCGACGTTGAACAAGACCTACGCATATTATGATGTCGAAACTGAAGGATGAGAGCGATGGATCGAGATGGACCATAGTGCAGGCGGCGAAATGATCAACATGTTAGTGTGTGTGGTTGTGATTCGAAGTATAATCAATAAAGAACCCTAATGCATCATATACCTTCTACTCGCAGATTTCTTTCTTCCAACATTAACTTGGCTTGATTATCTGTCTCTTCCAACTCATAAAATCACGCCTTTAGTAAATTCGACATTGAAGCTTCTGATTTGATTTAAGCAATTAACTGACTAAAAAATAATGTGCAGATTGGGATAAGTTTCTAGTTGTACAAAATAATTACATATACTAAAACACTATACCGGAGAATATGCCAATCATAAAATTTTTCATCCAATTACTTTATCTTCAACATATCTTAAATCTCTTGATAAGATTGTAGAATTGATAAGTCCGCCGCAATACAAGAGCTTGTAACTCTTGATCTAGCCATTATCTCAAAAGAGGTTCTAGAGGCTTGGGTACTGTCCTGAAAATTTCTGGCGTTTTGATAGCACTTTGTCAATGATTATACTTGAGCCTAAATTTGTAATATTCCGTACTATTGTGAGATGGATCAAACCTCAAACCAATGTTTAAATTTCGCGTTGTTGAATTTGTGCCCTCTGGTGAGAGACGCCATTAATGACTGAATTAAAATAGACGATAGACTTAGAATTATTGTAAGGTCATCATATGTATATACTTGCTGTCGAATCCTTACGAACATATATCCCTCGGATTAATTGGTGTAGGGTTGGGTGTTAGTGCAGCCATGTTATACTGAGGACGGTAGATACATATGATGAAACTTAGATATCATATACCTAATCACAACTAACACAAATTAATAAATTAACATTTCTTATCCACAGACAACGTGCGTATGTGTAAATAATTAACAAATCGTATATATAATTGATTAACAAAGTAGTTAGATAATGACTGCTGCGTGGCGCTCTAGTCATTTCTGTGACTAACTAATCCTTTCCTTATATTACCTTCAATGTGAGGATGTAAGCAGGGCCTGGGCCCGCATCATAATTTGCGTCTCTTATCATATCACAACTGGTGACAGACGTTATTAATTTTTATAATACAACTCAACACTCACGATAACTTATTTGGAAAAACATGTAGCCTACATTGTGCGATAATTCTTCTAGCTTTTTTGAAGTAAGGAATTTTGAAAATGTCTGTGCGAAGTTTAAGTTACGTAGTTGTAAACCGTGATTGCTGTTGTCAAAAAAAAATTGTAAAATATATAGTTTTTGTCAATAAATCCAAGCGTGGCCGAACATTCGATTTTGAATTAGAGTGCCCAGGCAGTATGATTAAGTGATTACAGCGGATATGGACCACAAAATCCATCCCTTGATCAGATATTGTGTAACGATGATGTTAAAATTTGGTACCATTTTTTTTTTGACTTACCATAGCAATTATAACTTACTTAATTTTTTTCTTCATTTTGCTTTTTATGCATACCTGCGTTACAATTTCCGTAGCATACTTCCATACCTACCGTACCACTGCTTGTAGGGTGCCAAACACCGAAAACTAAATCAGCTGATTTTGTCGAATAAAATACAAATGTGTATGAACGGCACTCATTTGGGAAAGAGGGGAAAAGTGCGGGAAGACAATGACGGCGAGGTATAGAAAAAAAAATGATAACTTTGCATTGGGATTCAAGCAGCGATTGTCAACCAAAAACGGTTGAGAACCGAAAACAAGAGAATAATTAAAAACAGAAAAAAATGTAAATTGCTAGTTCAAAGTTATGAAAGTCATTAAAGTACTGGCAATAAGTTCGACGGCAGCAGCATAGGATATTAATACGAGGCAAGCATTAACCAATAAATACCCCCCCCCCCTCCTGGGTTTTCGGATACCAGTATTTAATACCATGTCTGCAATTGCAATTATGGTGGTTGCAATTATACCAGATGGTTACAGATATATCAGGTGTTTTGCATCTTTTTATTTTGATTTGGAGCTCATCAGTATTGTTCAACCCAAGGCGATAGGGTCGAATACTTACATCGAGGATGCTGAATTTATTTATTTGTTTTGTACCGCTACCGAGCAGAATAACCTACCGAAATAATCAACAACAACGTCAGGCATCATCATACAGTTATGTAACGTATTTGCATGTTCTATTTTTTTAGTATGTTATTATATTTCCTTAACTTTTCATTTATAATTCGTAAGAAAATCATAAGTTTCCTTATTCCGCTTAACTTAAGGATACAATTTTTTTTACTCTCTTTAAATCTTGATTTTGGAAATTTTTTTTGTCTTTATTGTTTTCTGGTTCTCCGTCATTTCTTCGTGCACAACCTACTACATTATTTATTGTTTTTTTGGGGCACATTTTTGGGGCCTAACCAAAGCAAAGCGATTATTTATTTTCCTTTCGTTCTGTAACGATTAATGAGAGTCTGTGGAGGTAATCTATATTCAGTGGTGGACGGTGATCACAATGTGATGCGGTGGTGTTTTTTTTTGAGTGCAATCATATAATATATTAATTTCCTTACTAGACCAGCAAAAATTTTTTTTTGCAACATGGCGGCTCTATCTCCCCTTAGCCGACAATGAGCTTCAGGATAGTGTGCGATGGTGGCACCGGCCTTGCGACCAAGCCATGGGGTTATAATTGCTGACATTATAGATATATCGAAGTCATCAGCGATGCTGCATTTGCCCCAGTGGGACAAAAACGGAATTGTCGGCAACTTCAAAACACCGTTTGAGCATATTTTAGCGCAATCCAATCTGCAAATCGTGAAAAATTATGAAACCACCGAAAATTAGACAATGATATAAAGAGTGAACTCACTCGACGTTCCACTACGTTTTGGGATTTACAAAGCATCATCGCGGAACAACACTATGCTGATTTATTAGGTGCATCGAATTATGTTTTCTTGAAATTGAAAACGTCCCCATTTGGTGAAAAGTGATTTTCTTCCATGACAAGGCATCAGCTCTCTTCCCAATCGCCACAGCAAAACTGTAGTCAAGTTAATCTACAAATTTCTACGCCATTCAATTTATTCCCCAGGAGTTGTGCGATTTCCGTTTTGTTGAATATATACATATGTCTCTGTTTAACTCTACACATTTTTCACTGCATTTTTATCTGCAGGTACAATAAAATTAAGTTAAATGTTTGACATTTCATCAATTATTTTTATTTGTTGTTAAACAATCTCGCACATAAAAAATATTTGACATAAAGCTATAAAAAATAATAATTCAACACGAACCTATCTGCGTTAAAATTTTAGGAAAATCGACAAACTATTTTTTCATGGAATAATTTATCTGGTTCTCGAAAATTTCATTCCACGTCGGCGTACTAGCCTTAAATATGAAAAAATGGTTTGGCGGGTAGCGGTTCACGTCAAACGAGTAGGTCATCGTCGAAACTAGAGCCTCGTTTCAGAGATCGACAAATCATTTTTTTTTTTTAATGGCTTAAAACAGTAGAATATTGCTGGACTAAATGTATCGAGCTAAATAACACGGGAACGTACTTATCATACAGCCTTTGTTTATATTCATAATTTTGCAAAATCTCATCCCCAAAATTGTGTCGACGTTAGAATCGATAACGTCTACCTTACTGGACGCATTGCTTTTCCGTTCAATACCTATGGAAGCCCTACTTTACACCACTGCCAACTAAATCATAAACAATAATTTGGTTGAGTAAATATTAATTTTATACAAATATGTATATTGAGCTTATAAATCCTATTTCTTGTTATCCAGTTAAGTGCACTTTCCTTTAACAATTGATACATTGGTACAATTTTTATTATCCTAATGTGTAATTTCTGAGTATAAATATCCGTTTGGCACATTGCCAACCTCTTTTTTGTCTAATGGTTGAGCAATAAAGATGGCCCATTTCTTACACATTTCATAAAAACGCAATTTTTATGTAAAGTATTTTGCAAAATTGCATTTTATAGCTTTCTTATAAAATAATCATGTTTTTCTTCATTTCAGTAATATCCCATAAGAATAAACATACGTATATGCATGGGCGATACATATTCCCTAAAAACAAGGATATAAATCATTCCAAATACATACAATTTCCACACACATACAATTTCCAAAACAGAATTCACACACCCCAAATTAATCACATATATAAATAATATCGCCAGAGGTGGTGGATGTATGCCACCATATTATCGTGTTTACATAACATTACAGAAAAACGGGGTAGCCCTTTATTTAATGCGTAGGCTTGATTGAAAAAACGTTACAGGATTACTTCAACTAAACAAAATATCGAATGTGTATTTGATAAAATGAGTTTTGATTGGTTTATTTTGAACAAACTTAATGATAAACAAAAACATTTATTTTAATTATAACCTACTTTCACGGAACCAACCACCGTGGCAGGTTCCACCACGAATTTGGTAATTTTTGCCCCTATAATCGATCAATACATTTTACAATCTTAAAATGTTATAAATATTTAAAGATGGTTATTGGAAAAAATTCATATACATACAAACAATTCGTTTTCAAATTATCCCAAATTTTACTACCGTTTGCATTTAAAATTATGGCCATTGATGGGAATGAACAATTTTGTGTTGCGATTGCTTTTACATAAAATTTCATTAAATTTAGACCGTATCGCTTTATTGATTCGCGCTAGCAGATACAAAATTCATTTTTCAACCCTTTATATTAAATTTATATTTTTAATTCACTTTAAATTGGTAGGTTCTGAATATTGAAATTAGAACAGTGGTGTTGGGTTCGAATCACATCAGGGGTAGGATGCAACTTAGCCGTCAAAGGAAACTTAATAATCGGCAAATCAATAAAAAAAATTATCGAGCCATATTCATCTGATAATGATCCCCCCTTCCACCTTATTGTACCGTTGTGTCCCGGCTGGATAATGAAATTCAATTTTTCTGGTAATTTTACTCGAAATTTAAATAAAATCAAGTATCCAAAATTATTTAGATTTTATAAGCAAAAATTTAAAAATAACAAACAAGGTGGGTTAGCTGGATCTGCTACTTCAGAAACTAATTTCTCAAATTGTAAATAATTTCTTCCACCGAAAAACAGTTTTTTTTAGATTTTAAAGAACAAATTCCGATGAGATACGACTGACAAAACAAAGATCATTTAGTGAGTTGGAAATTACAAATAACAATTGAAAATTCATTAGCCGAAAGAATTTTTTTTTATTTATTCAAATACCCAATATCTTTTGATTGGCTTCCCCTTCTAAAAATCTTCTGAATCTTGTGAAGAAAATAAAATTTAGTTTCATAAAAATAGAAAACAATTTATTGCAAACCTCAAGTTACCGAAAATACAATTCACAGAAACGCTTCGCATATTGTTTTGTTAAATTAGTACTCTCGGTACTCTCTTAAAGTTTTAACAAAACGGTTTAACAGAAATATGATACAATGTATTGTATACAAGACTGAGAAACTAAACTAATTATTTGACATATCTTCCGTCAATTGTCGTTTTCGGTGAAATTTCGCTTTCGATAAATTATCGTTTTCGCTCAAAAACCGTTTTCAATAAACTGCTATTTCGATGGTTGCTTTTCAGTAAATTGTCGTTTTAATATCGTACCTTTATTAAGTTCTTGTACTTGAAAGGAAGTCATTTCGGGCTACCGTGATAAGATAAGAAACTGGTGGCGATTATTTTTTGGAATAGTCATGGAATTCGATTACTTTAAAAAACACCAACGGGATCGTCATTAGATCAATTGAAGGTTGATATTGCTGAAAAACCATCCCATCCCCTCCTCGCCATAGACTTTAATAACTCTTTCGGCAAGTAAATCTGAGTGTGACTTCCCTTAACCAAAGGTATATTTGAGAACTAATCGAGACACAACTTCAGTAATATAATGTTTTTGTATGAATATGGAATACTTAGGCCATATGTTAGTCGGCCAAGTTTCAAAATAATTTATCAACTCATGAAAGATCAACAGTATCAACTACTTGGGGAACATCGCCATTTCGGTTAATATTCCAGATGGACGAATGAATTAGTTTCAAATTAGTCAAATGTACTTTAAATTATTGCAAGAAATCTGAAAACACTGGTTTCATAGCAAAGAGATATCACTAAACGAAGCAAGACTCACAGGATGTCAACATTTCTGAATTGGGTGACAACATTTGAATTATTGTGTATCGTATCGTATTATTGTGAAATGCCAATCAACAAAATGAGGTTGAAATGGTTTGAGAAATGACATAACCCAAATATCACTGGACTAAAGCCAAAGAATTACAGACCAAAGCGACGCAATTCATAAATGACAAAATCAGTAGTTTCTAACAATCAGACCCATCCTAACTAGTAAATACTGTTTACTTCTAAATAGAAGATATAGGATTTCAGTAATTAATTAATTATGGATATCTTTTAAAACTATTTTGTGTATGAAGTCAGGTTGCAAACGCAGGTCTCAGAATAAATTATGTCTAGAAATAATATTCAAACATAATGGATAAAATACTGGTACTGGTAACATGTTTTTGGTTTGGATAACAAATTTGTATATCAGCCTGAATTAATGCCGTATTATATTAAGTGCATATAATATCCAATTCAGGCATTCGACAAGAAAATTCATTCATTCACTGTTATATTTGTTTATATGTCAAAGCTTAAAACAAGCATAAATCGGAAACAAACGACCTACTGAGCAAGCAATTCACCCATTGTGACAAAATTTCGCTCCAATTTCACGTTATTGGACATCAAATCGTATGCGTAGAGTGCGTACAAAGGAAAATATTGCTGCCGTATCAGTTGGCGTTGATGAAAACGAGAAAAAGTACATCCACCGCAGAGCATGGTAATTGGGACTGTGTTATTCAACTACGTGGAAGGCTTTACACAAGGACCTTGATCTGAAGGCATATAAAATACAGCTCGTGCAACAGCTGAAGCCGAACGACTTGCCACAGCGCCGAAGTTTTTGTGAGTGGGCCTCAGAATATCTTGAGGAAAATCTGTTTTTTTACCGAAAAATTGTGTTCAGTGACGAAACTGTTTTTGATTAAATGGTTACGTTAATAAGCAAAATTGCCGCATTTGGTGGGTTGAGCAGCCACGGTTTTTTTTTTGCTTAAAATCCATGAAGTGAATCTGGTTGATATGTGTTTTCCTCAAAACAGCGCCACATGCCACACAACACGCGAAACCATGAACTTATTGAGAAATGAGTTCGGTGAGCAATTTATCTAACGTTTCGGGCCGCCTAGATCGTGCAATTTGACGCCTCTTGACTATGGGGGTACGTGAAGTCTCTCGTCTATGCCAATAAATCAACAACAATTGCAGAATTGGTAGATAACATTAAACGTGTCAGATACCAGCCGAAATGATCGAAAGTGGTGAAAAATTGGTAATATCGCATGGACCACTTAAAACATAGCGGGTATCAACATTTACATGAAATATTCTTTAAAAATTAAACGGCAAATATTGATTTATAAATTCAATGTGTTTTTTTTAAATTATAAACCAACTACTTAAAAAATCACCCATTACAAATTCACACGAGAAATGTTGCCTAATTTAGCAATACACGCCCAGATAATTGACCTAAATGTAATGCATACTCTATAATGTTCCAACTTAGGTATTCATATTTCAAATTCTAACTTACTTTGCTACTACTAGGTATTCCAAATTATATAATTATGTAAAAGAAATAAATACTTACTTATAAGTGCAAGCGCTTTCTTTTAATATTAATATTTTAGTGTATTTATTACTAAAAAAAATACGGAACAAGCAAACCAAAAATGAATTATTGCCAAAAATACCATTTAGTCATCTCGTGATTTTCAAGCACCTAAATCAATTTGTAAACATATTTTCATGCGAAATAAAACATTTCCCATTTGTTTCCGATTACAAGCAGATAGATTGTTGTAGAAGATAGATAGACTGCGCCTTTCTCTCAAATTATTGTGGGTAGCGGGCATAACTGCCGCAGTAGTATAAAGTTCATGAACTTGTTTCGTATTATTTTATATTAAATCCGTAGATTCATATTTTCTATAGATAGAATGTTGATACTTGTTTATGGTAAAAAGCACCTGTTTGATTTTCAGTTTATAGAGAAATCCGTAATAAGTTATCGGAAATGCTAACAACATTTTTGTAAAAATATACGTCATACCTGTACAGAATTTTAATGAACCCTAGAGTCGTCATTATTATCATCGTTGAAACTAAAAGGTATCTGCCAGACCGTTCTTGTATACAGTATTAAATAACACACACGTAGATATATTTATTAACAAAACAAAATTTAACATTTCATATATAAACTTTAATTATTGTAGTTGTAAATAAACAATTTCCATGAAAATTAAAACATACGTATACATAAATACTAATACAGGAAACTCTCAACTATATCGTTTTACATTTAATAGTATTTAGTTTATCTTTTTAAAAAATTAGATATCTAAACAAAATTTGTTGTTTTATTCTTTATTAACTTCGATCACAAATGTCAAATAAAATTAAAAGAAAAGCAATCATAATTCCATTCTAAAGTAAAATAAAAGGAACACAAAAATAAATGTATAAAAAAGTAAACATTGTACATGGTAAGATAATATTCTTTAAATTAAAAGAAAAACAAATATAAGAAAATGTTAATATAAACATTAACAATAATTTTATTTGGTAAATTATATTACGTAATAAAAAAGGGTTTGATGTTTGGCTCTTTCGACTGGGGGTATTGAAAAGTTGTGTATTAGTATGTTTCCCTTATGGACTGGATTAATTTTATGCGTAACATCAGAGAGGATTTTCAAACATCGAATTGCAAGACTAAGAAGGAATGGCACATCATAGTGTGACACATTAAGTGAACCAATCATTCATGCAATGACTGATTTAATGCTGGGTTTGAATGCTACCAGAGAGGAAGGATGTAACATTGGAATCAGGCGAATCAGTGGTTTCGATAGAGTTATAGCGTAAATATGGTGGTACGGTTAAGGTCTGCAATGTGTCTATGTCAGTCCTTCGGGACAGCCATCCTAACCTACCTACCTACCTACCTTTAAGAGTTTAATTGGAGAAGCGCTATTCTGCGTTTTTTTTTGAAGAAAATTTAATTAATAATTAATTATCCAGTGAATTTTATGTCCTTTGAAGGTTAATAATAAATATAAGTTAAAAGTGTGGTACTAAAGGTGTGTGCCTGAGGTAAACTTTATGTCTAAATTTTCGACAAGCTAAATAGATAGTTAGTACATACCAGTAAACTTAGTTCAGCTTTATCACCCGCCGACTATAAATGTTTCGGAGATTGATAAAATTTGATTTATTCAGCACATTTCAATTAAACAATTCAATTATGGGGTGCGATTTGTTTTCTGCCATCTATGAAATACTGATATGAACTTAACATCAAATTAGTGTCAGAAATTTAGTAAAACAAATCGGCGGGAGGGATACAGCAAAACATTTAGAAAAATTTAGTAGCTAAAAATTTAGCATCTTAACTCTTTATAGAAGCAATCAAATTGTTTATAGTTACACTAGGGCCTCGAGTTGCGTCGGTAATGTGCTCCAAGAAAGTGGAACGCTACTCAAAGTGATGCGACGAATGAAAAGACTGACCACGCTCAAATTTGGATTATAAGATGTGATTTGTATTCCATCACAAATTTTGTACAAAATTTTGTTATTTGGCGATTATCAAAATGGAACTTGGCCATTTCTTAACCAATTAAAAGCAAATTTGGTAAGCATTATTGTTTCAGGATTGAAATATGAATTTTGAACGAAATTCTGCAATTCGGTTATGCTGAACGAAACATGTTTCTTTCTTATCTAATTATGGTGAACTTTGGTTTGTAGAGCAGAATTGGGATTGTAACATGAATTTTGGACGAAGTTCTGATATTCGGCCATACTGAATGGAACTTGGGTATTTCTTAACTGATTATGATTAAGTTTGATTTGTAGAGCTGGATTGCGATTCTAATATACATTTTGAATGGATTTCGGAAATTTATCATGTACAATCACAAATAATTAGGATTCTAACATCGATTGTGGTCTGTAGTAATGTAAAATTAGGTTTTAAGGACTGGATTGGGATTTTTACAAACATTTTGGATGAAGTTCTAGAATCCGATCATGATAAACGAGGCTGCTGAAACTAAGCATTTTTTTAATCAATCACATATTTATAAATTAGGTGAATAAAAAAATCAACTGGAGAGGAATTTTAAAATGAATATTGGATGAAAATCATAAATTTGGCAGCGCTAAAAGGACTTAAGTCAATTCGTAGCCAATTGTTAAATTTGGTATGTTCTGGATTGAGATTTTAACATGAATTTTGGATGATGTTCTGGAATACTAAATGAAATTTGGTCGTTTCTCTGTTCAATTTTTATGATTAATTCATTACATATTTTGATTGAAATAAATTCATTCCAATTCTTCTTTCAATTGCAACAGTTATTTTATGAATTGTACTGCTAAGAAACAGATTACCAAAATCCCACATTATTGAATTCATTAAAAAAAATCATAGAAGCGGTATTTTGATAATCGGGGAAAAAAGTGGAATTTTGAAAAGCGCGCAATCTTATTCACTCCGATTGAAAGTGTATTGCAGCAACTCCAAGTATTTGCTAAAAACTTCGCGAATAGAATTAATATTCATGAAGTTATGAAGATGAAAAGCATTGTTCAAATTTCACCTTTAAATGAAGTAGATATAATTTTAAATTGCATTTTCATAATTGTTTAATCTTACTCAGTGTGTTCATTGAATTTATTTCATGAATGAGTATGATTCAAAAATAAAGAGTGTAGTGGAAAGACGATTTTCCTGGTAATAATGGTTTAGGTTATGACATTATTACTGTCCGTATAAAGTTCGCTTAGCGGTTGTCCGATCTGTACACAATACAGATATGCTTCAATAAAGAAGAGCTAAATTGTATAATGCACGCATTTCAAATAGCTCATCTCTTGAAGATAGGTTGGTTTTTCATCAAGCGTAGTATCGTTTCGTCGTACTAATAACATTAAACCAAAAAGATGGCAAACAAAGTTGCTCCTCTGAATATCTAGAACCTTGAATTGAAGTAAATGGTACCCCAAATAACTTCCTTGTTGCAAATCCTAAGAGAATTTCAGAAGCACGAGTCGTCATTGTTCATTTCTGAAAGCTGAATAATACAGCTGCTAATCCGTTTAAAGAAATTATGAGAGATATATTCATTACTGAGTTGTTTTACTAACGCGAAATAGTTGGGGAATTTTTTCTTCTTTTTCTCTTGTTATTTTCTGAACTGGACCGGCAAACCCGATTCTTAAAGCAAACGTTATCCTGTTTTTGTGCATTTAAATTTACAAAGTTTTATCACTACTAGAAACATTCGCGATTTAAATTAGGTAATTTCTAAATGTAGACTATCGTCTAATTTTTCTTCATAAAATTACAATTTAAGGACTTCTCGGATTGCGTACTAATGTCTTATCTCAACTATACAAAATGACAGTTTATAAGAAACTATATCTTTGATAATTTTAAAAACCTAGAATTCAAATTTTAAAACTTCCAGGAGTTCCAAAAAATTTACAATAAGGAAAGGCTCCGAAATACCTTACCATAAATAAATATTCCTACCGTGTAGATTTAACTATTTTAAAATTCTTACACTTCGAAGAAATTATAAAATCCAAAATTGCGCAACGTTTCCACAGAGAGGGAACTTATCAAGTTACCTTGGTTTAGGCCATCAAACTCATAATCAGAGCTACCCTTAGCTGTACTCACAATACCTTTAATGTAGGTGTGACAAGAATTAGCATAAAAATACATACGACAAAAATAAGAATTTAGATTTTCGGAAAACTCGGAAAATATGTCAAAAAAAACAACAACATTAAGACCTGGATTTCCATTGATTTTTTTCTCATTTCCAAACTCGACCTACTTTTCAACGGAGTGGTAAAAACCAACAAAAAAAAACTTGGAAAAATTATTCAAACCACCTTCACCGTTTTGGTTTTTATTTTTTCATTTTAATTTAAATTACACACACACATCACTTAATCATTATTTTTGTTTAAAGTTCCAAAATAAAATAACAAAATAATCCAACAAATTTGTTATCTTCTTAGTTCATGCTTTACACAATTTTGACAAAATGCAATTACACAAACCCAATCAATTTATTAATGAATGCATTCGGGCTCGTTATCTATTTCTCACTGTCACGAACGTAAAAGGGTTGTAAAACTACAAAAAATCACTATCAAAACATTAAACAAGACGTATGTCGCAGTTTAATTTGTTTCTATTTGCGGAAAACTACCCTCCCTAATTTTTTCTTCATTCACAAGAGATGAAAATAAAGTCATTGATCTGAATTTTTTGCTGCCGAAGATTTTTTTTAACAGTTTTAACACCAAATCAATTTTGAGAGATCATTTTTTTAGTTTTACGAGGCGAGAATTTACTCACATTTTTTTGTTTAGATATATAGCTCTTGCGTATTAATTATAAATAAGAATAATTTATTATTATAGTTAACTGTATTTTCATTAATAAATTATAATACTTTTTATTTCATTTAAAGGAATTTATTCTTATTATTTTATTTTACTATTTTCCACTACATTTTAACACACACCCAAAATTTACACTGATTCGACATATTGAATTTTTTCAGTTCAGTGGATTGAATTGTATGTGGTTTTGGTGTTTACACATGTATGTACTAAAAGTAGACGATTTTTAGTACAAATTTTTTTGGAAAAAGAGGGGTGAGAGCTGTACTCGTATGTTTTGAAATTTCAAAATTTTTGTTATAATCAAATCTCAATTCTGAAGTATAAAGGCGATAACACATGTACCGCCTTTTCTAATGTGATAAAGAGAAACGAAACAAAGGAAACATTTTCATCAAAAACTGCATAGGTTATGCAATTTAAATGGGTTAAACAATACACTTAAGGCCCATTTACATGTAGAAAATTGTTTCGCCTGCAAATTTTTGTAGGTAAATAAGAAGCATTCCCTATAGTAAAATATTAAATATGCGAGAAAGAAATAAACATATATAGTAATGCCATAATTTTTTATAGGATTATTATTATTTATTTTTAATTAATTCAAAAGTTTCATTTATTGTTAATCGTTAACATTTATAAACATAAAATAATTTTTTTTTGTTAATTTTGATTTTGTTATCATAAAAATACTCAAACCGAATATATTTTATGGTAAGATTATAATTTTTATGGCGGATTTTGCTCAAAAAATAAAATAAAATCTTCTGCAAGATTTTCCATGTTTATATTCATTTTCTTGTCTCCCACGTGCAAAAAGTCAATGTTATATCCCTTCTATCACCGGTGGTTGTTGTTCAATGAAATTGGTCCAATTCTGGATTAGCACAAACTCGGCCACTATATTTTTCGGATGGCAATGAACATACCTGGCATGAATATGCTATTTGAATTGCTTATTCTTGGATTTTAGAACATTTTATTTCTTTTGTTTAATATGTTGTTCAATACAAATATTATCGAACGGTATATCTCTGTATTTTGTTTGTTTAATATAGTATCTTTTAGGGGCGAGTTTGTTTTTTCTCAATTTATGAATGAAAATTTACGAAAATTATATTTCTATGATATGCACAAATTTCGCCAGTTTAGCCGCATTTGGAAAGTGTTAAAATTAGGCCTAAACTATTTCTGATTTTTTCAACTGAAATTGACAATTGTTTTCGGCTCCTGGGCTAGCACTAACTTTTTCCGTGAGCACTAATTAGCACAAACTGGGCTTAATCGGTATGCAATAAAGTATCATTTTGAAATTCGAAAGTTTCCCTTGCTGCAGTTACCCACACCTATTGCTTCCAGCATTTTTCTACTCGAAGGAACAATGTGCAATTAGACAGCTTGCTTTATGTTCGCTGAAGCAAAGTCTAAAGGTTTTAATATTTTTGTTTATTAATAAATTATCACGTGATCTATTATTGTGCACACGCACTTGTGTTGGGATTTTACTTTATTCTGGTTTATATTTACCTAAAGCTCTTACATGAAATTGCTGCTGTCTAAGCAGTTTAAAAGAACTGCATTGGTGTCGGGTGTCCGGAAATATTGGGTGTATGAATATGAATCCGCCCTTCCCCAATAGGCGTCGTTACTAGTACTACTTACGTGTACTATAAATACTTTATGTCAGCTGTCAAATGCAGTAATATGTGACATTTGGTTGAAGTGTAAACAACTAGTATTTTTAACTCCTTTACACGTCGAGTTTTATTCCAAATAAACATCATTTGCGGGAAGTTTTATTACATTATTTTATTGCAAATAAAAGTGCAGTGGAAACTTATCGTTCGCCTGTGAAAATTTACGGTGAACATGCTCAATCGAATACAACGTGCAAAGAATGGTTTCGACGATTTAAAAATGATGATTTTGTCATTAAAGGCAAAGAGCATGGTCAACTACCCAACAAATTTTAAGATGCTGAATTGGAAACGGTATTGACTGAAGATGATTCTCAGACACAATTAGAATTGGCTGAAGCATTAAATATTGATCGATTAACGGGTAGAAAACGTTTATAAACAATTGGAATGGTTCAAAAAGCTAGCAACTGGGTTCCACATGAATTAAGAGAGATTTTGAACGATGAAAAACCATTTGTGAAATACTGCTTCAAAGACAAAAAAGAAAAGGTTTTTGCATCAAATAGGATGATGCATTTATTATGAGAATTCCAAACGCAAAAAAATCTGGGGTGAAGCCTGATAAAGCTGGTCCATCGCAACCAAAGCGAGATATTGCTTGCAATAAGGTTATGCTCTGTGGGATCAGAAAGGTCTGGTATACTATGAACAGTTGGAATCAGGTGAAACTATCAATTGCGATGCACCGATGACGAGCTATAGGGGAAAAACGACCAGAATGGGTGAACAGACACAACAAATTAGTTTTTCAGCACGCCAATGCAAAACCACATGTTGCAAACGTTGTGAAAAATTATTTAAAAGAAGAGGATCATCCGTGTTTTCACCAGACATAGCTCCTTTACGATTTATTCCGTTCGATGCAGTCGTCTCTTTTTGAACAGTGGTTCAGTTCCTGCTTAGAGATCGAATATTGGCTTATTGGTTAGATCGCCTCCAAAGACCAGTGTTTCTTCCCAAAGATGGGGAAAAGTTGTAGCTGCAGATGGAGCATACTGTATGAAGTGTATGACTTCCATGAGTTTTGTATCAATTTTGTCGTTGTCTTATTATGCAAATCCTTTCTGTCCTTACGTTTCTTGCGTTTTTACCGGTCGTATGCTACTGACACTCCGTGTATTCCGCTGTTTGAGTTGCTACCTCCTTGCGTGGTCGGGATTTGCACTAGGAACTGAATCCCGAGCAGCCATTTCTAACGTCTTTTCCACATTACTCAAGATTATTAGTTCCTCGCTGCAAATGCACCTACGGTGGCATGCCTCCTTCACTTTCCCAACAACTATTGGTCTCTGTAACACTTCAATAGTTTGTTAGGAATTATTTTTAGTTCGATGAGTTTTAGATTTCGTATTTGGTCTATCTTCACATGGCTATTCTCGCTTAGCAAACTGCACGTTGAGAATCAGTTCCCTCCGAACACTGATTTGCATCGCGTTTTGAACCTCTACCCATATATTTGGGTACTTCGCTTTTTATTATAACTGTTGCTTGTTACGTTTTTCCTTTTTTGGATGCCATGTTTTGCGGGTCCCAAAGAATTCCTGACCCAGAGATAGTTATTTTCATTTGCTTAGTCATTTGAAAGATATTTATCGTAGTAAAACTGTTAACAATTTAATAAAATTGCTAATTTCAAATATGTTCGGTATATTATTTTACTTAATACTTCACCCCCGGAACTACTTCTTATACCCCATGTACCCCATGTACTCTGCGTGCAATTTTTTTCTTTAGGACAACCTGTTTCTACAATTATTTTTCGGTTTCTTCCATTTTCCTTGGAAAATGTACAATTTGGAGTTATAGAGACATGTAATATTTATATTGATGCTTATAAAAAAAGACTTCCATCCGTGACAATACATCATCAAATTTATGCATTGCCGTGACCAGGATTCGAACCTGGGTTACTACGGCCACAACGTAGGGTCCTAACCACTAGACGATCACGGCTGTTGGAAGTTGTAAATCTTACACATTCATTGTTGCTCTTTCGGATAAATTGAAATATTATTGAACCATTTGCTTAGTCAACTGTGGCAATGATATAAAAAATTAAGAATGTTTAAGAAAGTGAAAGTACTCATATATTTTAACCGAATTCTTTTCATGTTCTGTCAACTGTATGTTATAATCAGTAATCGTCTCGTGGTTAAGACCGAACGTTGTGGCAGTGTAACTCAGGCTTGAATCGTGGTCTCGGCAATGTATCTAATACGTTACATTGTCATCGAAATTTTTATGAGAACAAAATAAAATTGGGAAAAACATTCCCTGCCAATTTCCCTATGGAAGGGAACCAGAATAGGCGAATATTATCAAATATTGCTGGAACTTGTGTGCTTCATCATGCCATTGCATAGGTGCTTTTAAGCAGCAATACTTTTATAAAAATGTATATGTACATATATATTTGACAGATCAAACGTTAAATTTTATTTCACACACCAAAAATAACACATTAACTTTTTTAAATTACGTAAACTAAAAAATTGCAAATTGTTTAATTGACACGGCGTCCAGATGGTGTGGTTGATAAAAATGGTGCATCAGTTATCGAAAATGTCGTAAACATTCTCGCGACGGCCGTCGTTGCTGTGCTCGTTACATTTTCCAGTCCGCTCATTGTGCTGTTACCCGTATCCTTGTTCTTGGTTCTTTGTGCCGCAATATTAAATTGTATCAAAATTATCAAGTAACTTGTAATCGCACCGGTTATAGCATACACTGTCGTCATATCCAAATCGAAAAATCCGCATGCGGTAAAATTAAGCTGATGATTTAACAATTTCAACGAGAGGTGATTGATTATATGGTAGAAGTGGTTTTCATCCACAACATTAGCGATTTTATGAATTTGTATACCCGTTTTCTGAGCCTCGACTTTAGTTTTCCAGCTGATATAAATGATTGATACACATTTAGATGCCGTGTAGCAAATATAACAAACGGTTAACGGGACACTTTCGGCCGATCGAAAAAGTTTTGGTACTGTTTGGCCGGCTAGACCAACATACAGGAAATAAAATTGTGCCGTTATATTCATAAAACCGAATGCCATTGTGATAAGCATTTGGAAGCTGTACATTTTGTTGACGAGTTTACCAATTTCACAAATTTCATCGTGCATCTGACATAAATTGATCAGTTTTTTGTCCATTTTATCGCCGACTATGAACTCGTTTTGCTTGAAGTCAAATGAATTGTCGGCCGAATCAAATATATTTTTAGATTTTAGTTGATCTGTGGAATTTAATAAACTCAAATTAATTTTTATTACTATCAACATTGAACTATAAATATTACCTTTAAATGGTGCTACTTGAATAATCCCTTTTCTATCTTTTTGCAATTTATCACCGTTATAAATTCTATTTCGTTTTAGGAACGTATTACTTTGGCGCGTCATAAAAATTTCCTCACCCAAATAACCAATGGTTTCAAAATTACGCCGATTTTCCAAATCGTTTTTGACAGCAAAATGGCCACTATCATTTAACGCTTTACGCTTCTTGTCGAGAAATTCATCTTTAGTTTTGATGAAAAATTTATTGATCGAGATAAAGTGTTCACGTACAATATACACCAATATGAAAAACCAGACGCGTGCAATTGAATTTGTTAGGATTGGTAAAATTGTTACAAGAAACCATAAACTTAACCATTCGTACTCCAGGTAAAGTGCTAGATTCATGATGTTGTTCATGAGTTCGGATATAATGATGACGACACACATGATAACACCAACTTTATTCACTTTGCTGTAGTTGATTTCGATTGAATTTTCGGTCAAAAGTTTTTCGTCAATTTTATCGATGCGCTTGAAACATTCGATTAGCGTCCGTTGATTAATAAGGCCTGCAATTATATCAACGACCATCATGAAGGGTTCCATGTAGATTATAAATAGACCAATAGCTATCGTTAAGGTGCCTGTAAAAATGATAAAATATTATAAAATTAATTAAAGCTTAATAAAATATTAAAAATGTCTTGATAACATTTTTCTTCTGGCGTCCGCCTAAGCTCGAGATGAGATGCTCTCTCATTCAACCAATACTGAAAATAGAAAACCCAAGTAATAGCAGCACAGGCTAATTAGTGCATCAGCAAAGATGTCTGCAAAAAACTCTCAAGTTAGCAAACGCGAGTGGCAATAGGTCTTCGTCGTGATACAACCTTCTTGGAATTAACAGCAACAGTGTGTTTTCAATTAAAAACAATACCCTTACGTTAATAAGAAAATATTCGCTAGAAATCGCTCTTCTTTAACTCCAGTAGGAAGGTAGATCGTTACCGTTCATTACAATGAGAATGGAGGCTAAATATTAATGGATTTCGTACCGAAAACTATCACCTAAAGTAAAATCGTTACTTTTCACCTATCAGTTCAAATTTTACCTCCCGCATCATCTCCTTGGGCACCAATATCCAAAGTTTAATTACCTTATGCTTTGGAAAACTTAATTTGGCTAAAGCAAGCAAATCAACCACAAGCAAATCAATCTTCACCAAATGCCAATTAATATAGCTGGAATAAATAGGTCTTTCCCGAAGTTTTTAATCCAACTAAAATCATTATGTCATCAAACGATTAGCGAAATGCTTCAAAATTGTGATGTACATCTCGAACACAAACATACATTTCATGGGTAGTCTGAACAGATCCAACCACCTAGACCTATCGTTCTCACTATCGTTTCAAAATCCTATAATACGCAAGCTTTGTTAGATATCGCCATGTGAACGAAGCCGACGAGTCATCTACGGACGAGTTGCTTAATTTCAGAGTATGCAGCCATTGGTAAGCTTCAACTCTCGCATTTCATAATTAAAACTGGTATTTTTTTTCCTTATAAATGGAAATTAATAATTTCTTTAACACGTTTACTGCCACCATAAGAAAAAAATGTATTAGAAAGATGCGGCTCAATAAATAACGGTTTAATGTAATTGTTTCTCCTAAATAAAACTTACAATGAGGCCAATGCGAGGGTAATCCAACATTATAGCAACATATATGTTTAGAGAGTTTCAATTAAGTGCCGAAAAAATATTTTACTTTAAAAACATATGCATGTGACCCACCGGTGGGTCACATGGCAGTAAACGTGTTAGCATTTTTTAAATGTAATACAAAATATATTGTTACGAATATCGGGCGTTCGATACGGATTCGTACTGGATTTTACAAATAAAACGCTCATGGTTTAAACCAAAAATTGTATTTGCATGAACACAACTTCTTCAATAATTAACTATTTCACTTTTACTGTTCAATTTTATTTTTCACACTGTTCACTTTTTACTTATTATAACTTGCACAGTTCCTAATTGCTCGCGCTTATATACTTGTGCAGCGCTGTTCGGGATTATTCCATTTATTGCATCTGTCGATGTGTACGCATTGCAATTGTAAAACGCTTGCATGTAGTTGTATTCACGAACATTCCAAGTCATAAATTTCCCTGTATTGATGATTAATCTCGTTATTAGTTCCAGTGTTTCATTGCTTTCGTTATTCCCTCCAAATGGAATACCATTCTAAAATCCAATTCCTAATCAGTATTGGAGGAATACTTCATGCGATACATGTTAAGATCGATGCATGTTAAGAATAATGGACTCCGACTGAACCCGGGACTACTGGGATGATAACTTTTGGTGGCATTACCAAACTGCATTACCAAGTGTTATATCTGTGTCAAGTGGAATTCGTAACACTAAACCCTCCTTAAATCTGTTCGTTTCGAACAGACTCGTCCACTATAATAATGTTGTAACGTCGTAATCTTTCAATGTGGACAACTTTCATCTTACTTCTGAGGCCTAGTTGAATCCGACAACATCGTTAATTCGTTTGATGATTTTAGATGGTCCTGACCCAACGTTGTTGTAATTTCGGTGATACCTTTTTCTTCTCTTGGGATTAAATAGCCAAACCAAACCTCCCTCTTCGTTCTCCGCTCTTAGGTCATGTTTTCCTTTATTTTATCGCTTGTCTTTGCGATGTTGCTTCTTACATCACTATGAATCCCGTTCATTCTATGTCTTAGTTCGGGTAGTTCCCGCTACACCAAACTTTAAATCACACGGTTCCAAAATGAACATGGGTATAAATCGATCCCAGTTATCCTGGTTGGCATTGGTTTCTTTCCGCAGATGTTCTTTCCGAGTCCGGATAAACCTCCCTACCATTTCATCTGACTATGGATGGAATGGTGTAGTACGAATCTGTTTTATATTAACAATTTTACACAGTTCTTGGAACACGAACGACTCGAAGTTTCTACCTTGATTCGAGTGTAGTTCGTGTGATACTAAGAATCTGCAAATACAATTGTTCACAAATGTGTCGATACTGTATGGGCTACTTGATTCACAATCGGATAGGCTTCTACACACTTGCTATGAAGACTTGCTATGAAGATATACACCAGTATGTATCGTTTACCATTCTTTGCTTCTGAAAATTGGCCGACAATATCTATTACTAATCTATCAAACGATGCTTAAACATTGTATTGCCGCGCATTATTCCTCTCGACTGAGTTTACAATCTTCTACTTGCTGCACAAACTTCACGCTATCTGCACCAATCTTCAATGTTTTTATGGCAATTGACCCAATAAAACCGGTGTCTTAGTTTATCCATCGTTTTATTGATTCCCAAATGATCTCCGGATCTTCCATGGTTTGTTTCTTAAAGAAATACTACTATTCGTTTAGATGGCAGCACAATTTGCTTTCTTACTAACAATCCATAATCTATCCTCAGCGAGTGTCACTGAGCCATTTCCATAATGGCCGAATAGACTTATCAGCCTGCTGGTCTTCTTTCAAATGTTAATTGTCTTATAGCCATTTTCTGTGGAACAGTCCTTAAGTTTTTATTTTACGCATTGCTTACACTGTACTACACAGGGGCTTCTGGATAAGCCATCTGCATTGTTATGCAACATACCTCTGCAGTGTTCAGTCCTGAATGTGTAGAGTTGTAGTCGTTTAATCAACCTAGCTACTTGTCCCTCGGATTTCTTAAACTGCATCAAATATTCGAGAGCAGCATGATCTGTTCGAAGAATAAACTCTTGCCCGTACAGAAGCCTTCGTGCAACATCTGCGAAGTTGGCACAAATCCTCTTTATTCGGAGCATGATCAAAACATTGTCTTGGTTTTTCTGAATTCATTTTGAGGCCAACCTCTTCTGCTAGATCTGATAACTTCTGTACTTTTTGTTACATAAGTCGACATGCTTGCGTGTTAGTAGACATATGTCATCTACGTAATCCAGATCACTGAACTTCTCCGTTAGTCCCTATTGGATGCAGTCCCTATTGGAGACACGCTATCTAATTTTCTCATGAACTATCTAATATACGATTAGGAACAGTAGTGCGAGAGTACGCATCCTTGTCTCTCTCCTTGGCTGTTACAGTATGATCCACTTTGTTTGTAAATTGGATTCGATTACTCGTATTGTGTCGAATGCACGTCCAAAGCCCATGAAGAGTAGATACAGTGGAGAATTCCTTTCATTAGAATGCTCAATGATGATGCGTGTTGTATTGATATAAAGGTTGTAACTTCGTTCCGCCTGAAACCAGCTTGTTCTATTCTTAATTTCGTGTTGAATGTTTGTGAAATTCTATCCGGAATGATAACTGCTAATCTCTTTATGCTTGTGTTGGAGCGGGATATATCCCGCTAATTTTTGCATTCTCTCAGATCACCTTTCATCGGTATAATCAAGCCTTACTTCCATGTTCGCTGTATTCTACCGGAATTTCATACTTCTGTAAGGACAAGTAATTATGTGTGGTACTGTAATAGCTCAGTTAATGATTTGCCCCTTTGAATATTTCAGCTGGTATATTGTAAGTTCCAGAAGCCTTATTATTCGTCATTTTAGCAATATCACCGCTAACTTCCTGCTGAAAGTTATGTGGATGGGTGTTGATAGTTGAGTTATTAGCGCCAATTTTTAATTCGAAGATTTGTGTATTGTTGGTGATGTTCTCTCCAAAATATTCCTTCCATCTCGTGATTCATTTGATGTTATGATTTGAGCTTTTGCATGCCTTATTGGTGGCTATATTGTTGAATTTTCCAGTTGCCAATTTTCTCAATTTTCTTCCAAATATTATCACTGATCCAGGATTTGCGTTTGTATTCTTGATGTTTCTCGTGGTTGCTATAGCTGTTTCGATATAGCTCGATCGGCTTCTTCGATTTATTTCCATCACTGTTGATCTACATATTAATGGCTCCTTCTTCATTGGTTTGGGGTCCGAGCCTGAGCGTATGTGTTTCTTGTGTTGGCATCTTTTAATAATCTTCAATTAGTTAATTAATCTTTTAATCTGTCGGTGTTAAATTTCTCCCGATTTGTCTTGATGCGTTTTACAACGACAGACTTAATTTGGAACTTACAAGTTGATGGTCACTGTGCACGTACGTATAAATCATCTCTTAACCTTTCATTGCCCTAACATCTTGTAATGATGTGATAATTTCTTGTTGATTGTCCACGGGTGTATTTTTGTGTGGAAACCTCCTGCTTCCTATGAACAACTACTGGTTTGTGACGGAGAAGTCTATGAGTCGTTGTCTATTATGATTACGCTCAGAGTCTAATGCTTGTTTACACCCATAATCGTTGTCAGGTCAGTGTTATCTGTTCCAATTTTTGCATTAAAACCTCCTTGTATTACCTTGATATCATTTGTGTGTCTTCTTGCTTGTTAGTTGTTCATAGAATTAAACCCTGGTTATTTTTCATCTGCGTTTTCTGTTGGGGCTGAATTATTTATTTACGCTTGTGTTTCTTATTTTTGAATTCAATCTTGCTACGATTATTCTGCTATTAACTTCTTTCCATTCCATTAGTGTCTTCTTTGCTTTATTTTGATGTTGTTAATATAGTCACGCCTTGTCCAGAGAATGAATATAGGTAATTTGTAAAGTTTCATTTTTTGCTTTGATGCTTCTGTTAGAGTTGTGATGTACTAATTTACACTTCGTCTCCGTGTACGATACCCGAGCGTCGATATTTGTGTTTGCTGGTTGTAATAATTGTTTTAGTATTCGTTTCTGTAACAATTTTGATTTCGTATTATAGATTGAAAGGTCCATTGATCGTAGTCAAATCCCAGGGCTGCTGAATGACGTATACTGGTAAGCCTGGCGCAGACGAGGGAGGAAGGGGATTCTTTAAATTACATTATTCGCTTTCTTCTATGACGTTCCCAAACAGTCACCTAAATTGATACTAGCAAAAGCAATGATTGATTGACGTTGATAATTAAATTGTTGCAGCCTTATCTATTTCTGCCACTCGCCCCCCAGAATTAAGCATTATCGCCAAACACTTGTTTTGATCGATAATCCTCCCAACGACAAACGGACCCGTATTAATTGGCTGGTCAACAACAGTTAAGCTAACAGACGACGTCAAAATCCCTCCGTTGTATGTGAAAGCTAGCTAGAGAGAAAGATCTACTTATTACATTTGAGCGATGCCTACAGTACTGGTATGTAAAACGGTGATGCCTTATCTACTCGGGAAACAGTTGGTTCAACCTGCCCTCATCGAGCAATGATCTGGATGGTTGAACTTCAAGAAAAGTATACCAGTACGCTTGGACATCTCCATGAGCATTTGCAAAAAAAACATCAAACACCCATCCGCGCCACTTACTCGTATATAAAAAGTGGGAGTTGGATATCTCTATGTTTTTCAGTTATTTATAAATAAAACGATTGAAATGGGTCTTTCATTGAGTTGAGAAGTTGCAAAAATCCTGTACAACGAATTAATTATATTTTTTATTTTCAAAATCATGAAACTTCAGAATTTCAAAAACTATTGTTATAGGCTAGTCACAATTGACCCATATTCATTCTGTCTCCCTCTAATCACTCAGATAGAAAATAGTAAAGGCTGATAGAAAAAATATATTCGGCGATCCATATACATACATCGCTGGTAATGGCAGCAACCATGTTATTGTAGGCGTAACATAAAAAATTAATGGAATACAAGCACGAACAAGGCTGGACCCTCAAATGAAATCTTCATGTACGAAGAGCCTGGAAAGTTCTGGTAAAGTTCAGCAAGATTCGGTGGGCGGAAAGAATGGGCAGGGATATGGAAACGCTCTCATGAGCTAAAATGGTTATTGAAATGCAGCAGGAGGATTCGTGTGAAGGCTCCTACCTAAAAGGCAGACTTCAATGCAGAAAACTATAACCAGGCCAATTAGATGTTAAAAGAACACTTAGTGGCGGCTATCATTGACAGAGCCTACGAAGACGGATATACTTCGTCCAGCAATTGGAGAAAAATTACCTTAACCGCCACTTTTCTAACATTTATGAGGGAAAACCGAGGACCCGCTCAGGCTTGCCCGGACGTATTGATATCTTGTACCGGCCAACGGCCATTGACCCTATACAAAAAAGCTGTAGGGAGCCTAGGTGAAGCCTGGCCTGGTACTAAACTTAGAGAGGATATCCCATGGAGACCTAGAGCGAGAGCTGATTATAGATCAGCTATTTTCTTATTAAATAAAGAGTCGCTGGGTGCTTGGTGGCTATAACTAATGGTTTAATTAGCTAAGATTTATAAGAAAGATGCGGGTGATATATTGAGGGCGCCGATACCGAATATGGGTGAGGAGGTAGAAACACCCTCTACTTTGTTGATCCCTGGAGGAATCAGAGGAGAGCTTTGATGCTATTGCGGTGGAGGTTCATGTAAAGGAGGTAACCTAATGTTGAGGTTCCTGCAGATTAACCTACATCACTCCAAGGCAGCTTCGAGTGCGCTCGTGCTCAAACTAGGAACTGAGAAGGTAGATTTTGTCCTAGTTCAATAACCTTGGGTTTATGGTGAGAAAGGACTTGAACTTAGGACTCCTAAATAAAAATTGTTTTACGCGAAGAAGTTAGGTAAAATTCGTTCCTGCATTCTTGCCAAAAACAATCTGAATATCTATCTGTTATCAAATTACAGTAATTCAGAAGTGGTCACAAGAAGTATTGAGATGAATAGTCAAAATCTCTGGCTAATATCAGCTTACCTTCCACGTGTTGGGAAAGATATACCACCTGTCAATTTAGGAAGGTTATTAAAGGAGGCACAAACACAAAAAACCGAGTCGTCCTGGGAATGAGAAATGATGCAAATTAACGTCACACAATTTGAGGAAGCACTGATATGAATGAACAAGATGAGTTACTTCTTGATCTGTTACTCCTTTTATTGACGGTAAACCAACGTTTATAACTAAAAATAGACATCAAGTACTGGACAGTACACTTGTCTCAGATACCATTAAGGATAGTTTAGTGAATTGGAAGTTGTCAGAGGAGGATCATTCCTTTTCTGATCATTATTATCTCCAATTTAAATTGGAGACAAAACCCATCAAAAAAGCTAAATATAGAAACAGGAGGAAAACCGACTGGAATATCTTTAGAATTATTCTAAGTAATTTACTATCGGTACTGGTCCCAAACCTCTCTTGGTTCAATACAAGATCTTGATGTCTTAGTGGGCCAACTATCCAACGCCTCTAATAAGGCCATATTAGGTGCGTGTCCTCTTAGTAGACCATTCAGTAAAGCTCGACCGCCGTGGTGGTCGAAAGGATTTTAAAACATCCCTAAAATTGCAAGAGGTACTTTAGATGAGCCAAGGCAACTAAAGCTGATAAGGACTGGAACTGCCGCAAGGAAGTCTCCAAAACATACAAATACGGATCAAGAAACACTAATATAAATGGCTGGGGGCTAACAGTAATTAAATACAGGAGTCCTCTGGGTCTAATATCTCCAAGTCCTCACTTTCCAGGTAACTACGAATCTGTGTCACAAAGGCCTTGGTACAACAGAGTCGTAGGCGTTGTAAGCAGGAGAAAAATGCTGTGGACTATAAATAGTTTTAAGACTTATAAGTCTGAATGGAAGTTATCTTCAAGGGCAGCCTAGAACCACATAGGAATAGCTCACATTAGGAGTTCGATTTGACTAAACAGGCTATGATAGGCTGATAAGGCTTGATAACATGTCAAGTGATAATCTGTGGAAACTTCTCTCCACTCAGGGGCTGAGTAGATCATATGCTTAAAACTGGGGTCGTGACACCTAGCCTGGGTGGATCCTCCAAATCCTCCAATAGCAGATTTATGAGTAGGGACACCACACAGCGCAAAGTGAGGCATTATCCCCTTTTCTTTAGAACTCGGTCATATATAACCTGTTTTTAAACCTGGGAGTGTTTTCGGTAAATATCCTTGCATATTAAGACAACGCATGCAAAGTGCGCTTGGCATTCTCTCCAATTGGGCTAACAGATGTGGTTTAAAATGTGAATTTAAACAAAACTGAATTTATCCTTTACTCCAGAAAATACAAGCATCCTCAGATCGACCTCCTAGCTTAAATGGTATTGGATTGACCCGCACTGGTAAAACGAAGTATCTGAATTTTATTCTGGACAGCAAACTAAGTTAGAAACCTATTATATTGGCTACAAAAGTACTTTGTTCTGTAAAACTTCCGCTGGAAAAAGATGGGGTTCGGAGTCTCACATTGGACATTGGCTCTATATTTCTACTATTTGGATCATTTTATTATAAATATGACCAGCTTGAAATATTCTGACTAACCTAAAATCATTGATGAAAGTACAGTGAACAGCTGCCTTGTGTCTGCGGCTTTTAGGAGCACATCCACTCAAGCACTGGAGATTATCGTTCCTCTCACACCCCTAGATATCCTACGTAAATCAATAGCAACGAGCTCAGTTATAATAACAATACAGGACATTCCTCTATTTTAACAAAACAGGAACATCCCTAATACTACCGACTATACCATCCCGTCGTCATCTTTTGAACAGAAGTTTAGGACTGATATTCTCACCAGATAGGACTGGTTGAGAGAAGCATTTCTGAATACTGAAAGTGTTTATTTCTTGACTTATGGTTCAAAAACGGATGGGAAGGTTGGGAATGAGGTTTTGTGTGAAGAATCAAATGTAAACCTCTTTTTTTGTCTCCTGGACTACTGCAGCGTTTTCAAGTTGATCTAATGGCTATAAAAATAGCCGTCGGGTAAACTACCAGGGGGTTATGTCGGATCACCCATCTGTTATTATGGTAGCAGTTCAACGATTGTTAAGAAAACTAGTCCATCTTAGCTAACAAATCTAATCCAGCTAATTAAAACTCTAACTACTTTATGTATTCAAATCTTAAGGACGGCACAATTCATTATAAATGAGCTTTCGTGCTCAAAATAAGTTGTGTTGTCCTCAAAATTCTTGTAAACTAAAATAAATAAATAAATAAATAAATAATCCACCTAGAAGAAGAAGCATACACGAGGCGGCGTGAAGTAGTTGAAGGAAAACGCACCCAAGTGCGCACCCAACCCACTTATCCTTTGGAAGTTAGGGAACTGGTTGCAGCAAAATGAAAAGCAAGCAGGACCGAAATCGAGTGCCGGATTATAAAATCACTCTTAAGTTTCGTCTAATAAACTAGAATTGCTCATTTAGGAAACCAAGAACGAATCTATAAACAAATACCTAAGTGGCCTTACCGTAGTAAAAGAGGAGTATTCCCTTTTTAAAATGATAAATGTTTTAAATGGCCTAAACTTCAAATTCCACCAGCTAAAGATGTCCAGTCCCTACCCTAGCTACAAGAATTATTTGAGAACAATCAAATTTAACTTATGTGCAAATAAACCTCCAGACTATGACTCAATTACAGTATAAACCATAACAGCCTTCTCTGAAAAAGGACTAGGTACACTCATCAAATAATTACCGCAATATTCAGACTTAAATACATTCCAAACCAATGGAAAGTTTAAGAAGTGATCATGATACTTACACCAAATAAACCATAAAAAACTAATTGCCGATTTCAAGTGTTCCACTAATTTCTAAAATATTCAAGAAACTACTAGTAATAACAAGCTTTATTCCTCCACATCAATTTGGCTTTAGACAAAGTACGCCGAATTACAGACATAATTGAAGATGTGCTTGAAAAGAAGAAAGTATGTTCAAGTATTTTTTAGGATACAGCACAGGCTTTTGATAGAAAAGCAAACACAAGGTAGCGTTCTGGGGTTCCTGGTTTAAACAACACACCCTTCATACTAGAACATGCGATTTAGCAAATTAAATTATTAGTTGATTTGTAAATCAGTTCTAATAAAAAAACAAAATGATTTGACCGGTTCCACAATCAATTTTTAATATGAGCCTGACCAAAGTGAATTAATTTTAACTGGCTTAAATTCCTTAACTAGCAATTTAATTACTGAAAAATTATGAAATAAAATAGTTTCAATATTTCAAAAATTCAGTACTTTGGTTTTTTGCCAGCATCTATCTTTACTACATTTTTCAACAATTTTACATTTTTTACATTACAACGTTTATAGCTGGCCGTCGGTTATATAATAATTGTCGCTTTATATTTTGATACATTTTAATTCACAATTTTTTTTGTCACTAATTAAAATCAACACTTAATCCATATGCAACAATTTTAATCCACATAAAGAGCGCTGCTTCATTTCCAACTTACCAGATGTTTTCTCATCGTTATTGTACGAAAACTTTTCCTGTGCAAAATGGTATTGTATCGCATTATGCAGCATTAATGCAACACACCAAATATTGCTAAATATTGATATTTTAATAATTCGACTTTTTGAATATTCCTTCCACGAGTACGGCACCACACCCAGAACACATGAAAAAAAGAATAAGTAAGTTATTGAACTCAGTGACGGGGATCGCCCGGAGAGTGGCACAATTTTAGACATTTCTGAAAAATTTTCCAGCAATTCCAATTAATTAACAGGTCTGATTGCAACGAACGGTTTTAACTAAATGACGAATAATGATGATTTTGATCTATTTTATGAATATAAGCATATAAGTTGTTGGAAATTAATTATTCAAATATTAGGGTTCGTTCCCAATTGAAACATTATGGTATTTCGGTGTGAGAGGATATAAACCATCAATCACAATTCTCTACGGTCTCTAAAAATTCTCATCGCAGGTATTTAGCGGTAATTTTTTACAAACCAAAGATCTGATTCACATGCTGCTAGAATTCATGTCCCACTGGCACCATAAAAAATATGATTCTGCACGCAAAAAATCCCTTACGACGAGGATGTCAATAGACGAGAAATCCCTTTTTATGAGAATGTAAATAGACGGGAAATCGATTAAATTTTCCCTCTTTCCCTTCTACTGGTTCTGGTATAAAGAACGACAAAGCACGACGAGTAACAACAGTATGTAGTTTTAATTAAAATAATTGAATTATTTGTATAACATGTTCATACCTATTAACATACGAGTAAGACATCATCGATAAGCATACATTATGTTTAGGTGTAATCTATTATGTATATACACAATACACACATAACATAGAATTCTTGACACACTAACCGTATAACAATCAAATTATTACATTACATTAATTATTCACGTCAATTACGTCGATTATAGTGGCTTTGCATTAACAAGCAAACACAAGATTAATAAAATGATGTGGCGTCCTCCTATTAAGGCCGGTTTACAATTTGCATTTTTTTGCCTTAAACCAACATATCTATTGATTAATAATTATAATCCACAGGATAAAATCCCTAATGATTATTTACAATATAATTCCAAAAACTTAAAATTACGCAATAAAAATAAATTCAATCACAAGACGATTGCATAAGATCACAAAATTTAACAATGTTAATACTTAATATTAGTGTTCACAATTTAATTTAGATCCTACTTATAAGCGTAATCTACACATTTAATGATTTTACAGGTTAATTAGTCTGAGTGGATCAGCTCTTCTCAGTCGTTTAAATCGCGGCTGTTTTAGTATATCCCGTGCCAATAATCCCGGGATAGATAATCCCGGGTTGGGATATCCCTAAACTTTTGAGTAGTATTTCGAACTGAAGTCCTCGATTATTTCTTTAACGGTTTTAATACCAAGGTCGTCATGTATGTTACTATTTCGGATATACCATGGATCATTAGCAATACATCGGAGCATTTTCGCTTTAGTTCGTCGCAGGCACCTCAGCCTAGGGTACTCAGAGGGCTTCGGCTGTCTCTGTGTACACCTAGGTAACACCAAGGTAGCCGCGTCCTCGTCGCAGGGGGCGGGTACTGCTTCGACAGTAGCAAAGTGCTACCGGGGACCAAATGCCAGTGGTATAAATTGGCTAAAACAAACAATGAGTACAATAAATACAGAATGTAATACCCCAGGTGGTACAGCAGCAGATATACTGCCAAATCCACACTCTTCGGAGGCAGGCCCAACAGATTCTGGTGTGGGCCAATCATTGTTTAACCCATTTGGACGAAGTTCCAAATTATCAAGATCACCAAGATCTTCAACTGGAAATATATTTCAGTACGAGAACGAAAATGCCGAATTCCGTGAACAACTAAGAGAAATAAAAGAATTTACTACTAAATTGAAAGAAGAATTTACAATTTTAAAGAAAGAAAATGAAGAACTCAAAAAAGCAGTTGAAACACGTGCAGAACATGGGACAACACCTAGCCCAACGGTCGATGATGGCATTAATTCATTCCATACGGATGAAGAAGAATTAGAAAGAGAAACAAATTGGATGTTGAACCGGAATAAAAGACCAAGTAAGATAAGGAAAGCGCAACACTCACCAGAAATGGCGGTGACTTTACCATCAACTTCAAAAGAGGTTTCCAGAAATCAGTTAATCGTCAAGAAACAACTAGCTCTAGAACAACAACCAGCTAAACCGAAAGAAAAATCACCTCCATCAATAAATGTCGTCGGGACATCAAATTTATCCACTATACAATCGATTATGAAATCGATTACGATAGCCGAGTACAAACTCGTATCTCTAAGCAACGGCGTCTGGAAAATTAATGTTGTAGACTCTGAAACTTATAGAGCTTTGGCTACAAAGCTTAATTCCGAGGGGCATCAGTAGTTTACCTATAAGGATAAGAATGATCGCCCAATTAAAGTTATGGCTAGAGGTCTTCACCCAACCTGTGCAAAAGAGGAAATTATTGAGGATCTCAAGCAAATGGGTTATCAAATAGAAAATGCCGTAAACATTATTAAGAAAGAAAAAATCTAAACTGAACAAGGAGTTCAAGTTAACAAAAGAGGGCTTCCACTATTTATGCTCACTTTTTATAACAAACAAAAAGTGGAAGATGTGTATAATATCAAGGCAATACTTAACAAGAGAGCGGGTTAATACCGCAGTGCAAAAAATGCCAAGGTTTTAATCATACGCAGAAATATTGCCAAAGAGAGATTAGATGCGTGAAATGTGCCGGAAAGATCATGCCCAGGTATGCCCGGTTAGTAAAAATATTGCTGCAAAATGTGTCAATTGCAATAAGTCACATCCCGCAAACTACCGGGGATGTGAAATAGCTAAGGAGCTACAAAGAATAAGAAATAAAACGCGAAAACAAAGTTCAGGAGTATCGGTAAAAAATTATCAAACTTCCACCAAAGAGGAACCTAAACCTCATGCTAGTAAAACGGGAGAACCAAAACCAAAACTGTACTCGCAAGTGGTCATGACAAAACCAATTATTTCGGAGCACACTACTGAAGGTACAGCAGTGCTCCAAAAGATACTAAGAAGCATGGCAGCTCTTAACATTTGTCTAGCTAAACAAGAGAAATGCCTTCAAGCTCTAAGCAACAGGTTAGATAAGCAAGACTCTCTAAATGAAATGAAATCCATGCTCTATCATCATTTTAGCAAACAACAACAAATAAAACATTAAGAATAGTAACCTGGAATGCAAATGGACTAATGCAACATATTCCAGAATTAGAAATTTTCCTAAATACTGAAAAAATAGATATATGCCGAGTATCGGAAACCCATTTTACTTCAACTTCATATCTTAAAATATATGGATACAATTGTTACCACGCCATTCATCCAGCAGGAAGGGCAAGGGGAGGATCGTCGGTGGTTATTAATGAAAACATCAAACACTTTATAGATCTTAAAATTGAAGAGAAATGTATGCAAGTAGTCACCTTAAAAGTATTTATAAATAACAACAAAGAATATAGTGTATCGTCAATATATTGCCCCCCAAGATATAATTTAATTAAACAAGACTATTGCACGTTATTTAAATCACTTGGATCAAGTTTCATAATCGGAGGTGATTTTAATGCAAAAAACACCTACTGGGGATCAAGAGTAACCTCTAAAAAAGGAAGAGAGCTGTTTGCAGCAGGAAGACTATGCAATTGCGATTTTCATTCTGGAGATCAACCAACTTATTGGCCTACGGATAGAAACAAAATACCCCGATATCATTGGCTTCTTTATCACCAAAGGTATAGAGGAAAACTACATCTACCTGGAAAGCAGCGAGGGGATTATGTCGGATCACACGCCTGTTATTATGACAATCACTGCAACGATTGTTAAAAAAACTGGTCCACCTTCGCTAACTAACAAAAAAACCTGCTGGGAGAAATTCCAGAAACTTGTTGAGGATAATATTGATCTTCAGGTGCCAATTAAAAACCCGATAGAGCTAGAAGAAGAACTAGAACAACTCAACAACAGTATACAGGAAGTGGCGTGGAGTAGTACCCCCTCAAGTTCAAAGGAAGTGCGCCGAAATGCTATTTATCCTCTAGAAGTTAGGGAACTGGTTGCAGCAAAACGAAAAGCAAGAAAGGCCTGGCAAGCAAAGAAGTCGATCGCCAGAATATAAAACAACTCTAAATTTTTTATCCAATAAACTAAAGTTGCTAATTAAAGAAATCAAAAACGAATCCATTAATAAATACTTGAGTGGCCTTACTGGGGAAAAAGATACCGAGTATTCCCTTTGGAAAGCGACAAATAGTTTAAAACGACCTAAACTACAAATTCCACCAGTAAAAAATGAAGATGGCACATGGGCTATAAGTGCAAAGCAAAAAGCTTCGTTGTTTGCAACCCACCTCGAGAACACGTTTCAGCCACTACCTAGACAAACTGCAGAGGAAAACATACCACCGGTATATAAAATGGATAACTGCAATATATCTCCTGTCACACTACAAGAATTAAAAGAGGAAATCAATCTCAACCTAAATACAAAGAAATCTCCAGGATATGACTTAATTACAGGACAAATAGTAACAGCTCTTCCTGAAAAGGGTCTACGTAAACTACTCCAAATAATTAATGCAGTGTTCAAACTTAAACACGTTCCAAGTCAATGGAAAGTAGCAGAAGTAATTATGATACCTAAACCAAACAAACCACTTAATGACAAAAATTCGTATAGGCCGATTTCCTTACTCCCAATAATTTCAAAATTATTCGAGAAACTTACTCCTAAAGAGACTAAAACCAATAATAGCAGAAAGAAATCTTGTTCCTCCACATAAATTTGGCTTCAGAGAAAACCATTCAACAATAGAACAAGTACACCGAATTACAAACATTACTGAAGACGTACTTGAAAAAGAGAAAGTATGTGCAAGCGTCTTCTTAGATGTAGCACAGGCCTTTGACAGAGTATGGCATAAAGGCTTGGAATATAAATTACAAAGAGACTTACAAAAGCAGTTTTATGAAATTCTAAAATCTTACATTTCTAACCGATACTTTCGAGTTAAATTAGATGGCGAATACTCAGAAATAAAGAAAATATCAGCAGGGGTACCACAAGGAGGCTAACATAGCGACGTTTGCGGATGATACGGCCATCTTAGCAGTTGCTAATTGCATAGAAGAATCTACAAGCAAATTGCAAAGAGCTACTAATATTGTCAGTACCTGGGCTAAGAGATACGGCGAATACAACTTAATGAAACAGAATCTGTTCACGTAAACTTTACCAACAAGAAGGTCAATTGGATACCAGTAGAACTGAACTCTCAGCAAATTCCCTATGCAAATACGGCAAAATATCTAGGCATGACTCTAGACGCGAAACTAAAATGGAAAGAGCATGTGAAAAAGAAAAAAAGAAGAGTTAGAGAAGAGCTAACTCTACATAATAAATTGCTACTATACCGGCAAATCCTAAAACCTGTGTGGACTTACGGTATTCAGCTCTGGGGCTGCACAAAGAAAACCAATGTCAATATCATCCAGTCATTCCAAAGCAAAGTCCTTCGTGGAATAGTTAATGCACCGTGGTACATAAGAAATGACAACCTCCATAGAGATCTGAAGATGGATTTCGTTAGTGAAGAAATAAGCAAACACGCGAGAAAACACATACAACGTATTAGTCTACACCAAAATGCTGAGATACGTCGTATGTTGGATGATTCAAACCTAGTAAGACGGCTGCGAAGGAAGAAACCGCATGATCTACAAGATCCAATCAGGATCGACTAAAAATATAATAAAATTGTAAAGGGGACTAGCCAAAGAGCTACAACCCTCCAAACAAGAATATCAATTATGAAAGATAAATTACTAGATGATTTGTAAATCAGTTGTAATAAATAAATATAAAAAAAAGTTCGTCGCAGGAGTTCTTTATTTGATGCACTGGTGGATCCCCATAACTGAATACCATATGTCCATATTGGCTTGATTAACGCTTTGTATAGTAAGACCTTCTTGTCTAATGATAACTTGGATTTTCTTCCTATCAGCCAATACATTTTGGAAAATGTTATTTTTATTTGGTTGCGCTTTGCCACAATATGTTCTTTCCACATTAGCCGTCTATCCAGGTGTAAGCCTAGGTATTGACCTTGGTTTGTTGAGGAATATATACACCGTTTAATTGTACTGGTGATCAGGAGCGTTTGTTCAGCGTGAATGTGACATGAATTGATTTTTTTTCGTTTACTTTTATTCGCCAGATCTTGAACCAATCCTTTTGCCCAGATAACTTTGCACTTCTCCTAAGGCTGTTTGCGGGTTTTCACCAGCAAAACAAGTATAACATAGGTCCCGGAACGCTTCCTTGTGGGACTCCTGCGCTTATATCATTTAGGGAAGTTGTTGCACCATTTTGTTGGACCATGCGTATCGCCTTTGGAGAAGATAGTTTTCCAGAACTGAGTGAACATTCTTCGGCAGGGGCGCTTTAAGTTTGTATATTAGTCCATTGTGCCAAACTTTGTTAAATGCTTGTGCTATATTAATGAAGACAGCAGAACAGTATTGCTTTGCCTCAAAGGTCTGTCTGATTTACAATTCTATGCACTTGCTCTTGCTCTATGGTACCATGTTGGTTTCGGATACCAAATTGATGGCCTGGAATGATTTGCCTCTCTTCTAATACTGGTTTCAGTTTTGTTATTAACAATTTTTCAAACAGCTTTGAGATTGTGGGAAGCATGCTTATTGGACGATAAGACGAGATTTGAGTTTCGTTTTTCCCAGGCTAATGTATCATTGTGATCAAAGATATCTTCCACATTTGAGGGATATGACTAGTTTGCATGATCGCATCATTTTTCCAGTAATAAGGTCACATCCTGGCGTCTTTTTCGGGCTAATAGAAGTTTTGATTATATTCTTAACTTTCGTCCATTTAAACTTAATAGGTTTAAAGGATGAATCATCATCCATTTGGTGATCGCAGCACCATATTATTAGTTCCTTCGTGCGGTGAAACACCGTCTTCAGATGTGCAGCGAAAGCATTGGCTTTTTCTTCATCGCTTCTCGCCCAATTTTCAGTTGGTAGTCTAATCGGTGGATCCGACTTTGTAGGCCTTTTTAGATTCCTTCCACAAAGAATAATCAGTCTTCTCTGTAGCCGAGAATTCACTTAAATAATTCTGGACACATTGGTTTTCTTCCTCCTGCAATGCAAATTTAAGAGTTTTAATAGCTCGATTTAGTTTGCATTTCGACAATGATGATTTTGTTTGTTGTCATTGCCGTCTAATTTATTAATTTTTTCAGAATTAGTAAGAGAAAGTAAAACGAAGCCGGCTACAGACGCAAAGAAAATGACATGTACGTAAAACATTGTTTGAGGAAGATGATCAAGAGGTAATTGTTCGAGGTCTTAAAAATGTTGTACGAGAATTTCTTTAATTACAAAAGCGAAAACCAGAAGAAGGATGCAACAAACCATAAACATTTATTTGTGCGAAGTACCCTCCTCTTCTTTATGATGAGTAGAAGGAAGATAGTCAATTGAACTATCCCAACTAACCGACTAACCTTAATTATATAATTCTTTATTAACAAGGGTCTTTCGAAAGGGTTATGGTGCACTTGTGAAATCAAAACACCGAATTGTAATGTGGAAAAACGACAGTTTGCTCCAGTAGGTTCTTTTATAAGTTATAACATTTAACAAACCCTTATCCAGTAGTATTAGAGACCCTCGCTGTCACCACTGCATGTAATTTCGGATCAACAGCTTCATCCGAGATTTCGCCTGAGATGATGGAATCGATTTCACCCGATTTGATTTTTTGAGGGTTACAGGTGAAAGTTACGAATAGGTCTGGCCGGCCATATTGTCTAACATATACGACACCGACATCACGGCCGGTTAAATTGTCATTATTCTTTCGTTGTTAGCTCGCATTAATCGCATCGCGAAGATAAATGTATTCTTCAGGTCGGAGCTGCTTTTGGTTCAAACGAATATATGTCAGTCTTTCAGTCTTCTCCTCTGCCAAAGTATCAATGGACATTGCAGCACATCGTAAGTCCTGTGCGTTTTGGACACGCGTTTCAATTCATTGTATCGACGATGGAGCACGATATTCAAATTTTCTCCGACAATAACAATAGCCACTTCGTCGATTGTCGGTAAATTGAACCTTGAACAATTTGACCAATTTGGATTAATCTCGTGTTATTCCTATGATGTCAAATTCTGACGCTTTTGTGTGTCAGGTCAAATCCTAACGCTTGGTGGAATCTAAATTATTGGACGTAATTTTCCTTTTGTTGTTTTCCACAATCAACAGCCAGTATGTATGTCATATGTTAATGATCGTAGGTGCGAGTTCGTTGCTTCATTTTGAATATTCTTGATTTCTCTCCTTCTTGGGCACATGCGCATCATAGTAAACAGCCATTTCTTTCTGATTTTTCGGTTTTCTGCAACTAGACCGGTCTCGAATTTCGGTAATTTGTACCTTTTAATATCCTTTAGATTTCGCGTGTATTACTCCATACTGACTGTTGTATGTCTATCACGAGCCTTTCCTTCATCCAATTGTTGTACCTCTACATTCATATTTATTCTATTATTTAGTGCTTCTTTGAATCCTTCCCAATCTGTTGGATCTGTTAGGATTGATTGGTTTGGGTTTATTTTGTCGCTGAGAGTGAGCAGTATGAACAAATGTTTAGAGATCGACTAGAAACCTTCATCGATAACGCAAGTTATCGGTAATTTCCTAGTTAAAAAGAAATCGAATATATCAGGTATTTTATTGACAAGTGTGGGTCATAAAGTTGGTTTTCCATAGAGTGCCAATTATAACTACATTTTGCCACTGCTCCGATGAGCTCTTTACCTCTAGTGGAAACTAGACAACTATAGTCTTAATCACTAATGAGTATGTTTTGCATTGAAGTATCCACCATGAACTTTTCTCCTTTTAGGAACTATAAAGTCATCGTTGGTTAGGGTATATCGCGGTTTACAGGATATTGCAGCAACGGTTAGTGAATGATTTTTTTGTGTTGATACTAATGCTGGTTGATTGTGTTTCTTTTATTGCACATTTTGGCGCTTTGTGATGGTAAATGTTGTTTTAACTATTATAGCGCTTCCTCCTCTTGCAGTGTTATCTGGGTGTATTGTGTGGCATACTTGATATCTAGTAAATTTTGTATGCGATAGTTTTGTGAAGTGTGTTTCGGACACGGAGCAAACATCAATTCTTTGGATGTCCAATATCATTAGCAAATCCTGCTATTATTGCAATAGCCCGTTGGGATTCCATGCTAATATTATAAAGTTATTTTTATGCTTTTATTAAGCAACTAGCCCGAGGCTATTTTCTAGTTTTGTGAGTCTTTAGATAATTGATCCAATTTTTAACATTTGACTGTATGGTCAGAGCCGTTTTTTATTGTTAGACTCTATTTTGATACCTTTGACATGTAAGTTTGATATTCATTTCCCTTGGGTTTCTTGGCTCTATACATTTATCTTTTACTATTTCCTTCTCATTTCAAAACTTCTGAAGTTCTTTGGCAATTATACAACCTCTGTAGCTTTGCAGGATGTGGTTTGCCACAGTTCAACCACTTTGCTGGACTTTCTCTGGAATTTTTACATTTTTTGTAATATGTTTAGGTCTCCATTGCTATAGTTATGAGTGTGTCCACTGGCATGTTTTGCATTGTGGATCTTCCTCTTTATCGAATATTAGCATAAACAAGAGAATTTTCTTTTATTTCCTCCGGCAGGCAGGATGGATGCAGCTTTCCGGCTATAACGTTTATTGAACGAAACTAATTGCCCTCGTGCGACTGGGTGTTTTAAACGTGTCATATGTTATTTATATAGGTACGTCCATTTTCAAATTTACAGCCATAGTAGTTACAGCTTTGTTCTTAATATTTAAAGGATAAGTTTTCTATAGTTATCTATGTACGTCTGGAACATTTACTTTGAGATCTCCACTGTTCAGCAATGTTGTTTGATAATCTGCTTGAATCCATATGAACTTTGTTGTGTCCCGATAGTTTTCAACGTTATTTACAATTACTGGTGACAGTTTGAACTAATGAAAGTAAAAAGGGCCACAACACCTTTTTACTTTCATCAGTGCTCTCCTCAGTTCCATCAAATAGTTGAGATTCTTTTTTTTGGCTTATGCGTGGAGTGGCTCCAATGGCGATTTGTTGATTTTTTTAATAATATATGTAATAATATATTTCGTACGCAGCTGCTGTCCGAACTTTTAAAGAGATTAGTATTGCACGCTTTTCAAATCTGCCATGAACGATAAACTCGAAAAGATGATAACTGTTAGAGACTCTCTGGCAATCATCATATTTCTAATTATTTCTGGGAAAGAACCCAGAACCTTGTTTTTAAATGTTAGTAATATGTTGGAAATGTTTTCGAAATAGTCGAAAAATATATTGTAATTAAAGAATTTGGTTAGGTTTGTACCAAATCCCAACTTACAGCTTTCGAGATCACTTAGGTGACTGATTATGTGTTTACCCAAGTTTTTGAGCCTATATGCGCTAATGTCGGACAGAAGCAGTGAAAATGAACTACAGTCTGCTATAATATAATAAACCAAAATCATTAGAATAGGCCAATATTTTTCACACGTTCCTCAGGAGAGAGCAGTGGAGGAACAGGTTTTCATAGCTCCTATCGTATTTAGACAGATAAGTTTTTATTTACTCTGTTTTTGACCGTCCGAATAAGTGTTGCCTGACAACCGTTCAAAGGAAATTGTTCTAGTAGTCCAGTACATTTTCCGAGGTTTCGAGAATAAATTATCTAAGGATACGTTAGTATGACGTGATGCTCTCGGGGCATTTCTTCCCCACTTTCAGTATGGAATCACTCGTAAGTCTCCAGAATATTGGAACATATTCCAAGCTATAGCTGACTCTGTACAACCTAACAAGTAGAGAACAAACTTGAATTGGTTCGCCGTCGTTTCATCGGTGTCCGGTTTATTCCGGATTTTTATAAAGGGTGTTCAAATTTGAGGTATCTTTTTAAATTCTAAATAAAAGTCATAAATTGTATGAAATCTTTATTTATTTTTATTGGAAATTAAAATACAATGTTGTTCAAGTGATCTCCTCTGCTAGCTCGACGGGCTGTCAATCTTTTATCAAAATTTTGAATAACTTTTTCGCATAATGATGGTTCAATTAGTCTTAATATTTGCTCGATGATGTTGTCTTTGAGGTGTTGAACAGTTTGATGATTATCCGCATAGCCTTTACTCTTCAAGAAACCCCATAAGAAGAAATCTAATTCCTTTGCTGTGTGGCATGTTGCACCACCTTGTTGAAACATATATTCTGCACACCAATGTCTAATAAATCTAATCAATAGCTCCGTTCACAGTAATTGCATTGCCATTTTGATTTTCGAAAAAATATGGGCCAATTACGCCGCTACACCAAAATCCACACCATACGTTAACTTTTTTTGATTTCATTGTCATTTCAAACAATACTATAGGATTTTATTCAGCCCAAATGCGGCATTTTTGTTTGTTGACAGCCGCCAATTTCAAAATAAGCTTCATTGGCGAAGATAATTTGTTTGAAAAATTCTCAGTTTCTCTAGTTTTTCTATGGCCCAATTAACGAATTGCATTTGGCTTTAATTCTTATATTAACTGTATTTTGTAAGCCTTTACATGAAGATATTTATGTAAAATATTGAACAAAGTTGTTGGGTTGAGGTTTAATTGCTGCTTAACGACGACGAATTGATGTCATTGGCTCTTCAGCAACACTTGTGCTAAAAGCTGCAATATTTCCACTTGAACGACCAATACGATGATTAATTCTGCTTCTCTCATCTTGAACTGAACCAGTTTTTTAAATTTATCAATGATAAGTTTAATAGCGTGATTTGTCGGAGCATTTTGACTTAGTTTGAACGAAATTTTCTTCCAACTTTCACCAAATTTAAAATAAATTTCAATAATGAAAACACGATGTTCAATCGTATATCTCTCCATTTAAACTAACCGGAATGTTTGTACTTGTCAACTGTCAAATAACATATGTTTAATATCATAGTACAGAAAATATAAATGGCGGAATATTTAAAAAGATACCTCAAATTTGAACACCCATTACCTGCCTTATCAAACTTGCCAATTTTTTCTGTTTATTCGATAAATCCTGCCGCTTCCCTGGTCTTTTTTCAATCTATAGCATACCAATTTGGTCGAAATATAACCGTAAATACCCATTTCATAGCTCCCTGTTTTAGAGCAGCGGGACCTGGCATATTTTGTCAGCCGCTTGTTTCTGCAGTATGGCAAGTAGATGATTAAAATCTAGTTGCACGAGCTTTTGACCTCCTCGCAAATTTTTAAGTTTACAATGTCTCATGGCTTAACGCCGAAAGCGTCTTGGTGAGCCATGTTGCCGTACCTTTATGAGCGCAGTTAACAGTCAACCATTTTTCACATTCTGCAGACCACAAAATTTGGGCTTAAATATAAGTAGGGAGCTTTGAGCTTTATGATATGGTCTTGAACTGGTAACACTTGTGACTACCAGCCTGATAGCCTGAAACTCGCCATACTGTAACGAGGTTGTTGTTGGTTCTTGGTTTCATCAGCTAGATCATTACTTGATCCCAATTCTTTTGTAATCATTGGTCCTTCGATTATTTCGAAGAATAGTCTATTTGGCTTCGTTTATCCTTTATTGGGACAAGTCTGTCCTTGATTTTAATTTGGCATTCTGTCAAAGCAGCGTTGTAAGAATATTAGCACGTTAGCTCCTTGGGACTTCCAAAGGGATGTACTAAGACGATTTAGAGCCGCTGTATAGTTCACGGTCTTGTAATAGCTGTCGAAGTAGGAGCTAAGGGGTCATTGTCTTTCGCGATTGGTTCGTATAGAGAAGCACCGTCCTCCTGGTTTTTATTGTGAATACTATCTGTATGCAACAAGTTTAGTTAGGAAAGCAGGTTCTCTTGCTGTGGCTCGGCTGCGCACGTGCCTCACATTGGATTGAGGATTGTTTTATCGAAGTTTTCTCCTCGTGATCCGATAAATTCTGCTAGACTGGGTCACCTCGGGTAGGATGAATTATTCACCTATTTAAACGGTCTTGAAACGAGTGTGGCTATATATTCACATTATGGTTTTTTGATTCCGAAACTGCTCGAGAAAGGACCCAGCACGTTCAGGTGTCTTAACCTTAATTGAATTTTTCTTAATACATACGAGTTTTGCCCAATCAGTTGAAATGGCTTAGTTCCATTCAAATTGGAAATTTTGCAGAGCCCCAAATGTATCTCATATTGGAATCCCATTTTCATCTTAAAACCGAATTCTATCCTAGTCAACTGAGAACTGGTTAGTACTATTCCAATTCGTCAATATTCAGAGTCATATATCTGAAACTTTTATAGCAATCTCAAGTGGCTAAATTGCTCAGTGATTTGCATCAAACTGAGAACGTCTAAGTTGGTGCAACCGCTTGTACGGACAGTGAATAACACCAGCCGAGTCCGAAGTAAAATAAATTTAATAAAGCACGCCTCTTGGAATTATAAAAATACTTCCATCCGTAACAATGTATCGCAGTTATTACATTGCCTTGACTAAGATTTGAACCTGCATTACTGCGGGCACAACGTATTGTTCTAACTTCTAGAAGATCACGGCACGGCTACTGCAGCTTAAAAATGACGGTTAAATGTAACCAATTGATTTTTTTTTGTTACGATTAATGTACGAAAGTAATTATACGATTAAGATCAAAAGTGAAAGTTATTGACCAACTTTTAGTGGAAATATACAGATTTTCATTTGGTCTAAAATACATTACTTCCAAATTCCAGTAGCCGTGATCGTCTAGTGGTTAGGACCCTACGTTGTGGCCGTAGTAACCCAGGTTCGAATCCTGGTCACGGCAATGTGTCAGCATCGATGCATTGTCACGGGTGGAATTAATTTTTTATTTATGAGTTGGGTTACTTTTAATTCCTGGAGTAATTTATTATTCCTATAGATATTATGCCGGGTTGACACCAAACGAACAAAACAACAAACCCAAACAAAAAGTGTTTTACTCAACAAATACTGTCATGTTTTGTAAAAATAAGCAGTTTTTAAAACCTGTTTGTCGGAGAACAATGTTTTTTGTAAACATACATTTTCCCATCTCCAGTCGGTATCAAATGAAAAGAAGTTTGTTCTTGTTTTTCAGACAGTTCTGTCATAAAGTAATCAATTCTGTGGTTCCGAAGTATTTCACTCTCTTTGGAAGTTTTATTTTGTGTGGCATTAACGTTCCGTTTTAACATCTGACATTTTTGCAAACTTGAAAATATGGATAAAAAGAACAAGCACTCGATAAATAGAACAAACAAACCTTTTGGAACAATTTGTTTTGAAAAAACAAAACATGTTCTCGTTTTGCTTTCCAAAACAGACCTGTTTTTAAAACTCTTCGTTTGGTGGAAACCCGGCGGTGAATTTTTACCTTGAAACCCGGTTTATCCAGTGTAAGGTTACTTCATCATCTTGAAATACTCAAAACTGGCGATTTGAAAATCTTTAGTTTATTTCCGTTTTCTGGTTCAAATCTTCTACTCCTGTACTAAAAAATGTTGCTCAATAAATACCCCTGAATGCATGCTATAATACATACACATTCGTTTTACACTTTTTTGATTAATATTGAATTGAAATTCACGTTGAATATTGAAATGCAAATTTTGATTTAAAAGTCATGAATTTAATTTTAAGGCGCTCGCAACATCATTTTGTTAATTAATTTTTTATTTAACAAAAAATATTTCTATATACAAAAATAAAATTAGCGTGTTTGTAGTGGATGAAGTAGAACAGTAACTATATCGCAAATAATTTCAAAATATAAAAATTTGTATAATTAAAACCTAAATCAATTCGATTTCTCCAGAATTTATTCTCTTCGTAAATTATCCAATCGTGCCTGTAGATCAGCATCCGCGTCGGAAACAGGCGTAGTGGCGCCAGCACCCCCTGTAGCAGCGGCTCCGCCACCACCACCTCCGCTTGGACCTCGACCGCCTGCACCCGCAGCACCGCCCATAGCTACAGCTTGATTTGGAACTTTACTACCAGCCACCGAAAGTGAACCGGATGCTTGTGGTAAACCAGATAGTTGATCGTTTAATTGTAAACCCAATTCGTCTAGGACTTGGGAAACAACGGCATCAGTTTCCTCTTCATCATCTTCGTCCATCGCATCATCCATTGCATCGTTGATCATTTCCTCTTTCATATCCATAATTTCGGATTGCTTTTCGAATTCCTGCAAAATCTTCTGTATTTGGGGTAGATTCATTTGCTTGTTCATACTCTGCATGGCCTTGGTTACACCTGTAAAATACGATCAAGTAAATATCTTGTGTATAAAAGTTTGTTGTTAAATATTTACCCTTCATCGCCTCAGCCATTGTGTTCTGCGATTTAAGGGTTTGGATTTTAAGGGAAACGGCTTGTATATTCGCCTTCATCAGCATGAATTTTTTAACGTAGCGTCTTGTTCGAACCAGATCTTTGGCCATAATTTTAACCGCATCCATCTGCCCTTCCTTTGCGAGCTTCTTAATATCCGCTATCACTTTTTTCTCTTGCTGTTCCATTTTCATTTTTTCACGATCCAAATCACGCATCGCTTTATTTAGGGCCCGTTGATTTTTGCGCATCATTTCGTCCGGAGACATTTTCTTACCGAATAGCCACTCCATTTTAGGACGGAATTTGTAGAAACACTTGTGAAATTTAACTTTAATTCGAACTACTTTTTGATTTGTGTACGGGCTACGGGAGTTTTCACTTCAATGGATTTGTTTTGTCATTTTTATTTGTCAAAAATGAGTCATATGGGAAGGGGAATTGCGATATTTTTATGGTTTGCGAGTTTGCGACTTCAATGTTTATGGCACGGTATTTGACGTTTACATTTTTATTTTCGTTTGTTGGGATGTGAGTAAAGTTATAATTTATAAACAAAAATAATAAAGTTTTGCTAATTAATGATAATTCAATAAAACAAATACGTAATTTGTGGAAATTGACATTAATAAAATGTCTTTGTCACACAAAAGATCTCACGCCGAGATTTCGGCGACTATTGTTCAAGTAAGTTTTGTGAGGTTATATCGACTCTGGGTTCGAATAATCTTTCACTTTAATTGTATTTTAGGAGCCCCGGCAAATCAAAAAAATTCGTATTACCAAACGTACAGATCCACAATCATTGAATGCCCTAAATAAAGCCGTACTTGATCTAGAAAATTGTCAGAATTCTAATGATGCGCTGGAGTGTCTCATCCAGATCTCAGATTTTCTGGCCGTCAACGAAGCCGAACTGGGTGATTTATTTAAAAAACTTAACGAACACTATAAAAAGGAACCTGAATCTGCGGTGCGGGTAAAGCTTATATCGATCTTCGATCAGTTTTCGAGTGATCCAACCATTGAAGTTGGAAGTCTAATAGACGATTTGATTTCAATGATCAAGAATGAAAAATCGGCAAAAGTTTTGTCCCAAGTCGTATTGGTACTGCTCAAAATGGGTAAAACTCAAACAGCGATTCCAATTATAAATAAAATTATTCAATATGGGCAGTCCCTATTGACGTCTTCTAGCCATAATGTACAAAAGCACGTCATCCTTTTGTTGGGTTCACTAACACAAACACCTGAAATAGGAAAGAAAATTTTGGATCTTGTAGGCCAGTACACTGATTCCCAAGATGCACGGGTTCGAGCACAAGCATTTTCATCGATTCTGTTACTAGGAAAACGGGGTGTTCCGCTTCCTTCTTCGTTATTTCCCCGGGCGACAAAAGCTCTGCAAGACGATTATGAATGTGTACGGCGAGAGGCATTACAACTGATCTACGAACTTGGAATTCGTCATCCGGATGAAATTATTCAAAATCCTGATTCTGAATCGGAGTTGCGGCTCATCGATGCAGCTTTCAGTAAAGTATGTGCGACACTTTGTGATCTATCTATGCAAGTCCGTACCCAAGCGGCTGAGCTTTTGGGTGGCATGACTAAAGTTAGTTCAGAGTTTTTACATCAAACTCTCGATAAGAAGCTGATGAGTGATTTGAGACGCAAGAAAAGTCTACATGAACGATCTATGCAAAATTTTACCAGTGGGGAATGGTCGACTGGCAAAAAATGGGCTGATGATGCACCTAAAGGTGAGGTTGAAACTGAATCAGTATCATTGATGGCTTCAGGAGCATGCGGTGCTCTAGTACATGGATTAGAGGATGAATTTTTAGAGGTCCGTACCGCATCAGTCGACTCGATGTGTCGCTTAGCACTGATAAATTCGCAGTTTGCGATCGCATCTTTAGATTTTTTGGTCGACATGTTCAACGATGAAATTGAAAGTGTACGATTGCGTTCCATCTACAGCCTAACTGCAATTTCTAAACATATTATATTGCGGGAAGATCAACTCGAAACCATGTTATCGGCACTAGAGGACTATGCGGTTGAAATTCGAGAGGGACTACATATCATGTTGGGGGCTTGTCGAGTATCAACACAAAATTGTCTTACAATGGTTGTGCAAAAAGTACTGGATGTGCTATCTAAATATCCGGAAGATAAGTTATCCGCGTATGGATGTCTTCAGAAAGTGGGACAAAAACATTCAGAATTGTGTGCTTCTTTGACCCCACACCTACTTCATGATCATCCGTTTTTTGATAGTGCCGAAAAAGATGTAGAGGATCCATCGTATGTTTGTGTCCTTATTCTTATGTTTAATGCAGCACAACACATGCCAGCAATGCTGTCTCTTTTTCCAGAAACTACTGTGAAACATTACGGGTATTTACGTGATACTATGCCGAATTTAGTTCCACATTTGCCTTTACAAGGACAGCCGGATACAGATTTGAAATTAACCGAAACTACTGGTAGTCTACAATTTTTGGAAACTTTACTGCAAAATATTGAAGCGGCATATTCAGCAACTCGTGCCCGCCGAGCATTGTTGACTGCGGCTCAAGATAATTTAGATCGTTTGGCGGCTATAGATCCATCACTAATGGGTACTGCAAAATTTACAGCTACATTTTTGGGTGCCCAGTTAACGATTGAATTGTTGCAAACCGGTATCTCAAATAATCATCAGATAATTGCGTCGCGGGAAGGCCAGTCCCGGCTATTAAAAAAGTGTCTAAAACTTCAAAATCTGTTTTCCGGATTTACTCTAGACGATTGGCTGTTAGTGAAACAAGTATGTCTCCGAGCAAGTGCACTGCATATCGTGCTCATTGTAAAAGATCGATCACAAAGCGCATTGGCCCCATGCCAATTACTTCTTCACATCGCATCAGATTTAAGTAATTTCCTTCAGGATAATCCGACCATGGTTCCTGATGAGGTTACTGTATCGATTTTAAATCAACTTGCGTCGATTAATGATCCAAAACCGGGTCGTGTTTATCGTGAGATTTTACCGTTTTTGCAGAAACCGTTGCCGCTTCTATTGCCGAAGATTAATACGAATGTAAGTGGGAAAATAATAAATTACGAATTAGAATCTTATTTGTATTTCGTTACAGATTAAAATGTGTACTGTCGAAATTATAGAACCATCTCCTGTTAACTTATCCGAAAATGTTGTAAAAGTTACTGCTGGACTAATCGCATCGGTTCCGTTGATTGCCCAGCTCGATAATCTACAGGAATTCCAAAAGAAAGATTTACGGGTGCGACTCAAGTATCCCGATCAAAATGTTTATTTTGTGGTTCCTCGTTTTAAGGATATGAAACGTATTATTACCGCCGAAGGTGAAAAGGATTGCAATTGGAAATTACGAACCACGGTATTGCTATCGCACGGAATTTGGACGGAGGCGGCCCAAGTTGAGGTAACAATATGTTTGGCGGTAAAATTAGGACCTGAGATTGATTTGTGTAAACCTATTAAGATAATGTTCTCTCCAAAACCGGTAAAACGGGGAATTTAAATAAAATAATTTTGAATTACTACCGAACTCCTTTATTTACTAATGTATTTTTAAATTATATTTACTGGAATGTATAAGCTGGTGATGCCAGCTTTCCACAGCAATGCAGACCGGATCATTAAAAAAGGATATTCAAATTGAATAAACAGCAAACGCTACGGTACTGGAACGGGTTCAGGCCAACGCCTGTAATGATCTAGTAACGACACACAATATCACTGATTATCAAGAATCGGTAACGGACCAATGATGTCGAGGTGGATTATTGCGAAACGTTGCGAAGGTAATTGAAATTTGGCGAGATAACTCTTAGTATGGTTTGAAACTTTTGATTTTTGACAGTATTGTTGAGTCAAAATATACAAATATTTGTTGATAGAAGGCCAGATAATATTTTTAGTTAAAACGTTTATAGTAGCTTCGATACCAGGATGTGACAAATTGTGGAATGATTCGAAAACCTGTTTCCGAAAACTTAATGGAATAAATAGTCTTGGTACACCTGTTGAATCAATGCTTTCAGGGATATAAATTTGATTTATACGTGATAGGGTATCGTCGGGTAAGGACGTTGTGAACGCCTGAGATGTTTTGAATATCAGTAGTGAATTGACTAATGAATTCAAGATGTCTTATTTGACGCGAATGCGCTTTATCCGGATTCTGATAAAAAGCGTAAATTAAAGGTTTATGATCCGTGAACAAAGTGAACTCACGACCTGCAAGAAGATACCTGAAATGCTTAAGCTGCAAGCAGTTCTCCATCATAAGCGTTGTACCTTTGTTGTGTCTCGTTTATACGTACGAAAAAGAAACGTAGCAGTTGCCAAAGATTCAAAACGTACTACTGTACCACTCCTCCGATCGCAAAATCGGATGTGTCGACCATTATTGTTAATGGAGTTTTAAAGGAGGGGTCTGCAAGGTGTCGCATGACATAATTTTTCCTTAGAATTATTAAAAACGTCAGTAGATGTTCAAGTCCATTCAATATGTGTTTTACTGTTCTTGTATACTTTCAAGAAATAATTAAGTAAGATTTGATCTGCACCAGCGCCAGGAATAAAACGTCTTTAAAAATTAATTATTCCTAAAACTGTTTTAGTTGACAAACTGTTACAGTTGCTAAATTAATTTCGTTAGATATAAATCGAACGGAGTAAATTGCTGTCTTTGGTATATCGCAAGTTTAAAGTAGAAAATTTATTGTAAAACCTACAAGTTGATACGAATATTTCGGTAGATTCGATTTTGAGTATCTGTTCTGAAATTATCACTCTATTAGTGTTCGGTAATCACCATCATGTGGTTGAATTCATTTTTGGCGTTGAGGGACTTACCTGGAGCAAACGTTCTTACTGAAATAACGTTGTGTTTAATGTTAAGAGTTGCTAAGATTTTGATTGGTAATTTCCGGAAATTTGGTTGATAAATTTCGAATTTCTATACTCCCGAAACAGAAAAACAGGTTAATGGGTCAAAGATCTGACGTGAAACCACCTTCTTCTTGAGTCGAAATAGAACTTTAAAGATTCTTGAAAAATTTATAAGGAATAATTGAAACATCATCTCCAGTGTCAATAAGAAACTTTAATTATAGAATTGATGTCCTGAATAATAAGGCGACTTGTTGAACAATCTTTAATCAGACGCGCCACAATTTGATGACCGTTTAGATTTTTGAATCATCTGTGATATTGAAATCGGCAAAATGCTTACAATCCTGTAAACGTTTACGCGCGCTTGCACTAAACTTAAAATGATCATAACAAAATTCATGTTTGGGATTAACGCGTTTACGCGAACTCGATCTATTAAACGAACGATGAACTCTAGAATTAGATCGTGATCTAGAACGATCTCTGCCATTTTTAATACCAGTTATACGTTAGTACTATGAGACAATGATGATGAAGTCGTTGCACCATGAATCGGCAAAATTTACCGATGTAAAATGTTAAATTAAGATCATTTTCAAAAGGAGCAAGTATCAATTGAATCTGAGTAGGAAGTCGAGATATCCACAATTGTTTCAATGACTTTTCACTGAATGTGGTTCCGGTCACTCAGAATCTCCAAACAATCCGATAGCTTCTTCCTTAGATTCAGCATAGATCTTTTCACCTCCCTTCCTCGTGATTATGTCAGCGAAGCCTAGAGTTGAGTGCACTGATCGCATGAGAATATCGAGTACTCTAAGTAACAATACCAGGTTTCTGGTTATATAGTGGGAGGTTTCAAACGCACTCTGTCATTCCGAACCCGATTTAGCAGCAATCTGACCAACATTATTATTTACGGCATTATTTAACTTTGCAAACATTTTCGCGGTTTCTAAATTAATTAATTCACGTGATTGTTCGGTTGTATAAGACACGGCATTGTTTTGCGAAATTCAAGACATATCAAAATTACGTTTAAGTATAAAACCAAATTATAAAATTTGCTTTAATTTTGTCAACTGGAATATAACTAAATTTATGTAAACCAATGCGTTATTTCAAATTGGATTAAAATTTATTTACGTTTACAAATTGAATTTTTCTAATTGAAGACTTAGAAAACCGTTGCGACAGTCTACTGACACGGGAACTTGAAACCACAATTTCCAATGATGAGACCAAGAACAAGCTTCCAATTTAATGTAACCTAGACCAGCGAAAACGGTTGAAACTCTCAAACGTGGCGATGTATTTCAATAAATATGGCTTACCGAAAATCACGAGCCGTGCTTTTTTTAAACTTTTTAACAAAAATGACCACGTCAGGGTTACCGCTCCATGGATAGGATGTTAAACCCTTACACAATTATTTAATGTTTCAAGGAAGGTTTTTTAAACTAAAACTACAACATGCAATTCCAAATTACTGTTACTCTCGATAACGGTTTTCAATAATACAATCAATAAGTTCACTCGTAACGGACTTCAATCCAATCGTGCTGGAATGATATCGTGCTTGTTGGCGGAAGACCTAGAGATAGCAAGGACAGTTTCATACCAAGACTTGGTTTGGAGATAAACAGTAAAAAACCAAATTTTTAGCAAAACCCAGTAACATCTCCATGGTAAATCTCGGAATTGGCGACTATAATTTTGATAGCGTTGAAAACTTTAAATACCTCGGGTCCGTATAATATCGTTGAATGGTATGCAGGCAGAAATAAAATCCCGAATCGCTGCCGGACAACGAATTTCCTACGCCCAATCAAAATTATTGCGATCTAAACATCTATCGCAGTCGTGCAAGATTCCACTTTATAAAGCACTCATAAGACCTGTGCTGCTTTTCGAAGGTAGCGATATCATTGGATTCATCAAATCCAATGGAGTTAGATGGCTCGGCCACGTTGCAAGATCTCCACAACAACGGATGATTAGTAACTCCGTCTGCGCAATAAATTCAAATCAATGTTAAATTTCTGTTAGCTTGCGTGTTGAGCTTGCTTACGACCATTTATGTTTTAGATAACGTCTTGTAAATTTTGTAAATGCTGCTTGTCTACTGGTAATATACATTTTTTGTGTTTTGGATCACATTTTTGGTATACATATTAAGCAATTTATATTTAAACAATTATTGTAAGCTTATTTCATTTTTATTGTAGAAATATAATATTACCTGAAGACGAACAAGATTCTTGTTCGAAAGAACTGGCTTAAATAAAATTCATTCGATGGTGTACAGGAATCCGACTGTATGATTTGTACTATAAAATTTTTAAATTTGACATTTCAATTTAGTGTGGCCCGATGACTCTGGTATATAGATTTTCAACAAAAACAATTATGCGTTTTGCTCTTTCTAACCTATTCATATTATAGGACTAGATGTGTGTGTAATTCAAAGAAGCTATAATTCGCCATTATTTCTTACAAGAAAATTTTCTTAGCACACAAAATACAAAAAGTTTTGATCAGACAGATTATTTTATATCAATTTATTTACCTTAATTTTAGTAATTAAAGTGTGATTATATAGCTTAGTAGGTTTTACATTAGTTTTTATGTTTTATTAAAGTTTGGTAAAATTGAATTTCTGTGTTGGAAGAAAATTTTTTTTGCTGTTTTTGTTGTTTTTTATTTTTATATTTGTTTAACGTGTAAGAGAGATAAACTCTAAATATTACAATAAAACTATAGTTGACCCACTCGTTTCGGTGAAATAATAAAGAAAATTGCCTAGAAGCGAAATAAGGAAAATAATACAGAGAACAAGACAATTTTAGGTGGAAAAACGAGCAGGAAGAAAAGTTTTATTTGTGTTTGAAAATAAAGACAAATAAAAGTGGACGAAAGAAATAACCTGGGGCCAATCACCCAGGATTTTACAGGGATGGTAGGTTTGGCAAACGGAGCTCATATCTATGTGGCTAATGTTCCGACACAAGAAAGTGAGTAACACAGCGGCCTTAAGTTCTCAATATTGTTTTATTATTTCACATTTTAAATTATTTAAGATATGAATACGCTACCACCACCGCCGCCGACCACAGCACCAACATCCGCCGATGCATGTCTAAGTATTGTACACTCGTTGATGTGCCATCGCCAGGGGGGCGAGAGTGAGGGATTCGCGAAACGAGCTATCGAAAGTTTGGTTAAGAAATTAAAAGAGAAACGGGATGAGCTCGATTCATTGATTACAGCGATTACAACAAATGGGGCACACCCGTCAAAATGTGTTACAATACAGCGAACCCTGGATGGCCGTTTACAGGTGGCCGGGCGCAAAGGATTTCCACACGTTATCTATGCGCGAATTTGGCGTTGGCCTGATCTTCATAAAAACGAATTGAAACATGCAAAGTATTGCCAATTTGCATTCGATCTCAAATGTGATTCTGTCTGTGTTAATCCCTATCACTACGAAAGGGTCGTATCGCCTGGTATTGATTTATCCGGTCTCACATTGCAGTCTGGTCCCAGCCGAATTGTTAAAGATGAGTATTCGGCTGGTGGCGCAATACCAAGTGGTATGGATCTAGATGGCAATGAATTGGGTACGATTCAACACCATCCACAAGCAATACCAAATCCAGGATACGGTTATCAAGCGTGTCCCCCGGGTAAGTTTACCGGTAAATTTGTCATTTCTTTTGGTTATTTAGACGGGTTTTTATTTTGGTATTGTTTATTTTTATTTTATTTTTGATTTTGACATTGACTATATGTTGCGGCTAAATATTAGGTCCAAATCCTGTATCATTGTATCCCCCGCCACAACAGACGCAAGCACCCGCGCCACAATCTGTGGTGCAGCAACAGCAAGGCTCCGCACAAGGTAGACAAATTCCTAAAATAGAACCAAGCGACACGGGAACACCAACACCACCGAGAAGTGCAGCGTGGATGACGCCATCACCTCAACCGCAACAGTTACCACCACGATTACCAAATTTATCACATTGTGAGACTTAAGTTTTTCTTATTTAGTTTTCTTTCATTTTGTTCTGAATAATAATTTTCAGTTAGAATGCGTTACTAAAATCCTTTTTTGTAAATTTAGGGCCACCGACGACACAGCAGCCGCAACAAGCACAACCCAGTAATGTGGTACAATCGCAGAATGACTCCCAATCATCACAGCAATCAGTAGCACAGCAACAGCCACCTCAACCAAGTTACTATAATCAAGTTGATCCAACATTGGCCGCCAATGATCAGCAATTATCAAACAATCTAGTGTCATCACAGGCATCACCGCTGTCGCCACATTTGCAGCAGGGTCAAAATGGTTATGTCTCAGCTTCGAATAATCCTCAAATTGTACCGCCCCAATTTACATCACCACCGCACGGTGGTACATGGACCGGTTCGAATACACTAACATATACACAATCAATGCAGCCACCAGACCCACGGAATCATCATGTACCCTATTGGCCGCATAATGGTGGCCAATCGCAAGATGTAAGTGGCCACCCGAGATTGTTGTCACGGCAACCGGCGCCCGAATATTGGTGTTCCATCGCATACTTTGAGCTTGATACTCAAGTCGGTGAAACATTTAAAGTCCCATCGAGTAAACCAAATGTGATCATCGATGGGTATGTTGATCCGTCGGGTGGCAATCGTTTTTGTTTGGGCGCTTTAAGTAATGTACATCGAACGGAGCAGAGTGAGCGCGCCCGTTTGCATATTGGCAAGGGGGTGCAATTAGATTTGCGCGGTGAAGGTGACGTTTGGTTACGATGTCTTAGTGATCATTCAGTATTCGTTCAAAGTTACTATTTGGATCGTGAAGCGGGACGTACCCCGGGCGATGCAGTACATAAAATCTATCCGTCTGCATGTATTAAAGTATTTGATTTGAGACAGTGCCATCTACAAATGCAGTCGCTAGCATCAAATGCACAAGCAGCAGCTGCGGCTCAAGCAGCGGCTGTAGCCGGGATACCCGGTTCACCAATGGGGGCAACACCACGTAATATTGGAAATCTTACGGCGGCCGCCGGTATTGGTGTGGACGATTTAAGACGATTGTGTATATTACGTTTAAGCTTTGTGAAGGGCTGGGGTCCAGACTATCCACGGCAATCGATAAAAGACACTCCGTGCTGGGTCGAAGTACACTTACATCGTGCGCTTCAATTGCTCGACGAGGTTTTGCATACAATGCCCATCGATGGTCCTCGGACACTTGACTAAACAATTTTGGTTTTCATTTATTGTTTTTTTTAACTTCTCTCTATCATTTTTTTTTTGTATTATCTTTTATCTTATATTATCTCTTCTCTCAAATAATCCCCTAAACAAAATTTCTCAGCATTTTAATGGAAATTTTTGGCCCGTTGCACTCGTGCTATACTTTTTAAGCAATGTGAGCTATGCTTCAGTTATTTGAGCTTACGAATATAGTGGGAAGCGGCGAGCTGAAAGCGGGACCAACATCTTATGAGAAGTGTAGCTAAGCGCAAGGAGTCCAAACATTAAAGTAACGATTAATTGCATAGAAACAAACCCCAGATTTTTTGTTTTTAATTTTTTTTTATTATTAATTTTACAAACATGCATCTTTTAAAAACACAAGAAAATAAAGCAAAACTTAAATATAAACAAAAAAATTAAAAAAAAACAAATAAAATAATAATTATAAAATATATTTTTTGTACGATTTTTTTATTACATATATTGAAAAATGAAATTATTAAGAAAAGGAAAATATTTTGCTATTATAAAATAAAGAAATTAAAAGTTTTTATTACAATATTACATTATACCTATACATTATTACATAATAATATGCTACAAACAGAGCCAGAAGTTTTAACTTGAAATGTTTGAACGTTGCTTGTGGAAAGATGTGGACGTGGCGAATGTTCCGAGTTTGTAGAAACATTTCTGTGCAATGTGTGTGTGCTAATTATACAATTTCGGGCCAGGCTCGTCCGCATAATAGTTATAGAAAAACAACAAACATACAAAGAAAATGAACAAAGAAATTAAACAAAAATTACGATGTCTTTATATGTTAATTAATAAATTATATTTAAAAAAAATAAAATCAAAAAGAAAATTTAAAAACTTTATATAAGGAAAACAGTTTTTCTCACGTTATATAATAAATTAAAAACAAAATAAAAATTATATATTTAAATAAAAAATTTAAACAAATCAAAAAAAAAAACAGAAAATTTAATAAATTTTTGAAAAAATATTTGTCAGACAAAACCCAAATTTGTATTTCTTGGAAATAAAATTTCTTGTAAGTTTGAGATTAACAATTTATTCATCGTGACGTTACCTATAATTACTTCATCGATCCCAAAAATTCTGTGAGCCCAATATTTTATTATAAGATTTCTGAGAATTGCAAATTGCATCGATATTTTTGTACAATTTAAAAATTATTTAAGAGTAATTTGAGATTCTACGATAAAACAAATCTTCAGTGGTTTCAGTGTTTCCGGTGATTCTGACCTTGTTCGGAAAATTAAATTCTATTGCCCTTATTATAAAACCATTGAAAATGGCACAAGATTCAAAAAATGATTTTTCAAAAATATTTTTTATCGTTTTATCTGACTGCTCGCTCAACTACACACAGTAAAATAATAGTGAAGGTAGGCTGAGGTTGTTCTTTAACCGAGTCTGGTAAAATTTAGGTGTGCCCGAGAAGGATTTCTAAAATCGTTCATTGTTGCAGTTTGACTAACTGGATTAGAACTAAGCAATTTCTGTGTACGAGGTCATCATTTCTATACACAATTTGATCATTATTCCTTAACCAACTTGATGTCAAATTACATCTAATTTTGCCACCAAAACATATAAATGATCTTATTCAAATGTACCTGAAGAGTCTCCTGACGTTTAAGGTCTCAATCTTTTCGTCTTAGATCTGAAAACTTTTAATCATTTTCGAAATAATCGGACATACTGTTTAAAGTGGGCTAAATATGGCGTCGTTTCCCTTTATTCGACATATGAATTTAAAAAATTTTCTACTTCCAGTCGAAATACTGTACTTCCAATACACAATTTGATCAATGCTCCTTAATGAACATGCTATTCAATGAACCGTAAATGAAATTCTACTTGATTTTGCCACCAAAAATTTTCAAATGGTTATATTCAAATTTGACGGATGGTTAGTTAGCCTTACTGATTTTTAGGATTTGAAACATTTTGTCCAAGATCTGTGACAATAAATTTTATCCGTTCAAAATCAGTAAGGCTAACCATCAGGGATTTTTGCAAAAAAAGTGAAAATAATTTTTTGTTGAAATTCCGGCTCAAAATGATTATAGGTAATGCAACTAGTATGTTGCGTAAGAAATTAACGGTTGGTTGCATTCGGAAGGCGCGGTTATGGGAAATTTCGCAATTTGAAAGCCGTGGTTATGTTAAGTCAATGATCCCGGATTACAGGCGAATGAGGCGACATATTGCTGCAATTTAAACGCTGATCTACTCAAAATTACGCAATTAACGCAAAATAACCGAGACATACAGAATCTGCGACAATAAATTTTATCCGTTCAAAATCAGTAAGGCTAACCATCAGGGATTTTTGCAAAAAAATGAAAATTTTTTGTTGAGATTCCGGCTCAAAATGATTATAGGTAATGCAACTAGTATGTTGCGTAAGAAATTAACGGTTGGTTGCATTCGGAAGGCGCGGTTATGGGAAATTTCGCAATTTGAAAGCCGCGGTTATGTTAAGTCATCGATCCCGGATTACAGGCGAATGGGGCGACATATTGCTAAAATTTAAACGCCGATCTACTCAAAATTACGTAATTAACGCAAAATAACCGAGACATACAGAATCTGTGGCAATAAATTTTATCCGTTCAAAATCAGTAAGGCTAACATCAGGGATTTTTGCAAAACAAATGAAAATAATTTTTTGTTGAAATTCTGGTTCAAAATGATTATAGGTAATGCAACTAGTATGTTGCGTAAGAAATTAACGGTTGGTTGCATTCGGAAGGCGTGGTTATAGGAAATTTCGCAATTTGAAAGCCGCGGTTATGTTAAGTCAATGATCCCGGATTACAGGCGAATGAGGCGACATATTGCTGCAATTTAAACGCTGATCTACTCAAAATTACGTAATTAACGCAAAATAACCGAGACATACAGAATCTGCGACAATAAATTTTATCCGTTCAAAATCAGTAAGGCTAACATCAGGGATTTTTGCAAAACAAATGAAAATAATTTTTTGTTGAAATTCTGGTTCAAAATGATTATAGGTAATGCAACTAGTATGTTGCGTAAGAAATTAACGGTTGGTTGCATTCGGAAGGCGTGGTTATGGGAAATTTCGCAATTTGAAAGCCGCGGTTATGTTAAGTCAATGATCCCGGATTACAGGCGAATGGGGCGACATATTGCTAAAATTTAAACGCCGATCTACTCAAAATTACGTAATTAACGCAAAATAACCGAGACATACAGAATCTGCGACAATAAATTTTATCCGTTCAAAATCAGTAAGGCTAACCATCAGGGATTTTTGCAAAAAAATGAAAATTTTTTGTTGAGATTCCGGCTCAAAATGATTATAGGTAATGCAACTAGTATGTTGCGTAAGAAATTAACGGTTGGTTGCATTCGGAAGGCGCGGTTATGGGAAATTTCGCAATTTGAAAGCCGTGGTTATGTTAAGTCAATGATCCCGGATTACAGGCGAATGAGGCGACATATTGCTGCAATTTAAACGCTGATCTACTCAAAATCACGCAATTAACGCAAAATAACCGAGACATACAGAATCTGCGACAATAAATTTTATCCGTTCAAAATCAGTAAGGCTAACCATCAGGGATTTTTGCAAAAAAATGAAAATTTTTTGTTGAGATTCCGGCTCAAAATGATTATAGGTAATGCAACTAGTATGTTGCGTAAGAAATTAACGGTTGGTTGCATTCGGAAGGCGTGGTTATGGGAAATTTCGCAATTTGAAAGCCGTGGTTATGTTAAGTCAATGATCCCGGATTACAGGCGAATGAGGCGACATATTGCTGCAATTTAAACGCTGATCTACTCAAAATTACGTAATTAACGCAAAATAACCGAGACATACAGAATCTGCGACAATAAATTTTATTCGTTCAAAATCAGTAAGGCTAACATCAGGGATTTTTGCAAAACAAATGAAAATAATTTTTTGTTGAAATTCTGGTTCAAAATGATTATAGGTAATGCAACTAGTATGTTGCGTAAGAAATTAACGGTTGGTTGCATTCGGAAGGCGTGGTTATGGGAAATTTCGCAATTTGAAAGCCGCGGTTATGTTAAGTCAATGATCCCGGATTACAGGCGAATGAGGCGACATATTGCTGCAATTTAAACGCTGATCTACTCAAAATTACGCAATTAACGCAAAATAAGCGAGACATACAGAATCTGTGGCAATAAATTTTATCCGTTCAAAATCAGTAAGGCTAACCATCAGGGATTTTTGCAAAAAAAGTGAAAATAATTTTTTGTTGAAATTCCGGCTCAAAATGATTATAGGTAATGCAACTAGTATGTTGCGTAAGAAATTAACGGTTGGTTGCATTCGGAAGGCGTGGTTATGGGAAATTTCGCAATTTGAAAGCCGTGGTTATGTTAAGTCAATGATCCCGGATTACAGGCGAATGAGGCGACATATTGCTGCAATTTAAACGCTGATCTACTCAAAATTACGCAATTAACGCAAAATAACCGAGACATACAGAATCTGCGACAATAAATTTTATCCGTTCAAAATCAGTAAGGCTAACATCAGGGATTTTTGCAAAACAAATGAAAATAATTTTTTGTTGAAATTCTGGTTCAAAATGATTGTAGGTAATGCAACTAGTATGTTGCGTAAGAAATTAACGGTTGGTTGCATTCGGAAGGCGCGGTTATGGGAAATTTCGCAATTTGAAAGCCGCGGTTATGTTAAGTCATCGATCCCGGATTACAGGCGAATGGGGCGACATATTGCTAAAATTTAAACGCCGATCTACTCAAAATTACGTAATTAACGCAAAATAACCGAGACATACAGAATCTGCGACAATAAATTTTATCCGTTCAAAATCAGTAAGGCTAACCATCAGGGATTTTTGCAAAAAAAGTGAAAATAATTTTTTGTTGAAATTCCGGTTCAAAATGATTATAGGTAATGCAACTAGTATGTTGCGTAAGAAATTAACGGTTGGTTGCATTCGGAAGGCGTGGTTATGGGAAATTTCGCAATTTGAAAGCCGTGGTTATGTTAAGTCAATGATCCCGGATTACAGGCGAATGAGGCGACATATTGCTGCAATTTAAACGCTGATCTACTGAGACATACAGAATCTGTGGCAATAAATTTTATCCGTTCAAAATCAGTAAGGCTAACCATCAGGGATTTTTGCAAGAAAAATGAAAATAATTTTTTGTTGAAATTCTGGTTCAAAATGATTATAGGTAATGCAACTAGTATGTTGCGTAAGAAATTAACGGTAGGTTGCATTCGGAAGGCGTGGTTATGGGAAATTTCGCAATTTGAAAGCCGCGGTTATGTTAAGTCAATGATTCCGGACTACAGGCGAATGGGGCGACATATTGCTGCAATTTAAACGCTGATCTACTCAAAATTACGCAATTAACGCAAAATAACCGAGACATACAGAATCTGTGGCAATAAATTTTATCCGTTCAAAATCAGTAAGGCTTAACCATCAGGGATTTTTGCAATAAAATGAAAATAATTTTTTGTTGAGATTCCGGCTCAAAATGATTATAGGTAATGCAACTAGTATGTTGCGTAAGAAATTAACGGTTGGTTGCATTCGGAAGGCGTGGTTATGGGAAATTTCGCAATTTGAAAGCCGCGGTTATGTTAAGTCAATGATCCCGGACTACAGGCGAATGAGGCGACATATTGCTGCAATTTAAACGCTGATCTACTCAAAATTACGCAATTAACGCAAAATAACCGAGACATACAGAATCTGCGACAATAAATTTTATCCGTTCAAAATCAGTAAGGCTAACCATCAGGGATTTTTTCAAAAAAAGTGAAAATAATTTTTTGTTGAAATTCCGGTTCAAAATGATTATAGGTAATGCAACTAGTATGTTGCGTAAGAAATTAACGGTTGGTTGCATTCGGAAGGCGCGGTTATGGGAAATTTCGCAATTTGAAAGCCGCGGTTATGTTAAGTCATCGATCCCGGATTACAGGCGAATGCAGGCGATAGTAAACATTTAGAATTTTTGTTAGCTTAATTACAATGCAAAAACTAATTTTTAAAATTTTTCAAAAATATTTCATTTATTTATTATATAAATTATTAAAAAAAAATTCACATAATTTTGCAAAATAATAGTTTTTCTTATTCGTTTTATTTATTTATTTATTTTTTTTTTAAATTTTAATTTAATTTTTATATAATATAATTTTAATAGTACAATATAAAATATTATGTATAAAAAATGTTTTATCTAATATATATATATATAAAAATAATATAAAATAAACAATATTAAAATATAATTATAAGAAATAGTTAAAAAAAGTAAAAAAGTAAAAAAAAAATTGTAGATATAAAAATAGCAAATTTTAAAATAATAATACATTTTTTGTTTTGTTTTTTATTTATATATATATATTAATAATTAAATAAGTCTAATATTATATTTAATATACAAATATTTATATGTTTAAATTATGTGGCATGTCGCACGAATCGCGCGAACTAAAGAAATAATATAAAAATAATCATAAATCGAAAAATTGTATAAAAATCCAATAATTTAAAAATAATAATAATAAAGGAACATTAAATCCAAAAAATATAAATTTTTAATTAAATAGATAATATAATATATAATTTAAACATCCAATTTGTAAAAAATAAAATAAAATATAAATATATTTTTATTAGGACAACAAATAAGCATTAAATTTATTTCTGTTTTATACACAATTTAAATTAAATAAATTAAATATATATATATTATAATTTTTTATTATTTATATTAATTTTAATTTTTCTAATTTAATAATATTTTATATTTTATAATACAATTGTATATATATTTATATTAAATATTTAGATAAAGATTACGATTTATATATTTAATTGGCAACATTTTAAAAAATATTTGTTTTTTTATAAATTACGTGATATAAAAATTATAAAAATTAACAATTATATATTAAAATATATTATTTATAAATTTTATTATTACAGTATCTATATTGAGTATTATTTAATAATTTCATTAATAATGTTTTTTCTTTTCTATGTATTTGTACATATTTATTTGTTAAATATATTTATGTTAAACTTCATCTACAAAATAAATAACTATTTTATTATATTATATTATTTATTAATATTTAATTTATATAAAAAAATTTATTTACGTGTACATATAAAAAATTATTTTTAATAATTTCGTCCAAGTGGAATTAATCTAATAGTATTTGTAAAAAATAATAACAAAGTTGTGACCAGGTTTTATTTAATTAAATAATTAAAAATTATTGACAAATTTACGGCCCCCATCTTAGTTGGCATAAGAGTTGGGTACAAATTAAATTTTGTCGATTTAGTTGTTTGTAAAATATTTTTTTTTAAAGTTGCTTGCCTTGTTTTTATTGCAAATTTAATTTAAAAATTTGTTAACTAATTATTTTTGTTAATTTTGTGTGAAGCCGAAATATAAAACTAATCCTATTGGACATTTTGAAAGATTTTTATTTTTTGCGGGAAAAATATAATTTCACGGTTTCTGATTACATTAATTATCTTGAGCAGGCATTTGTTTTGCAAAGTAACTCCATTTTTGAGTTCAGTGGCACTATTCTGGTAATTCCCCCGGAATAGGGAACTGGGGAAAGAATTTTTATGTAATTTCTGTTCAAATATTATTTTTCCGGCCTACTGAGGAGAAAAGTTTTATGTAAATATTTGTAAATTGGGAATAATTTATCCATATCTAAATTGGGAGGGAAAATTGTTCCCCATTTAATTTTGTTTTAAAAAAAATTAACACTAACTTTTTACCTCAATTACATATAAAATATTTCCCCAGTTCCTTATTCCCGGGGAATTACCAGAATAGTGCCAAAGGGGGGTCGTGAAATAATGAAAATTAAATTTTTTTTTCATTAGCAATGAATTATTCGCACACAAATTCCGCTGTATGAAACAAAAATTTTCTAATGGGCAATTCAAACCTACTCGATTGAAAATGAAAAAACTTAACCTTTTCATATTCTCAAGGAACATGGCCTCCGGATGCAAAGAAAGCTTTTGAAAGTTTAAAACACGCAATGACTTGTGCGCCCGTGCTACAGAATGCTGACTATGAACGCGAATTTTATATTCAATGCGACGCCAGCACTACAGGAATTGGCAGTGTATTGTTACAAAAGGATGATGATGGAGCGGAGCATCCTATCGCATATCTCTCGAAGAAACTTAACGCCGCACAGAAAAATTACAGCATTACCGAACTCGAATGCTATGCCGCTGTTCATGGTGTTAATCTTTTCGATCGTATGTTGATGGTTACCGCTTCACCCTTATAACTGATCACGCTAGCCTGAAATGGCCAATGAGCCAAAGAGATCTGACAGGACGCTTGGCCCGATGGAGTTTAAAGCTTCAATCGTATAATTTTGCTATACAACATCGTACTGGTTCGCAAAACATTGTACCTGACGCTCATTCGCGAGTAAATATGAACGAAATCATTGCCACCGCGAAGCTCACCACTAATGCCGAAATTCCACTCCACATTGATTTATCATCCACTCATTTTTTCGACGAGGAATATCTACACAAAATCAAACTTTTACAAGATCGGCCAAACCTGGAATCTAACATCACTACCGAAAATGAAAAGCTGTACATCTGCTTGAACCACGGAAATACATATTTAGAAGAAGACGAACCACAGTGGAAATTGGTAATTCCCAAGGCTTTGATCAAGGATTTGTTGACCATGGCGCACACGAGCCCCCTACATCTGGTCATTTTGGCATCACCAAAACCTTAAGTAGACTTCAAAGACAATTTTTCTGGCCTGGAATGGTCAAGGACGTCACCAACCATGTTAACAGTTGTCTTACATGTAAGATGGCGAAACCAGTTAATTACATAACTAAGCCTCCGATGGGAAAAATGATAGATGTATTTAGACCTTTTCAATTCTTATATCTAGACTTTTTAGGACCTTATCCTAGATCGAAAAATGGAAACTGTTACTTGGTGTTGTTATTGGATAAAATTTCGAGATTCGTTTGTGTTGAACCTCTTCGTCAAGCTACCGCTCAAGCCACTATAAATTTTCTTGAAAAGAATTTTCTCCGATTTTCCGTTCCTGAAACAGTTCTTACAGATAATGGGCAGCAGTTTCTTTCGGTAATTGTCAAAGAATTCCTAAATAAGTATGGTGTACGTCACATCCTAACTCCAAAGTATTCCCCTCAGAGCAACGCCTCTGAGTTCGTAAATAGAACAAAGACAGGACCAGAGAACGTGGGATATTCATATTCGTGATGCTTTGAATAATTCAAAACACAGCTCCATAGGTTTTACCCCACATTTTGTTGTCTTTGGAATGCAACAATTAATTCATGGGAGTGATTACGAATTACATAAAGCTTTAGGTTTTTCCGGGGACGGGTTCGTGTCTATTACGGGAAAATGCAACCGATTGAGCGCAGCACGACTGAAGGTACTGACAGATTTAAAAAACGCACATGAGCGAAACGCTAAATATTATAACTTGCGCAGTGCGCGATATCAAATTGGGCGATGTAGTGTTGGTCAAAAATTTCGCTCAAAGTGAAGCGTCTACGAAATTTTCTGCAAAGTTTGCTCCTCGAGCAATTAAGGGTATTATTCATAAAGCAGTTGGTAATGTGGCGTTTGAAATAGTAGACCAGATGGGGAAAAATTAGGTGTATATCACATAAAAGATATACGACATATATGATATACTTACATACAACATAATAGTTAGGATCTGGGTTCTTAGTCTGATAATCAAATTCTTGCCCGGACTTTGAGACATCTCAGGGGTAGGTTTCCCCACGACTGAAACAGAAATTGAACATAATTTTTTTGGGGATCGTTTTGTGCATGAAAATTAATTGCAAATTTACATTCGAGTAAGGTCTTTTGTTTTGCAAACACTATTTAACATAATTTAAACTAATTTTCTAAGTGTAGTTAAATTTAATAGTGCATATTATTATATACTGTGTTGGTGAAATTTAGTGCCAAAGTGTATAGGAAATTAACTTGGAGGATTTATACCATATTTTTTGAATTTACGTCATACGAGTATAAATTCTATCCTATTCCAAATATCATACACCATCTAACGAAAAACTATTAAGTTTCTATAGTGAGCATTGACCAGTATCGCGGATAGCGGTACAACCGTCGGTTATTAGCTGCGGTGTGTCCATGCGAATTTTTTTTATTAATTAGATTTGACAAACTGGCTTTATAGGTATATATATCAATTGAATCAAACTACTCGAGGACAGCGACGGTGGTGAGATTGCCCGACCATTGTGCACCACCGTCCGACAAAATTTACGCGCGCTGAAAATAACATGTATAGCGTCGATTGCGGTTCATTTCAAAGTTCATAGTAAATAATGTTATTTAATGTTAACTTGAACTGAAATTAGTACCTTGTTGTTATTAATATAAATATATTTTGTTTTCATTATATTAATTAAAATTAATTCTTAATGTTCTAATTATAATTATAATTTCGAGTATAGTTTAAAAATAAGTTTACTTTTTGAATTCTTAAATTTAATTTAGAAAGAAAATTGATTTTATAGTGGTCTAATTAATCAAATTTAATTCATTTGTGTAGCAATATTAATTTCGATAGACACATTACTTCGTACAGCATCCATCGTTGAAGCGCTTTGCCGGTGTGTTGGGGTAAGTGATTTAAGCTTTAACTTTATTTTTTTTGTTTGTGGAGATTAACCTCCCATTTAATTTTGATCCATTTCACCACTAATTAAAATTAATCCATTTAATATTTTTTTTTCGGTTTAATTTCTTTTTGTCAAATTTTAATTAAGTTAAATAAATAAATCATGGGTAGATTTAACATGAAATAAAGTGTTTAAAACGGGGGAAATGTGAAGGGTCTCAACAGGAAACGGCTTAGGTACCATGCGTGTATAATTTTTTTGTTTTGTATAATTTTTTCTTCGGAATTCAGAAAAACAGCTTCGAAAGATTCGTCAAAGCTCTCCAAACCCACTTCCCATGCAGACTTCAGCTGGCGGGCCAATGGCTGCTCAGAGAACGAAATTTGACGGATTTCTGTTAACCGAATTTTAACTGGCATTTTACTAGAAAGGTTCCGTTACAGCGACTTGACCTCCAGGTCTATTTGCTCATTATACTCCTCCATTTTGGATAACGCTCCAATGTTTCAAGCAAGAGCTCCTGTTTATCCGTACGAGTATGCGTTTCAGATTTATGATTTCGATCCAAATATTTGAAAATTTAATTTGAAGATTAAGATTATTTCATTGGGACGACGAGCAAAATTATTTCAGGGTGGTAATACATCTGAAAAGCTCTCTGAGATAGAATTTCTATAATAATTTGAGCTGCAACTCAATATTTGACAAATTTTTATTATTTATTAATTAAAATACTATATACCCCCAGCCAAATGACAAAAGCAACGGGGAGGTTTTGTTGATGATGGATGCCTCAACCCATTGAGGACAAAAGAGCATATTTCACTCCCTATTGTGATGATCGTGTTGGTATCAACTGAATCATGAAAATTGGTCTATGTCTGCTTTCCTTCATTGATACCAATCAACCCACATTGATACCTTAAAATGATTTTCAATCGTGTTGGTGACGATTAAAATGTCATCTATACAGAGTGTGACGTTTTACTTTTCAATAAATCATTACCTTAACCTCCACTAGTCGTAGTGTACAAAATTGATTATTCATTTGGATTATAGCAAATCGGTTGTTTCTGGAAATTTACCAATTGGTCGTTCAGTTGGATATTGCAATGAGGAGTTTTAATAAGATAGAAAATTACGATGATAATCTAAATTGATGATTCACCCGATATCGGATGAGAATCACAATAGGGGTGAAGAGTACTTAAAAAAAACTCTAAACGCCGAAAATACTTGGTTCAAAAACATTGAAATACTATCAGAGAGTTTTGATTTTTCCTGGCATAAACGAAATATGTTGGTTGGGAGTTGATTTGGTTTATGTTTATACGCGAAAAAAACATTTTGATGTTTGGTTTCCACATCGTTGAAATTTAAGCAGATGGACGTAAGTGGATGTGCAAAGGAAAGGCGAGTTAGTACAAGATCGCCATGTCCAGCCGACCTTAGGATTCGGTGGCGATCCATCATGCTCTGAGGCTGTATATCGATGGCAGGAGTATGGAAGGAGTATCAAAGAATTAATGATAGAATGACGCAAACTACTGCGTAGCTTAGAAAAGTGGGGAATGAGTAAGGCAGACGTGTTCTTCATGCAAGATAATGACCCCAAATATACTGCCAAGGCCACATTGAAATGGTTTTCTGACAATAATTATCATCTGTTGAATTGGCCACCGCAATCACCGAACCTCAATCCAATTGAACATCTTTGGCGAATCCTTATAAAAAGTTTGGCAATATATGAAACTGAAGCAGAGAATCTGTAAAATTTATGAATTTTATGAATTTAACGAACCACAACCAACAGCCAAAGTTGAACTGGATCAATCCGAAAGCTTTTTGAAAAGGGAGAAACTCATTCACTGAGACTAAAGCACCCCATACACAGATGCATAACTGTTGAAGGACCGGACCAATACAGTGTTTGAACTGCCAATCTTCAATTAACTGAAGATATGCCACTGGACCGCAAATGACATAAGCCACTCGAACTGCAACATTTCCTAGCAAATCACGAAATTGATCTTATGCTAGTTTCTAAAACTCATTTAACCGATACAATTTCCGAATAAATAGTTACGAAGTTTATGACACGAAACATCCCTTTAGCCCTCCAAATAATAACGTTTCGGCAGATATCTACAGAAAGTTCTTTGCAACTCTGGCTCAACGTTTTATGGTCGTTGGTGACTTTAATGTGAAACATACCTTCTGGAGTTCAAGATTGACTACTCCAAGGGGACTTCAATTAATGAATGTTATGTGTGTGCATCCAACTTATTGGCCTACTGATCATCGAAAAATTGCTGTCGTCCTGGATTTTGCAGTCACAAGTAAAATTAACCGAGAAATAATTTAGGCTAAACCACTATTATGTTCTGACCACTACAAATAACCATCTAACGAACACTCCACAAAATGGTTGAAATTCAAGATGTACATCACAAGACACGCAATAACATCCGCTGAAATAGAGAAAACGTTAATAGAGAAACGCCGCTTAAGACGCATTTATGACAAATTAATCGATCGTCAGATGCAAAACATAATCTTAACCAGGCCAGAAAAAAACTGGAAGGCGTACTACAAAAAAAAAACAAGATGGATTGGTCTTAAACTATTCGTTATGGAAGGTCAAACCCTCCAATTCGTCTTTCTAACGGATAATGGGCTAAAGTGACGAAATGTCGGTGGTTCAAACAGAAAATGTAGCAACCAAACCTGAGAGGAAATCCAAGACAAAAAAACCACTAGTAAAGTTTATTATTGCAAATCAAATTCAATTAAAGTAAGCCCCTGGGTATCGAATTACAGGTGAAATGCTTAATGAACTGCTTGAGTTTGCCTTTGGACGACTAGCTCAAATATTCAATTCAATTAATAAATCAGGATATTTCCCTGACTACTGGAAACTGTCAACTATAAAAATGAACCCGAAGTCTAGTACATTTCGAAAGTAGCCGAAAAAGCAATTATCGAAAATATTAAACCGGAACTACGAAATATCATCCCTAATCATAAATTTGGTTTCAGAGCACGGAAACATGGAGCAAGTACACCGAGTAGCTACAGAAATAAGATTAAATACTGCTCTGCCGTCTTCTTGGATGTTTCCCCAGCATTCGATAATGTTTAGCATGAGAGTCTGCTTCATACAATTAATCTGGCTGGAGTACCCAACAAGGCAGTGTATTTGACCCAACGCTATATTTAATTTTCACTTCAGACCTACCAACGTCTTGGCGAATTAGGACATCTACTTTCGCAGATATACGGCAAACGTATGCACCCATAGAAATCCACAAACAGCGTTCGAAACTTTGCAACATGATATCGATGATTTCAAAATCTGGCTAAGGGAATGAAAGATAAAGGTTAATGAAGAGAAATCGATCGAACCACGTAACATTCACATTAAATAGATTATTTTGCATAGCAAACTACAGAAGATTACCAATGCGGTTGGTAGCTGGACTAAGCGCTGGAGAATCAAGCTTAATGAGACGAAATCCACGCATATTATCGTTACATATCAAAAGGCTTTTCATCTACCGATAGAAATTAACTCACGACCGGTGCCATATGCAAACAAAGCTAAATATCTTGGCATGACACTCGATGCCAAGCCAAGTGGAGAGAGCATTTCAAAAAGAAAAAAAATAACTTAATATGAAGTTCAGTAAAATGTATTGGCTTATAGGTAGAGGCTCTGAGCTTACAATACACAACAAGCTGCTGCTATATCGGCAAATACCGACGCCGATACGGGCCTACAGTATTCAACTCTGGGGATGTAAACTAAGCAAACAAACGCCAAAAAAATACAGACGTTTCAAAACAAGGTTCTCCGTAGCATCGTAAATGCTACGTGGTACACAAGAAATGAAGACCTTCACAGGGATTTACAGATGGAATACATCAAAGATAAATAAAAAAGCATGCCGCCAAACACGAAATAAGGCTCCAAGAACATGGACTTTAAAGAACGAGGCCACTTGATCTAGTAAACATACCAAATAAAAATTAGTATTTTAAATAGGTTTAATTAATTTTGGGAGTAGCCATTGGGTTTCACCCCAACAAATCAGAATTGTTTACGAAATGTAAAATTTGTAAAAATTTGAAAAACAAATTGCTAAATGAGCTGTTCTCAGTTGTAATTAATAAAGGGGAAAAAACCTAATGTTAAGCAAAGTGCCAATCCGAGTATAACAGATTTCTTAAATTTAACATTTAATTTCGGACATACGCAATCCCAAATGGAAAATTTGATTTAGGACCAACAACGTGAATACAAAATCTACTATGAACTGTACTTAAATTGTCTATTTCAAATTATATCGTACATAATAATTGATCTCATTATTTGTTGTAATTTTATAAGCAATTTTATCACGTACCATCCATTATTATTATTATTGCATTATAATTATGACTCGTAGTGTAATAAGAATATCTTGCCCCCTGATTATATACAAAATAATATATAATTATATAATTATTGTTTATTAAATATTGCAATCGACTTTAAAAATAATCGGTGACACTTTTTAATTAAATGCCTGAATTATAGATCATGCTATTTATGATTGATAGGATTAATACTTATAAAATTATTATATAAGATTGGCACTGCTATTAAAACCACGGAAATCCAGTATACTCGTATAAATTAGCCACAAATTAAACTTTGTACAGTTTGGAGGCGAAGTAGGGTTGGGTGGTTTAACACAATTTTATAACGAAATATATTTAGTAGAGGTGTTCGACATTGAGCAATCCGACATATTTTGGGTGGTGGAGAGGGGGGGGCGGGGGAGGTTGCTAATCTAGAATGAAGTGATGCGACGGATCCAAGTAAATAATGGGTTAATTACAGAGGGGGAATCGACCGGAATCGATTCAAAAAGAATCAGTAAAACAATGTTCCTTATTTTCTTTAAATGGCTCCAATTTCATTGTGTTGGTAGATACTCGATCGGTTAGCAAGCAAACAATTTGCTAGTCGAAATCATTCAAATTACATTTTTCATAAAATTTACAATAATTAGCTGTTCATTTTTTGAAGTCGCCAATTTTACTGTGCAATCGCAAAAAGAAACAAAAATTTTATGAAAAATGTAATTTGAAATTCAAATTCCTTTGGTAAATTTGATTCAGTAGGCGGGATATCGACTAGCAAATTGTTTGCTTGCTAGCCACTCGAGTATTTACCCCATAGAGAAGTTATTTGAAAATTGTCTAATTTTTTTGGCTTGTTTTTAACTTGCTTGTCGATATTGTGATGATTAGTCGAAACAGACAATCTAATTGCTACCAGACTTGTAGAATGACTCAGGATCTTTTGAAGATGCAAATAATTACCTCAAACATAATTTACAATTAATAGAACTTAAAATGAATTTTTTAAATAAAATTTACGACTGATTGAAATGAACTGCAACGCCGACTACTTCCAATACAAAATTTGATCAAAGTTCCTTAATTAACATGATGTCCTTAGAACCGTAATCCTAATTCCATTTGATTTTGCCATCAGAAGTTGTCCAATGCTTTTATTCAAATTTATTTGATGGTTAGTTAGGCTTACCGATTTTTAGGATTTGAAACTTAGATTTAAAAACTTTCGATCATTTTCGAAATAACTGGGCATACTAAAGCGATCTTCGTTTAAAGTGGGCTAAAGTATGGCATCGTTTCGATTTAATCGACGTTTGAATTTGTAACATTTTCTACTTCCCGTCGAAAGACTGTGCTTCCAGTCGGAATACTCTACTTCCAGTACACGATTTGATCAATGCTTCTTAATCGACAAGATGTTCTATGAACCGTAAATGAAATTCCATTTGATTTCACCACCAAAAATTGTCTAATGGTTTTATTCAAATTTTCCTGAAATTTTACTGATTTTTATTATTTGAAATTTTTTGTCTTAGATATGAAAACTTTCGACCAATTTTGAAATAATTTCATATACTGAAGCGATCTTCGTTTAAAGTGAGCTAAAATATTGCGTCGTTTCGCTTTAATCGACGCTTGAATGTGGACCATTTTCTACTTTCAGTCGAAACACTGTCCTTTCAATACAAAATTTGACCAAAGTTCTCTTTTATTCAAATTTATCTAATGGGGTAGTTAGCCTTACCGATTTTTAGGATTTGAAACTTAGATTTAAAAACTTTCGATCATTTTCGAAATAACTGGGCATACTGAAGCGATCTTCGTTTAAAGTGGGCTATAGTATGGCGTCGTTTCGATTTAATCGGCGCTTGAATTTTAAACATTTTCTACTTCCAGTCGAAATACTTTACTTCCAGTACACGATTTGTTCAATGCACTTTAATCAACATGATGTCCTTAGAACCGTAAATGAAATTCGATTTGATTTTGAAACCAAAATTGGCCAATTCTCTTACTAAAATTTACCTGATAATAATTTACCTGGCTAACCGCCTTACTGATTTTAGGATTTGAAACTTTAAGAAAGCTGTTAAGAAATACTTCCATTACCAAGCCAAGCGCTATTGTGTCGCTGCTTCAATTTGCCGGAAAGCGATTTTAAATTTCACTTACTTCAAATGGAGTTTCTCGAGACTACTTGTGTGACAGTTTATTAATTCGAATAGAATCTCCGTTTTGCACAATGGGTTCAGAGTGATATTAAATGCATAGCTTTTCGGGTTTCTGTCAACTTTGGGTTCTGTATTGTCTAGTATGCAGCTGAAATGCAATACAATTTTACATGTCATTATGACACGAGCGAAAACGAAAATCAAAATTTCACCGCTGAATTTTATTTTGCGGTACGCAGTTTAGCTAGAGAAATTAGTATTTTTCGTATTAGAATGTCTCTGTTTAACTCTAAACATTTTTTACTGCATTTTTATCTGCAGGTACGATAAAAGTAAGCTAAATTTTTGACAGTTCATAATTTTTTATTATTTGTTGTTAAGCAATCTCAAATACTATTTTTGGCATGAAGCTATAAAAAAATAATTTGTGTTAAAATTTTGCGAAATTCGATAAACTAATTCTTGATGGAATAATTTTTCTTGCTTCATTAGTAAATTGACCCCTCACATTTAATTTATAAACACCACAAACATGTTTAGAATTCGTCTATATGATAGTTTCAAAGGTTCAACATTTAATTTCATAACTCCTGAACTTATTTCAATGTGGAAGATCAAAATTAAAAACATACAACCCAAACGTCTTCAGAATTTGTTTGTAACCCGTGAAAGTAATTAGAATTCTCATACTATTCTGCATATTGTTAAAAAATTTATTTAACCCTGTCAATGCACTTTTGGCAAGCTAGAGGTTGAAAATCAGGCGGGAGCCCCGTTTCTTCTATAGCATTAGCACGTCAATGAAGGGTCTAAACTCCTCGCTTTTGACTTTATTGACGGCTCTCCTAAATATTTTCTGATTAGTTTCAAGTGGTTTTTGCTTGCCACTTTGATTAATTTAATGGCTTTTGAAATTTTGTAGAATTCATAAATTTGTTTAACTGAACGAAATTTAGTTTAGAGGAAACCAACTCTTCTTTTGGGTGACAGTTTCCGGAATGAATCAGCGAGTACTGTTAGACAGTGGTTCTAAGAATGCTACAAAGCTGGTAAACACCAATTAATTCGATTCAGATTGCTGACAGAGGGTCTACATTCACAATTCATATCAAAGCCACCGTCGTCTAGTGACGGATGGTTAAAATGTAAATCTTTGTGGTCTCGGATTGCAATAGTAATTGTAGAAATTTATGACAGGCCTAACGCCGTAATAGTTAAATTAATTTCTAGGCTCTCCTAGTTTTGATATTTTTCCAATTCCCCCGTAGTCAGATGAAAAAGAAAATACTTCTTACTGGGTATAGGCGTATATGGCTTGATTTCGGAAGGCTAAGGGCCAAACAATGAGAAGGTGTCTATGCTGAAGGACACCTTTTGGCAAATCCCGATAACAAAGCAACAACAGCGTTCACTATGCCAGGGCATCCTTTATACCAATTTACAGTTATGCTGTTGAGACTCTGCAATGTGACTCAGACCTTATTCAGATTGATCCAGTCCGAAAGAGATAATATTTAAGGAAAAATATTAATTATCACATTTGTGTAATGAGTAGAGATTCTTTGGGTAACAATCTTGATATGGTAAAACTGTAAATCAGGTCTGGCGGGATCTTGGTTGGTCTGGTAGGTATCGCCTATTCATTGATAATTTACTTAAGAGAAGTTGAAAGTTTTATTGGTTCCTCCTGTACAATTCTGTTCCACTCTTTTAGAAACGGTTCAATATTATTCTAGGATCGATCAGGAAATACTTACAAAATATTCAAGATGATGTTATGTTAACGTCAATATAGTTTTGTAAAATTGCCTCTGATAAACTTGATTCGATATTTCGACCGTTATTCAAATTTCGAACATCAATTTTTCTTTGTACCCACCTAGAATTTTGTAACGAATGCCAAAGTGATAATGAACAGTACCTATACGAGATAAATAATTACATAATTTTAGCTGCTGGGACGAATTAGATCCGAAGTGACTGAGCAATGCAATATAAATGTTTGTATGGTGGCAAATGGTGTTCGCGAATATAATGAAGAACTCGAACATGTTTTTCGAACGGTAGCAAAGCAACTGGAATTGTACTATAAAATGCCATTGCGAATGAGACCAACATATGTTCTACGAATTGATTTAAATTTCGAAAATCTTGAGGTTGATGAATTTTTTCAGATATTGAATCGAATCGATAAGCTAAATTTATGTCAAAGTTTCAATTCCTCGTCTTTAGAAATGAATTGGTTTTCGATCCAAAAAATTAAAATTTTTGAATTTTGGCCACATTTGCATGATGACCTAATTAAACCAACTAATGAGATTTTTCAGAACATGACTGAATTAGAAACGTCGATCTGAATGCTCTTAAATTGTATTTTGCTTTATTATTAGAAAATTCCAGATGTCATCTTCAGCTCCGGGGGTCATTAAAACTGAAACTCGTTTAAGAAATTGTCAGACCTTTTTCTAGGGTATTTACTAATGTTGGAGCGATATAGGTAGCCCCGAAGTTTTTAAAATTCGAGGTTAAAACACAAATACACTGCGCCAAAATAGAAACTGGAACTGATTTTTTTTTCGAAAAACTTCCCAGACTTGAACGCTTGTACCTTGGTGAAATAACACCTTTCAAAAAAAATAAGTTTGCTTCTAATTGAGGGAAATTTTGTCTTCTTTTCCATACTGGAATCCGTTTTATTTTATTTTGCTCCATATTTCATTCCCAAATTTAAGCACTCTCCGATAATATTTAAAGTTTCTTTAAATTTTACGTCATTTTATGGAAAGCAATTATTTAATTGATTGGAAAGTTACTTGACGATTCAAGCGAGATGAGTCGAAAAGAACAATTACTCGTTCGCGCTACAAAAATTGTGGCTTTAGTTGAAGCCGATGTAACTTATCGTGAAATTGGGCGAATCTGTGATATTAGTGTGTCTGTTGTGAACCGGATTTGGCATCGGTATTTAGAAACAGGCAGTGTGAGTCGGCGTAAAGGATCTGGTCAACCAAGAAAAACTAGATTGAGAGAAGATCGAGCTATCGCACGTTATACTACAAAAGCAGGACAAACAGTGCTCAATAAATTAAAAGGACTGATAAGCATCGTTGACAACGAAGAAATTATGCGGTGCAGTATAGACACTGGACTAGTAGGAGTGGTGTAGCCGATGTAGAGTTGGGCGGTTCACCAGGACAACTAATTAATCCTAATTGCGTGATGCCTGTCGTAGCATTTCATGCCGGTTTGGATATGGTTTGGGTGGGTATTTCGTAGAATTGCAAGACACTTTTGGTAGTAATACCATATCCAGCTTTAACATCAACACGATATGTGGAAGATATTTTAAGGTTTCATATACTTTCCATGAAAAGGCAAATTGGGCGTGGAGTTTATGCATGATAAGTTCGGGGAAACGTAGTATTATAACGAATTTGGTAACATTACTAATTGCCTGTATCACTAACCTAATTTTCAATATTTGAGATTTGGGTAACTTTGACTATTCATGAGAGTGTGGTTTTTAACAATTAACACAAATAAGCATGTTTACAAGAATTTTGAGTGAAAAATTAAACTTCATGAAATGAATAATGACGCGAATGTATAAAGAAGTTTTTGAGGACAACTCAAATTCTGGCATCCAATTCTGGCAAATAACATGACATCACGGAGACCACACCAAATATCAATCATATTTAAAAGTTGTGTTTTAGGGCCGCCTGACTTATCAAATGGCGCAGGAATCATTTCACAATGGACTTGGGAAAATATTTTCTTTGAGTAAAACAGTCACCGGATTTTTTATTTTTAAGGGAATCTTATTGCCAATAACAAGACATCACAGAGATTGCACCACAATTCCGCTATATAGAAATAATCTCTACGGGTTTGAACAATTAAAGAATGATTCCGCTTCATTATAGACTTGCTCAGTACAATTTTTTAGAACAAAACTCTCAACAACTCTTCATATATAGAAGAAATTCCCTAGGGCCTGACCTATCAAACGATGTGTGACTCATTTCAATAAGGACTTCCTTAGGCCAGAAATGCAACCATATAAGAATATCTTCTATGGGTTTATTCTATCAAACGAAGCTTGTCTCGTTTCAATGTGGATTTGCTCAGTACGCTTTTTTGTGTAAATTTCTCATCGGCTCCTTATAATTTGAAACATCCCAGAGATTGCACCAAATTGCAATCTATGGAGGTGGGCGCAACCATCTGTATAACGAAACGATTCCAAAAATCTATTCCCAAATATAAAGGTTGTTCTAGGGATGGTACGATATAGAGTAATAGGGATTAAATTTGATGGTTGAATTTAAACCGTGCATGGATGTAACCAAATATTTGCTGTGATTGACCACTGTTGTATGGATAGAACTTGGGAAGTTATAAAATGTAATAGATGGATCTGCCATGAATTTTTCAGAACCGTGCCCCAATACACTGATGCTAGCCCCGCTATCCAACAGGCCCGTGTAGGGCATTTCATTTAACACCGGCCTTTCTAACGCGACGATCTGGCCTTTGAGAGTTGGACATATTCTTGAACTCACACTTCTTAGTATGGGGTTTAGAAAACAAAGAGAAGCGCGACATATCAGCAGACTAAGTTTACTCTAACGTAATGGCAGTTGAATTGGTGGTAATCGGTATCGAATTTACCACCGAGTGAGAATAGTAATTATTTACGAATTAAAGGCGTTCATCCGGCGCAGTTCAGGATCTGTGTTGCTTGCCACATCTTTCCGTCTGTTTCTGGGTAATATCGTTTTCGGAGGCCCCTGGTTCCCAGATAACCCTTGGCTCCGCAACATGCTTTCCGAACACTTCGAACACTTGGGAGTGATTGTACCCTTTAGTCCGCAACGATAACAGAAAATTCCGGTTGATGGTACTGGACAATCAACGAATTATGCCCCATGTCGCAACAATTATAACAGATAGGATTATTCTTCCAATTACCCGCCGGTACATTAGTACTTGGCACTATGTTGTTAAAACGCTCTGAGTGTTCATTCCGATGACTTCTTGGACTTTGCAACGCGGATATGTTCTCGTAAAAATCAGTTTCTGTTTGCATGCTGCCCCGACGCTCCGCTGACGTACAAGTGTCATAATTGTCGATACCTAAATCAGTGTGTAATTCGCCGATACGCCGATTGGCTACCGCTCCATCTGAGGGAACATGAAAGCGCTTAAAAGTATCCTCCCATGCAATACAACTTTTGATTAAATCATTAATAGAGATAAATCGTTGATCATCAGTTCTTCTGTCGTTGAACCTTTCAATAAAATCATGTTTTAAATTGGACCTTGATGCTCGCGGATTATGCCGGCGAAAGGTCCAATACTATTGGAGAGTGACATCTTTTAGAACAGTGTTGATTTCGATCATCAACGATTCTTCGCTTAAACTCATAGCCATAACTACGGTTTCCAATTGGAAGAAGGACATATCTACCGCAATTCCAGAGGGCGATCCACTGTAGGAAATACTTCTTTCGTGACAATTTTCCCCTTCCTGGCAAATTCATAAGGTCTGAAGGACTACTAGTTTCCACCCCGGACATAACAGCAAAAAAATCGGAATAAGCGAGTCAATAAAGAAACGCTACAATCAGTATTTGATTGGCCAAACCGGTGGAAGTAATTCCTATATGGTGGTATTGTGGTGTTATTGTGAGAGAAGTTTGTTCAAAAACGTACTGAGCAAATCCATATAAGAATGAAACATACTTCGTTTGATAGGTTAAACCCGTATGAGTTATACCTATATGATGGCATTGTGGCTCTAAAACAAGAAAGAACCGATGAGAGCTTTACTACAAAAAATCGACTTGGCCAAGTTCTTATTGAAATGGTTCACACATTGTTTGATAGGTCAGTCCCTAAGGATTTACGTTTAGATGCTTGAATTTTGGTGAAATCTCTGTAATATCTAGTTAGTGACCTAAATGAGATTAACCCCAAAAATTAGAGTTTTGGTCCTTTTCGTAGGTCTGGTCTATAGGAGGTACCACTATTTGGTAGAATTTTGGTCTAATAAGTCTAATAAGATAAAATACATGGCGTCCTGTTTGCCTTTTTCTAACATTTACTATTTGTCTTGCTCAATTTTATACTTAACAGTGTAAAAGCTAACGCATACTTAGCTTTCAAGAATTCTTATTGGATCCGTATACGTATTGTTATTTTTTTTGTTAAAAACGGCACACTCATGACTTTTCCTGACTTTTACCTCTCGCCAGTGTTGTGTAAATTCGCGTAAATAATAATTTGTTAACATTTTTTACGTAAATAATGTAAATATTGATTAATTACGGTAAAAAATTGTAATAAATGTAAAAATATGTAATTAATTAGCGACATCTGCATGAAAATACTTGAATTAGAAACATAATTTAAAAATACATTATTTTCTAGTAGATAATACAACCATTACAAGCAGCTACATCTATTGAAATTTTTAAATTAATATATTATATATTATTTTGTGGGTCTGACATCTGTAGTATCATTAGTATCAATATGTTTAATAAATATCAATGTACTTCTCTAAAACGTTGCATACTGTGCTATTTAAAAGCGTAGTCCACTTGATATTTGGATAAGGGAAGTCATATACTAATAGCAGATCCATCTATGATTCAAAGGATGAAATATATTGTTAATAGCTCAGGTAATCATCTTAGGCGGCAATAAAAATTTGCAGGGACTCATGGAGCTTATACAAATTTGATTAGAGGCTGGAAGCGCCAAATAATTATTCCGTGGATGGTGGAATAGTTATTTTAGAATTTTGATGTACTTTACATCATTTTAATTGTATATCGTTGTGAAATTCTGAATGTGACACATTTGGCTGAATTTTAGCGTGTATGTGTTTACAGTTTTACACTAAATACATGCGTTTAAAAAAATTCGGAAAACCCGGATTTACGAGTATTGGAATGCAAAGAAAATTAGAAACACAATAAAAATTATTTTAGACAACACAATAAAAATATAATTCAAATGTCAAAATTTCAATAGATGAATCTGGTCGATAACGTATTTTATATTATTTGTTACGCCATGTAACCTTAAAAAATTTTGCGTAATTAATGTAACGTAATTAATCTGCACAACACTGCCTCTCACGCATTTAAGTACATACTTCAAAGTTGCGGAATACGGTTATCACAGAAGTGGTTTTAAAGTGATAATTTATTTCTGGGGTCAGATAGATTATTAATTGAGGGAGACCAGATGTTTCGCTTTGGGTATCAATTATTCAGAGATGAGGAGTAATCGAACAAAAAATTTAAATTATCGCGAATTTTAAAATCAAATACGTTAATCGTGTTAACAAATTTGTTATAGCGCCATTTAGCGATAGTTACGATTCACTGAAAAAAAAATTAACAAAAATAATTTTATAAATTAATTTTTAACCTAATTAAAAATTACAAATAAATAAGGCAAGTTTATCTGAAAGGTGTGTATATAAATTAATTATAATTATATATAAATATTTTCCTAAAGGTAACTTTTCATTAAATTTTATCACCTTTCGTTCTAGTTAATTTCCGATAAAGCGGATTATTTAAAAAATCTATACAAAATTTTAAAAATTAAGAAAACAAAAATGGCAAGAGCGGACGGATAATTTAAAATTTAACATATTATTACATATAATTTAATTTAATATTTTTATAATTTTATAAATTATTTTATTTTGTATATTAACTATCAATATATTTTGTTTGTTTTTTTATTTGTTTCTTGTGTGATCACAGCACTTTTAAAATAATTATAAAACTTCGTTTGTTATACCTTAATACGGCTTAAAAATAATTTTGTAACAATATATATATATTTAGAAAATATATATTATTAATAGTAACAATAATAATAATAATAATAATAATAAATCGAGCTTCTCATTTAGGAACAACAATAACTAAAATTTTAATTAGATCATTAATTTTTTATTTTTCAATTTTATGGTAAAAAAAAAATATATTATTTAAGAAGAATTATTAATATTAAATTAAGGAAGTCTAAGCTACAAAAATTAAAATTTTTATGGTGTGTTTTATTGTTATAAAATTTAGTGTGGTCATTTTAATTAAAATTAAATTTTTTTTAATATCACAAAATAATTTTTTTTTAAATCGTATCATTTTCGAGAGAGACACCTTAATTAATGATAATAAATAATAATTATTTAATTGTTTGAAATTGTTAAGTTAACATTTTTTTTTTGTATATGTACAAACTAAATATTTTGCTTTTTATATTGACTTCATTTTTGGTGAGAAAATATTTTTTTATTATCTTTTTATTTTATTTTATGTTTGTTTCGGTTAGTTGTGTGTGATTTGAATGCGCGCCGAGCGGAATTGATGTGTGAATTTTTTATGGTGTAACTATTTACCTTTATAGTTGCAGTTTGGGAATATGACTTGTTCTACCCGACTTCCGTCGTATATGTATAGAGAATATTTGTGATCTGGGTTTGATAGGGTTAGTCCCGTTACAGTTATCAGAGATGGACGTTTACTACTTTACTACTCATCGACAACGTCGACAACTACTTGAAATTCACATTAGTAATGATTGAATGAGATATTTTGAACATATTTTGATCAACATATTTTTGTCTCCGGAAGTTTTAGATAATGCAAACTAATTGCAGCATTTCATGACACCGCTGAGAAACTTGATCCAAATTGCGTTTTAGATCAAAAAATTGAGTTGAAATCTATACCTTTACAACTTCAAATTGGGACTAAACAATTTCAAAATGGGAATACAAAATAAATAATTTATTCCAGTTATTAATAAAATTATGAATTAAAAAGTCATATCATTCATATTAATCGCGTCCGGTATATATTTTTGAATATGAGCAACGTGCCGGTTACAATTAGGAACAGTAATCTTCGTAGTTATGTTTTCGCGAATTATATGTTCTAGCCGTAGTAGACGGAACTCTGTTTGTGTTAAATGTGATCTACCTTCATCAGCTAGGATTCGCGGTAATTGAATAGTTAAATCGCTTTTGACTCCAGATTTTTAATTTTTGCCTAACGTTTTTGAAACTATTCTCCAATCCTCGTTTTTATTGTACAATGCACATATTTGCTTCCATATATTATCTGCTTCAATTTTCTTGATGTAAGACATGTTTAGGGATGAATTAATTAAGAATGAAACTGTTAATAAAAAATGCTGTCTTTTATTTTTCAAAATTGCCTGCCAATTTGAAATTGTTTACTCCCATTTTGAAATTATTTAGTCCCAATTTGAAATTGTTTAGTCCCAATTTGAAATTGTTTATTTCCATTTTGAAATTGTTTAGTCCCAATTTGAAATTGTTTATTTCGAACTTGAAATTGTTTAGTCACAATTTGAAATTGTTTAGTTCCTCTTTGAAGTTGTAAAGGTATAGTGAAGGTCCTGCTGTTGTTTCATAGAAAGTAAACTGAATCGGATCAAGGGTCAAGAAATGCGGCTAATATAACTATAAAATATACAATAAAACCTGTCAAACACCCCGATTACGCTAGTCGTGTCGTTTGTCGTTTCAAGTTACTCTTTTAATACGAAACCAAAGTCTGCTGCCTTGCCAAAATATCAAATATGCCTATTATGGTAGTCACTTCAAACGACAATTGGCGTATTTTATACCTTTTCTAGTGACCAAAAAAATTTCAATCCACTCAAAACGACAGTTTTTATTTGTTTCTTTTGCCTCAAATCATGTATTGGCATGGCAACTGGCTAATTTTTCATACAAACATTATATTTTTTTAGTCACTTGAAACGACTCGACTATTGTAATCGGGGTGTAAAATGACCAAGAAAAAACCGAGTTTCCTGGTCAACTTAAAGGGTGGCCAACTTAAGAAAATTTATGAAAAAACGTAAAATTAACATCAATAACAATATCTTGGATGTGTAGCTACGACCTGCTTGCTAATCTGACCAGTTCTGCTCTGTAAATTTATTTGTAGTGAAATCGTTTTTTGTTTTGCGGAAAGGAAAATGTTTCGTTAGAAAAAGGATATTTTGAGAAAAAAGCAAATCATACTGTTAATGATTAGACAATGCTGTGAAATTGGTCGGCATGATGTGATGTGCAAATTGTACTTGGTGCGAATAGATTCGTTATCAAAGTCGGGACTGAATAACATGATATGCGCGATATTTAAACTATTGACAAGATTTTCTAAACAATTTACAAAACAAAAAGAAAATATCAAAATTGTGCACTATGATGGTCGACACACATCATCCATCGCGATAAATATATCTATTTGATAAGAGATGGCGGACAAAGCAAATCAGGGATAATATGGGCGGGAAATCAAATAAATTTTTGAGTAACAGAGTATTGAATCCAACCTGTAAGTATTTTCTGCACCTTTAACTACTCTATAAATATTTCAGCAACTTTACAAGCAGAGATAGGCGTTTACGCGCCAATTACTAATTTTTATGTGATTGCGTAGACAACTCGTGTTAAACGCAGGCAATACCGATTACTCATAGAGAACGTTAACTACTAGTAGACGACGTCGTCAACCACTTGTAATTCCACCAGTAGTGAGTGAACGATCTACATCCGCCTAAAGTCGATTTTTTGTCTAGCTTTCCAACTAATTAAATTGAAGATTAGTTGGACACAGTTACATAAATGTGTTTGTAGTATTTTTAAACCGAAATATGTGTAATATTTACCTACTTCTAATCTGCAAATTCAAATTTGCTAATAGCCGATAAAAATACTGTTGAAATTGATAAATTTCAGTTTAGTTAGCAAATTTTAATTAGATATCAGACACGGTTTGCTTTGCGCCATCCATGAACGACTCGTATAAACTAACCATTAATTTTGTTAGTCGTAAGTTTAGACAAAACAATCGTTGTGAGACACCGTTTGTTTTGTACTAGTGATTTAAAGTTGTTAAATTGTTACTAATCCACCATCGATAAAATAGTTCGACAATTGATAAAATTTAAATTAAATTAGAGAATTAGAATAAAATTTCAGTGAATTATATTTAACGACATCTATCGAAACTGATACGAACTAATATTAAATTAGTTTAGTCAATAATTTATTCGAAAAAATTATTCAGGCACAAAGTATTAGAGTTTTTAATGATGTCGACTTTTTTTGTCTAAATTTTCGACTACCTAAAGGCGATTAGTTCATACTAGTTATTGATAGATGTCTCTAATTTTCATAAATCAAAATATGTTTGATATTCAGTTCTGACCTGCAAAATTAGTCAAAATTTATCCATCTCCAATTGATTCTCTTGGGACACACAGTCTAAATGTTAATTACAGATTAGGAAAAAATTCTAAACCCAACCTCATTGTTTTATTCAGTGAACTGACAAATATTTTTTCATGCATAAATTAATTTAAAATTTGAAGCTAAATGTAAAAAACCGTACAGATGCATTAGTGATGAGACCGAATTGGTTGGTTTTTATTTGTGATGAAGTTTTAAGTGTGTTCATCATACTAACCGTGCACTGTAAGGATGTTGATCACGTTGACCATGTGCTTACTATAATGACACGTTTAACGGCGACTATTGTAAAATCGCGTTATTTACACCACATGAGTCGGTCCATTTACTAACGAATAAGTTATGTCATTTAGTATTAAAATGTAAGTTTAGCCAAACAGCAATTTTATCAGACCGGCTAACGTGAAATAAAGAAAAATAATGATCAAATTTAGTTTTTAACATTATTTCGGCGGTCGAAGTTCCCTACGTTGTTGACGTTACGGACGCAAAAAATTAAGCAGACAATGCGTAGATTTTATTTCGTAATTTACCTCGCCCAACCCTGGGAATAATTTGTCACAGCTAATAGACTTTCACCACTTTTACTGTAGCCTGTAACCTGTTCCTATATGAGTCCCAACACAATTTACCTTTTTATTGCACATTCGGTTCAATTTATCTTCACGCTTTTTATTAATGATTTAATCTTTGCAATCTTCTGGAGCCGAAGCAGTCGAAAAAAGAAAAAATTAAACTTACTAGTCAAAAGAGTTAAAATTTATTCCATTTTTCGGTTTACTTAATGTTAGATTTTTCGGGGATTCCCCAATACGCACGAATAAAATATGTAAATTTGCGATTTATGATTTATATCAGTTTTATGTATGCAGTGATACAGTAAAGTCCTTTTTAAAATAAAATTAATCGTAAGTAAAAGAGCAGTATGAGTACAAAAAGAAAATGTCAAAGTGATTCTTTAAGCAAGAAACGAAAATGGCTCACTTTAGAGCAAAAATTAACATCATAAAGCTTCGCGAATAAGGTGCATCATTTGCTAAAATATGCCGTGACAAAGGAATGGACGGGTGATCACTTTAAAAAATTATTAAAAATAAATCAATACAAATCGGAAGGTATGGCTACGAGTCCTTATATACTTATCAAAAATAGTGAGTAAAACCAAAAGCCCGCGAATGGTTAATATGGTATCTAAAGGAATCGAAAATTTGAATACGGCTTTAAGTCTTTACAATCACTTGAAGAATATTGATGGTGTTGCAGTTGTTACTGATGGTGATGCTGTTGATATTGATGTTGATGCTGTTGATACAGAAGAAAATGATGGTGATAAACCTAGTGAAAATTTCATGGCAAGCCTTGGATGATTTTTTCGTATCCACAATGTTCGCACTGTTGGCGAATAAAAATGTCCGACCGAATTGAATGAACTAATACAACAAGGTTGGTACAAAGACAAATAAATTTTCAACGTTAATTAGAGGCAGCTAATGAAAGGTCATTCCCATGCTATAAAATTTCAAAAGACCGCCTCACACTGTTATTGCACTGTTACGTGCAGAAAATCATCGACCCCTTAAAAATGTTCCCAAAAACTATCCAGTGTTGTGGCGTTTAAATAAGAAAGCGTGGGTTACAAAATCTTTATTTGAAGAATTGGTCTTTGTCGTTTAAATAAACCTGGTCAAATATCCTTTCTTCCGTCAAACACAACGTCTTTGATTCAACCTCGCATACGACGCACATTTTCGTTAGCCATAAAAGCTTCAAGAATTGGGTTTCAAGGAGCTAGATTCCGCCGACGTCTGCATTGAATGAAACACCAACGAATTGGATAGTGAAATACTCATCAACATAGATGAATAACGAGCTGATGAAGAACGGGAGAACAATTTAGACAAGAAAGACTGTGTTGAAGTTCCCCCATAAACATTGACAACAATTTTCGGGATTTCCCTTAATATCCGCCGAATTCAAAAAAATGCATTCGATGCTAAATTTGCCGATTTACTAACATCGTTGGGAATGCTGGATCCTAATTGTCCAATTTGGAGAAATGCAATAACTCGATCCGAGGGTGTGGAAGATAGGCCAAAATTAAAGAGCAAGATCGCTTGCTCATAACAAGAACGTGATGGCTGCGTAGCATGGCTTAATACTTAAACATAAAATATAAAATCAGCAATTAGTGTCTGTTTCAATTATAAGAAAATACTTGGTGGGCTGCAAGAGCAGCAAGCGGTGCTAAGAATACGAGCTATTTTACAGGTGTCGTTACTATGGAGCAGAAGAGGGATTTCCCTTTATGACATGCCGCGAATGTCTGAAATAATCACAAAACATGAGTAGTGTATTTAAGACTTGCTGGCATTCGTAGCACAAATAAGAAAGCACAATTTTTATTTTGATAAGACCATTTTCAAAAATTGTGTATCAAACAAGCTTGCTACTTATTAAATTTTGCGACACTTTAAAATCCATCCTTACCACGCTTCTTTATATTGAACGAGTATTGCATTTAAACGAGTGTTTGCCATAACTACATTATTTTTAGATTATGTGTGGTTTGTCATAGCGCCGAACATAAAATGTGTAAGGAACACATTACCTACTTTACATATGGCACACGCAATTTGAAAAAGTATGATAATTGCGGACTCTTCTTTTTCACATTTTTATTATTTCACCATTTCACCTTTTTTTGCTGCATTTGTAGGTCGATTTGCTAGTTTCTTTTTTTAACATTTTATTGCTGACGTTCAGATTCGTTGAATTTGAGCTCCTCTGTACTCACGACATCACTGTACATAGTGACCATTAAATCTTTAATCTGGAAAAAACTTCCACTTTTCGCCAGTTTTTGTATCTTATTTTAGGTTTGCAAACATACAACGTTAAAGTATTATAATTACACTTAAAGCATTGGACAAGGGCTTCTCGATCTTAGTACGGTTGGATCATGAATCACATCAAACAAAAACTGATCTACTCCTAAATAATGGGAGGGTCGGTAAGTCTGTTAGGAAGATGATTGTCAAAAATCAATTTTGAAATGTAATTATTAAAAGGGGTACTGAATAAATTTTTTTTTGTGGGGTACTCGTTAACTCAAACCCGACTCTGATTAAAGCAAATTCTAACGACATGATCACGAGAAAAACAAAATTAATTTGAAATTTTTTTGGTCCGAAGAAGACAAACATTTTTGTTTAGTTAAACATTTAAACATTCCAGTTTAGCCAGAAATTACCGAACCTGATATTATTGATGTTTTTTCATATAAAATTTTACGCCACCTTTTTAAATCTTAGGCCAGATATTATTATATCGCCCTTGGATATGTAGGCTTTGGTTGGAAGATGTCCAAGCCCTAATGTAAATTCAACTGGCGGTTTTAAACGCAGGCAAGCAAGACAACTGACTGTGACCGTGCACTTTTAAGACCTTGTTATTGGAAATCATTGGTAAAATAAAAACTTGTTAACAGAATTTTTGAATAAAAAAAATTTGGATCTATCAAATTGGCCAGGTCAATCGTTTGATAATGATGCTAAAATGTGTTCACTGGGGAAAAATACATATCTTAAAACTTCTTCTCAGTTTTATAAATTTACCAGCTCTGTTTTATTTCGCACAATATTTTTTAAGGACCTGCATGCGCTACGAAATTGACACTGGTAAAGGTGGGTATAACAAGACCAAAATAACAGGGTCAAAATTGACTTGTAATCATAGCTAGGCGACGACACCGAGGTAAATAATATCGAATTTCTTGAACTTCCTCATTTGATCCGGATAAGTTAATAACACTGCTAAGTGAATTCATAATAACTAGGCCAATTGGAGAAGTAAAAGGCTCTTAATTATAAAAGTATGAAGTTTCTGTGAAATGATGGGGGATTTTTTAGTCTGTTGAAGTTTATGGACGGAACTTGAGTAACCGGAAATAACAGTTCTCTAGCAAGCTTTAAACTTTTCCAAATATTAATAATTTATTTTCTTAACTGGGGTGACATGTTGTAACATCACATTTTCGATACTTTATCGAAGTTTATGTCTCGCTTCTTTAGAATAAAATGTGACACTACTCCATATTTTATATCATTTACCATGTTGCTTGATTGGAAAATTGTGATATTCTACTCCGTTTCTATCACCAAATAATTTGTTTGCGATACTTGAACGAAATTAGAGAAAGACAACTTGTTTGCATGTGTACTAATAGGTTGTGATAGCAATAGAAACGAAATAATACATAATTGAAACAGTTGCCTATTTCAGTTTGGGAAAACGAGAAATAAACTTCGATAAAGTATCGAAAATGTGATGTTACAACATGTCACCCCTGTTTTGGAGGAAAATCCACATTTAAGATATTCACATAAATCGAGAAAGCTTAGAGCTTTTCGAGGAAATGGGTCAAACGGAAGTTCTCTCATTTTTCTCGTGATTTAGACTTTAGCACATATACACGCAGACCATGGCGATTGGGATTATGAACATGGTTTAAGGATCTTAGAGACGAACAAAATGGTCTGAGCATCTATGCTAGAGGCACTTTATTTTGTGCTGTTCCCTTGTCGTTACTCAATTTGAATTAAATTTTGGTATTGAAGTTGTTGCTATATTATCTGTCTCTGCCATTCGCCTCGACAATGTAACTTCAAACTAATTATTCTAAATATTGGTTCTTATTTAATTGGCGCTAGCAACTCACAATTTTTTTCTGCCTATACTGAACAGGAATATTATTTTATTGGAACATATCTGATGTATTGTATTATGTATCTTAATATAAAGATGATAGCGAGCCTCAAATTTTTGAAGTTTGGGAAATTGTTTAAAACTCGAATGAAATTTGAAACAACGATTGGGCAACGGATTTAGATTAGTTACGTTTAGATTTGTTGTTTTTTCGTCGCATCCGAATCACACACAACACATATTGGCAGTGTTCGCGCACTTTATACTATTATCTAATCTTAAAATTAATTGTTTGTTTCAATAAATATTTGTAGCATGCGTATAATGAACACAAGTTTTTTTTTTGTTAATGAATAATAAATATTATAAACCTATCTAAACGAACTTGAATGACGTCAAACTAATAAATGTAATTATCATTCAATTCAACATAACATAAATCTACTTAAAATTAATGGTATTGTACTTGGGCCGCTTATAGATTACATCACATGTAATCTAACAGAATAAAAATTTGCCCGCGCTTATGTAAATCTAATTCAAATTTAATTAGTGTTTTATTTACGTATGTACATAAACAGGTATGTTACATCGCTTGCACATACCTATACTATACAGGATGATTAATTTACAACAAAAACATTATGTATATATATATATATATATATATATATATATGTATATTTAGCCACAGGCCTCGAGGTACGACTTGCTGCTGTTTTTACATCTTTACGCGCGCCATTTAAACATTTACGATTGTTACTTTTTATTTTTTATAATTAATAAATATCATTTTAAATTCAATTAATATTTTCTCTAATTTATTACTGTACATATTTACATTTTGTACATACTTATGATGTGTAATCTGTAAGGTATACCACATGGGAATTATTATAAATTAAATCGGGGACGAGCGCGCGCCATGGATCAAGAAAAAAATAATAATTACACATGGATGGACGGATGGATGGACGGATGGTTTCTCTCTCGAACATGAAATCGAGTATTGACTTAATTAAATCAAAACGATGCGCATGTTATTACATTACATATATAGACCTAAAATTATGACCACTTAGTATTCCTGTTTTTTTTTTTGCATGGGCACGCCACAATAAAGTTAAGTGCTTTTAGCGTAAAGATTATTTGTTTTGATTAAAATAATTAAAAATAATAGTGTTCGCAAAATAAATTCATTATCTTGTAATAACAACGGGCCCGGTTTGGCCACCATTTGTTGTTGTATTTAAATTATTATTTGTATTGTTGTTATTATTAATGTTTGTGTTATTATTATTGTTATTGTTACTATTATTATTGTTATGATGCTTACTACCTTTAACGACGCCCGATGGATTTTTTTGGGCCAGATGCGTCTGATAGTGTTTCGCAAGGTGAGCCTTCTGCCGAAAACTTTTTCCGCACAGCGAGCATGCAAATGGTTTTTCACCGGTATGCGTCCGAATGTGTACATTTACCGAATACTTATCCTTGAAACCTTTCGAACATATCGAACAGTAGTGTAGGGCCCGTTCCTTCCGTTGCCCGTTACATTGCGACGGACTATTATTATTATTATTATTATTGTTTGTTGTATTATTGTTATTATTATTATTGTTATTATTTAAAATATTATTATTATTGTTATTATTACTACTACTATTACTATTAGCACGTTTATATTTTTTCGTTGTTTTTGTGGCAGCAATCGATGGTGTTGATGACGGTGTTGGTATCGTTGATATCGTTGTTGTTGTTACAATCGGATTAATTGTTGTAACAATTTCATTTGGTTTTATTGAGACGGTAACCGACGGGTATGATTCACCGGTTACACAAAATTGTTGTACCTCGCTTGCAATCCGTTTGATTTTCTCAAAATCATCTGTAAACGCTGTATCTAGGGTAAGGAACATATCATCGACGCCATTATTTAAATTTACATTACCGGCTGTTATATGGGATGGTGTTGTGGCTGTTGATGGATTTGGTGAACATGACGTATGCGTATGATCATCGAATAGCGGGGTTGCCAACGTTGAATCGGCAAATGCTAGGTTTTCCTATTAAATTGAATACAAATAATAATTAATTATTCGCTCGATTAATTATATAAACAATTTTTATTAAATTATACTTGATCGGTTGAAAATAAGGCACGCCGAAGCTCCTCGTCACTTTTTACATCTCGACTATGAGGTGGTAATAAAGCAATTCCATTCTGCAATTGCAGCTGTAGCTGTCCTTTTGCGTATCCTTTTCCCTGTAACGCGCTCCTTAGCAGTGATTCGGGTGAGTCCTTTTTTATATAAATTAAGAGAAATAGAAATTAATTAGCTTATTAGAATTTCATATAAATTTTAATATTTAGAACCATTGAATTTAACCACCACCACTGCTTTAAAATAAGAAATAATTCAAAGCATAAGAACAACGTTGTTGTGGCTGTGGGACTTTACGACACAAATACTCGTCTCGAACTATTCCTGTTTTCTGCCATTATCTCCTCCCACTCGGATTAAACTATAAAGACGAGTTTTGCTCATAATGGATGGAAAATTATTCCAAATATTTCCAGAAATCACACAACAAGCTGATCTAGCATTTTACCCCTGGTCGAACCCCATGTAATGCCACACACTTGTCATGGAAATTTCGACATCATACGCGGTACAATATACTTAACATTTCGAAACATTGCACGCGCGAAAATATTTAATGATGCGAAGAAATTCCATGAAATTGTATTTTGTAAAATAAACACATTTTATATTTCGAAATTTATTTCTTTTACGATAATTCAATAACGATAAAATATGTTTATTAGGCATTACAAAATATTGTAATAATTAATATTAAGTTAATATAAAAAGAGATAGATTTGGGTGCTCAAGGAAGAAGCAACAATGTTAAAAAGTTAAAAATATAATAATAAAATTTATAAATTATAAACTGATTTCAATATTTAAAATAACGAAGTGATAATGTACACCCCATCCCTTTACATGGCGATCTTGCCGAATATGAATCTGAATCTATAGTGAAGTGCATTAATCAACATTATATACATATTTGTTTTTAAACTGTGCAGTGAAACATTAAAAAAAAAAATGTTGATAATAAATAATAGATACGGAATATAATAAAAAAAAGTGAATCTAAAGTGTTGGGTGTCCGTCGCACCACACTATATATAGTATATATAATATAAAAAAAAAATTGATAGACGAGAGTGGAAACCCCCACTTAAAATTTGGGTATACACAAAAAGAAATGGATTTCTTCAATGGCGCGAGGAACCTTGAGGCTGTCCAGAGCAACCAGAAGACCGTCAGCAATGACCATCAATCATCAAACAATACGGACATGTCAGGGTATTTTAAGGTAACAATAGTTGTAATAATAATATTAGCTATGATCTATATAATTAAGAAAGCATACGAAAATGCAAAGAAAAAAATTGTTACAAATTTAACAAGAGTAATAAACTCTTAAACAATAAACATGAATAAGTATGATAGTATAGTATATATATGAATATAGAACAAAAAAAAATTGATGTCAAGAAGATCCAATTGCACAACATATTTTATAAATATTTTTTTTTATTTTTTAATGAGTGTGTAGTCACCACCTATTAAGTTACAATTAACAAAATATGCTTTGAAAAATAATTTTATGACACACATATAATTTCCCTTTAATTTCATTTCTGGTGTGATCAAATTTCCAATATAAATTAGATATAGAATTAATTTAGATTATGTGTAATATTTAAATGCCATTTAAGAAGAAAATGGATCTAAAAATTAGTGAAGTTATTAAAGTGTTACCGATCTTCACAGGTGAACACAAAGATCTAGAAAATTTTTTAAGTTTGGTCAAGTTGTTACATGACGAATTAAAAATAGCTGATCAACCAAAATTGATCGCGATTGTGTTAGCGGCTAGAATTAGTGATAGTGTAAAATCAAAAATCACGTTAGAGGAAAAACCAGAAACTTTTAAGAAGCTAAAAGAATTATTTTACAAAGTGTTTGGCTTAAGGCGTTCTCCACTAGAGATACAATCAGAAATACATAGAGCCAGGCAAACGGGTAAAATAGAACACTATATAGAAAAAATTGAAAAGTTAGTTAACGAACTAAATAGTGTACAAGTAAAAATCCTAGCTGATGCAGATATAAAAACCGTACATTTGATATCGGATCAATTGGGTTTAAATGCATTCAAAGAGGGATTAATAGATATATTGAAACCCACTGTAATGGCAGCTAGACCAAAAACTTTAGCTGAGGCTATCGAAGTAGCAAGAGAGGCCTCAAAAGTTTTTCAAACAGACACACAAAATGTGTCACAACTTAAACACCAAATATCTCAATTTACCAGAAAGAAATTTAATAGGAACAGCAGAATTGCCGGTCGGAGCAATAACAGTTATAATAGTGAACATTATAATAACTATAGAAATAGCAATAGTTATCAACACAAAAATAATTTATATCGTGGTAATGCAAATTATGGACAACGAAATTCGAATCGTTTCTCAAACCAAAATAATAATTATAACCAAGGATATTTTGATTATAGAAATCAGAATTATAATAATCAAAGTCATAGAAATCAAAATTATAATAATGAAAATCGAAGAAACCGAAATATACATGTATTACAAAGGTCGGGAAACGGGGCTATTCCTCCGATAACATCACAGGAGGATATAACAAAACAATTGAACGAGTTAGCAATTCACTAATTTTCCATATAAATGCAAATTCAGGAAGTCTGGTAATGTTACAATCAGATTTGTCCGGAGACGTCTTGACATTTCTGGTTGATACAGGATCGGATATCACTGTTTGCAAAGTGGATAAATTAAGAGAAAATATAGCTATAGATAGTAATAATAGATGTAGAATAACGGGAGTGACAGACTCCGAAACATATTCATTAGGCACTGTATATACAAACTTTAAATTCCATAATCATATTATTAAACAAAATATACACATAGTTGAAACAAATTTCCCCATAAACACAGATGGAATAATAGGTAGGGATTTTTTGAGCAAAAATGGATGTAAGATTGATTATGAAACTTACACAATCACTATTAACTCTGTAGATGAAGAAATTATCCTACCCTTGGAGACGAATCTTCCAACACAAAATACTTTTACAATACCAGCGAGAACAGAAATTTTGAAAGCTCTAAATATTAAAAGAAGTGAAGATAGTATAATTTTAAATGAAGAAATAAGTAAAGGAGTATTTATTTGCAATGGAATAATTCCTAAGAATGGTATTGCACATATAAGAATAATAAACACTAATGAAGAGGCAGTGCAAATAGATAAATATGAACCAAAATTAAAGAATTTAAGTAATTATCATATAATACGGAACACTAAAGACACTAACATTTCAAATAAAGAACGGTACACGAAAATAATTAAAGAATTGAACATGGAAAATAATAATGATTACGAAAAGGAGGAAATTTTTAAAATTTGTAGGGAATTTACAGATGTTTTCTACGTTTCTGGTGATACATTAACAACTAACAATTTTTACAAGCAAGAAATAATAAAAGAGGATAATACGCCTGTTTATATAAAAAATTATAGGTTGCCAAAAGCTCAATATAATGAAATAGATAAAGAAATCGAAAAACTTTTAAATAATGATATCATAGAACCTTCAATCAGCCCGTATAATTCTCCATTGTTAATTGTCCCAAAAAAATCTTCTGAAGGTGATAGAAAATGGAGATTAGTTGTAGATTATAGGCAATTAAATAAAAAAATTATAGACGATAAATTTCCATTAACTCGTCTAGAGGACATATTAGATAATTTAGGCCGAGCGAAATATTTTTCGACGTTAGACCTAACTAGTTCTTTTCATCAAATAGAACTAGAGAAGGAATCTCGTCCTATGACAGCCTTTTCGACGAATAAAGGACACTTTCAATTTAAAAGGTTACCATTTGGACTCAAAATATCCACGAACAGCTTCCAAAGAATGCTATCAATAGCATTAGCTGGTCTAGAGGAACTTGCGTTTCTATACGTGGATGATATAATTGTTTTTGGTTGTGGAATGAAACACCACAATAATAATTTAATTAAAATATTTAAAAGATTAAGAGCCTATAATTTAAAAATCAATCCATCTAAATGTAATTTCTTGAAAAAGGAAGTCACGTATTTAGGTCACTACATCACAAGTGAAGGGGTTAAGCCTGACCCTGCGAAATATGAAGTGATTAAAAATTATCCTCGCCCAACCGATTCGGATAGCACACGCCGATTCGTTGCATTCTGTAACTATTACAGAAGGTTCATCAATAACTTTGCTTTGATAGCGAAACCTCTCAATAACCTATTAAAAAAGGGAACAGTGTTTGTTTGGTCTGACGATTGTGAAAAAGCATTTAATTTACTTAAAACAAAATTAATTAATCCACCAATCCTACAGTATCCAAATTTTGATAAAGAATTTGTTCTAACAACGGATGCATCAAATTTCACGTTAGGTGCTATCTTATCACAAGGTGAAGTTGGGAAAGATCTACCAATTGCCTTCGCAAGTAGATCTATGGATAAACACGAACTAAATAAACCAGTTATTGAAAAAGAACTATTAGCTATACATTGGGCCATAAATTATTTTAAACCTTACCTTTACGGTAGACAATTTACTGTGGTAACTGACCACAGACCACTGGTAAGTCTGTTTACAAATAAGAATCCATCGTCTAAAATGACCAGAATACGATTAGATCTAATTGACTACAATTTCAACATAATTTTTAAACAAGGTAAACTAAATACCAATGCAGATGCTTTATCTAGAATAGTTTGGGACACTGAAGCATTAAAAGCATTAATACCAAAAGAAAAAGTTAATGTAATCACTAGAAGTATGAAAAATAAACTGGATGAAAATTCTAAAGATTTTAGTGTAGATGTACCAAGAAAAGAGCCCGATCAACTCTACGCTTGGGAATGTACATCTATAACTGAAGTACAGAAATTAAGAGAATTAAGGTTTGTGTATGAACAAACAGAAAACTCGCGAGAAACTAAAAACAATAAATTTATAAACGTACCAACAGGTTTGCAGGTTATAAATAAATTCGGCAATGACAACAAATGGTTAAAAACTGTGACTATTTTGATTAGCAATAATCCAATTATGGAAATGAATTCAAAATTGGAGAAGTTAATTAATTGCATGCAAAACCTGAAAATAGATAAACTAGCATTGAAAAGCAACGATTTAATTTTTAGTCACATAGATATTAATGAATTCAAAAATAAATTTAATGTTCTGCAGAACTCAAAAAAAGGTAAAAAAGAAGAAAATAATTTAAAAATAATAATTTATAAACCGCCGAAAAGAATAATAGATACCGAAGAAATGTTAGGAATAATTTTAGAAAATCACACGAATCCAATTGGAGGTCACTCAGGTGTTAAAAGAACAATCTGTAGAATAAAACAGAGATATGTGTGGAAAAATATGAGTAGAATGGTCAAAGATTTTGTAAATAAATGTGAATCTTGCAAAAAGAATAAGATAATCAGGCATACGAAAGAGAAAATGAAAATTACAGAAACACCAGGGAATAGTTTTGAAGTAGTAGCAGTAGATACGGTAGGACCACTGAAGATTTCAAATGGATTTAGATACATATTAACTTTACAATGCGAATTAACCAAATACATAGAAGCAATTCCATTAATAAATAAAGAAGCCATAACCATTGCGAAATCAATAGTAGAAAAGTTTGTGTTAAAATATGGTATTTTCCAGGTTTTAAAAACAGATATGGGAACTGAATTTTTAAATGAATTAATGAAAAACATTTGTAAATTACTAAAAATCAATCAAGTCAACTCTACACCATATCATCATGAAACCTTGGGTTCAATAGAACGAAACCATAGAGTTTTAAATGAATACTTAAATAATTTCACTACCAACGGCAACTGGGATGAATGGTTACCATACTTTGTATTCTCGTATAATACAACTCCACATACCGATACACAATACACTCCATATGAATTAGTGTTTGGAAAGTTAGCTACCATACCATCATTCATAGATACTGAAAAAACGAATCCGATTTATAATTATGATAATTATGCCGAAGAAGTTAGGTTTAGATTACAAGAGGCTCACAAAAAAGCTAATGAATTATTGAAAAGAACCAAAGAAAATAGAAAAAAGGAATTAGATAAAAAAATAAATCCAGGAAATTTCAGCGTAGGTGATCTTGTTTATCTGAAAAGGGGTAACAGAAGAAAGCTTGAAAGTAATTATACTGGACCTTTCGAAATAGTGGAAAGAAATGATGTGAACTCGAAGATTAAAATAGAGAATGAAATTAAAGAAATACACAATAACCGTCTAAAAAAATAAAAACAAGAATGTAATTTTTATAAGCATATAAATTTAAGATGAATTCATTTGAGTAGAATTAAGATTACTTAATTAGAATAACAAGATAATATTTTAGAAGCTAAATAAAAAATATATATATATATAAATAAACAAAAATAATAATGATAATAAAAAAATTTACTAATCTTCAATTGGTAAATTTTTCTAAAGGGGAAGGATGTAATGCCACACACTTGTCATGGAAATTTCGACATCATACGCGGTACAATATACTTAACATTTCGAAACATTGCACGCGCGAAAATATTTAATGATGCGAAGAAATTCCATGAAATTGTATTTTGTAAAATAAACACATTTTATATTTCGAAATTTATTTCTTTTACGATAATTCAATAACGATAAAATATGTTTATTAGGCATTACAAAATATTGTAATAATTAATATTAAGTTAATATAAAAAGAGATAGATTTGGGTGCTCAAGGAAGAAGCAACAATGTTAAAAAGTTAAAAATATAATAATAAAATTTATAAATTATAAACTGATTTCAATATTTAAAATAACGAAGTGATAATGTACACCCCATCCCTTTACACCCACTCCCCCTGCGATTTCTGCGATAGAAAAAATTAGGAAAGTCCTGTCCGAATCATTTGCTTTATACGGTGAAAAAGAGAATAAACTCCACCTCAAGATATCAAAATTGACAATCCTATTAGGTCTCAATCGGCGATTTAACAGTAGCATTAGATTGCTCGGGAGCAAATTAAATTTGAGTTGATAATGTCACAAGTGCCAAAGTGAACTTAAAGTCTACCTTACATGAATTTTGCAAAAATCATTTTACTTTCTTTTACTTCGTAAAGTATTGTAGTCATAAAAATTTTCGACCTCGAAATTTTTGCAGGTATACCATTCGCCATAATTCCGAAAAAATCGTTTTCAAAAAGTTCTCCATCTGACTGCGGCGGTGGAGAAACGTTCGATATAAGCTGCATATATGAGCAATTACCAAAAATGTGAGAGTGTCAGATTCTTACCAAATCTTCATAACCGGCAAACTATGCTGCTTGACTTCGTGGAACTACCGTTAGGTATTACTTTACGTGGCTGATTCAGGCTGAATAGGCTGCCTTCATGCTCTTCAAAGGTGTTTTAATTCTCCCACAACACACCCTGACTGTTCACTTAGCATGGAGTGCCGAAGCCCAATGTTGTGTTTACATTATATGCCAGAAAGTAGGGTCTAGGGCTGATGACTGACGAACACCACTACTTGTCTCATACGTTTAATTCCATCCTCGGCCTGATAATTCAAGATCCTCTAGTTTCTTCTCCATTCACAGAAATTTTTTTTCTTTTCAACTATATTTTGTCGGTTTTCATTTAGACAGTGCAAAACTTTGCATATCTTTTTAGCTAAATTGTTGGTATATGCACCGATCATACATCAACTAAAGATGATAGGAATGTATCTATGCTGATCTAAGTCCTACATTCAGGCCTTTTCGTAGTGTTCTCTGGGTAACTCTCTATGAATCAGTCGGTGTAGTGGAGACGAGTGGAGGAAATTTTGTTTATAGTCATGGACATTACATGTTACGGCGAGTCATTTGCGTCCAAAAACCAACACCACATCAGCGTCTGTTCGCCAGGTTAGGGGCGGCTGAAGAGGGCGTCTGTCTTGTATCAAGCGATGTTCAAGCTAGAACTGGATGTCTTAAGTTTTTTCATCAATACGTGTTGAGCGACAGACTAACAACCTTGTCTCATAAAAACAACTAAGTTAGGAACCCTACACAAAGGTCTTGGTCTTCTCGCAAACACGACTTTAAGCTTAACCTTTTAAGACCTGGAGATCTTCAAAACCTTTCGAATCAGATAAAAAGTTACACCTTAGTCGTTCTTGCACTACAAGATGTTAGATGGTCTGAGAGTGAGATCCAGTACACCACCAATGGTTACACTCTTCATTACATTAATTTGTAGTTGGCTCTCATTCATCGGCGCATGAAGCAACATATTATCGACTTTCGCCCTATTAATATACGAATATACACGATCAGACGCCGCACTAAAAAATTTAACATATCGATCGATAATAGACAGGCACCCACCGAGGTTAAATCAGATCACATTAAAGGTTCATTCTTTGTCGAATTCGTGGAAGTCATCAATAAAATTTCACACCACGACATTAAAATCATCGTCGATGACTTTAATGCGAAAATCGGAAGGACAGAAAATACATCGCACGTCGGTCCTAACACCTTACATCTCATCTATTAGACAACAACAACCAATGCGTCACTGCCCTGGCAATAATGTACAACTTAGTTGTGTCAAGTACCTTTTTCCATATAAGCGAGAACGGAAAACCAAATCGTTTGGACATGGCTGATATGGACAGTGATTATTTGATTGTGATTGTGTTTCAAGTATAAGTGTAAACTGTCATCAACGTTCAATAGACAAGCACAATGGGCCGTTCGATGGAATGTCGATGCTTTAAAAGCTGTCACTGACTATCTAGACCGGCGCAGAAAGAACGAGAAAACTTTTCTTAATATCCAGGAGCTGTGGCACGCTAAACAGTCAGCCATAACTATGGCGGCGCAAAATAATTTAGGAGGAATACCTAGGAGATGGTTGGACGAAAAATGGTTGGCACGCAATACTAGGAGCACTCTAGCAAAATATCTCCGTGCTAGGAAAGCTACGACTAAATACCTCCGGCAAAAGAAGCGCGAGCATATAGTAGATTAAAACATCAGCTTCCAAGCGCAACAAGGAAATTCAAGGGGCTGTTTTGCTAACGCCAGGAATTTCAGTAAAGACTTCCATCCAACAAGTATAGCTATCAAAAACGGGAATGGAGAATAAACGCGGCTGATATTTTCTCAGTACGGTAAACTTACTTCTAAATCGGCTAATTCGGAATGACGAAGTGACCCTCGATTAGAACACTTGCTCCATCAGATGAAGGCCTCTTTGTCGAATATCCTTTAGTGGAGGATGTAGAAGCAGCTATTAGTATATTGAAAAATGGAAAGGTATCCGGTATGGACGGAATCCCCGTAGAATCAATTAAGCTCGGAGGTGCTACTCTTGCATCAAATCTATACGATATCATCGCCTCTAAATGGCACCAACACAGGATAATTGGAAGACCGCGCCCATATATCCGCTGCACAAAAAAGCCGTCCCGCTCCCCCGTCATCGCCAGACTCGTCCCTCTAGCCGACAACATCATTGGTGACTATCAATTCCTATCGAGCAAATGTCACAGTGATTAAAGCTTTGGCGTTTGGATCGGGAGGTATCGGGTTCGAATCATGATAGGAGCAGGATGCAAACGGAAATTTTCATCAACAGATTAGGATCTGTGATTAAAAGGAAGACAACTACGATCCCCTATCGGCGTACAAAACTCATGGGCCGACGTATCTTCCATGTCGAGTACTCTAGGCTGGCATGGAGCTACGCAATGCGCAGATGATAACTTAGATCGGTGCTGTAGCCATACGTCTTCGATTTGGCGGTAATTGCGTAAAGTAAGACGGGAAAATGAACCGCGAAAGAGCAGGGAGTGCTTCGGCCCCAGAAAAGATGGCACGGATTAAAACAAACAAAAAAGAACAACTAAACGTCTTAACAACGTCTGGATCTGTTTGTGGAATCGTAATCGAACGAATTGTATCAGATTCCTCTGAAGTAACATCTGGTGTTCGACAAGGAGATGCACTCGCGCCTCTGCTGTTCAATTTGACGCTTGGTCAACGAATTTTTTACGCCCAATGAAGGTTATTGCGATTTAAGCATCAATCGCAGCCGTGCAAGCTCACACTTTATAAAGTACTCATAGGATCTGTACTGGCTTTCGCAGGCGAGAGCTGGACGCCGAACTCTAAGGTCATTCATTCACATTACAAGGTGCCCACAACAACGTATGATTAATAAAGTGTTACAACAATAACCAGCCGATGCGTTGTAGCAGAACATCCCGATAGGTCGAACATTCACCTGTTGCTGTTAGCAAGTTATTATGGCCAGTAGCGTCTATCTGTTCTGGATCTACCATATAAGGACGCGCCACCGATGTTGACGCTCCGATATCTAAAATCATTTATATGCAGTATAAAGTTGCATTCACGCTGTGCCAATACGCCAATAAAAGCGATACTTTTGTAATCCACTTCTAGTTTTTTGTGTTTAACTGTATTCTTGGGGGATTTTCTGCCTTCCACCTTTCCTTCAAAACTGGTGGCATTTAGTTTTCTGGATACATGGTCATTAAATGAGAGCATCTAACTGCCTGATATCTTCCCGTTTCTTTCCTCTTCTGCCAGCTTCTCACGAGTGCTGTGTTAATTGCATAAATCCCACCCCTATCCCTCATGCCCCAGCTGTTGGCATCGGAAACATCAAGACGGAGAACGTGATCATTTTCCTCCGTTACCTTGAAAAGCTGATCGAGTTTTTTTATCTCCTCTTTAATAAGAGCCCTTATTTACGTGTCCTCCGCATACCCCGCATGTTACTTACGCAATTTTACTCTGTCTGTGGCCAAACTTGCTCTAGCTGCGCCATATTCTAAAGTCAATGCTAATACTTCATTCATGATTTTACCCCCGTATTCGTTCTTAAATGAAGTTTCAGGTGGTCGTCTTTGACAGCAGTGATAAATGCGTCCACTGATAGTCCATTCAACATATCTGCAGGTGCATTACCATAAACTTGACGCGCTAATTTCGTTACTTCCTTCCCTAGATCTTGCAGGCTTTCCCCACGTAGTTGGCGCTTGCTTTAGAGTTGAATTTTGTATAATTCTCTGATTCCCGTATCTTAGTTCCAACTAAGTCATGACCGAATACGGTTTGCAGGACATCTGCAGCTTTCCCAAGAAGAACCAAAATGAGTGCGTTGAGTTGCTTCTCTGCGCCCAGCAGTTGCACCGCCGCTTGGAACTGCAATTTAAAATTCTCGAATGGGACTTCGTCGTCGAACGTCGGAAGTTTTAAAATCTGACCGGCCGAAAATGTTTTATTTAGTTGGTCATTTTGAATAGCTTGCGATGCATGTGTTTCGAGGCGGGTCTCCCCACTTGCTTAATTTTATTTTCAAACTCCATGAACTGATCGTCGGACTTTCACCTCTAGTAATTTTATTTCTCCTCTTAACTATTTAGCTTGAAAATCCTGTGCTTGCTGAATTTGGTTGAGCTTCTGGTCTAAAAGGCCCATCTTGTTCTGCTCGTAGTTCTCTCAATTGTACACTATGTGCGTTGCGTTGCTTAGCAATTTTCTCGGCTTGCTGGTCAAATTTCGCGTTTTGTTCCTTACGTAGTTCCGCAAATTGCTCGCCTTGTTGGTCTAACTTGGCAGCCTGGTTTGTTCTCATTTCCTTCATTAGGAGCAACGACACCGTCATCATATCTCCCATTCCCAAAGTCGATTTCTGTTTTTCTGGAGTAGGCGACTGTACGGATATGGTTTTTTAGTTCCATCGCTCAGGTTGCCTCATTTTAAACTTCTTCTTGGCAAGGCTGGACTTTCTTTCTGCTTATCGTTTGATGTAACTGACGAGATCTCCGATAGTTTTTGGGTCAGTGATGGTCGGTCGCGGTCTTCGCACTTCTGTTTTAACATCCTTTTCATGGCGCTCTGTAGTCTCGAAAGCAGCTCGCTCTTATTGCATTCGGTTGAAAGTCAGATGCTCTACAGGTTTATATCCTCAACTGCCGTAATATATATAGGTGGTTAGGTTTTTAATCACATTACTGGCATTTGTAAAATTCCACTTCTGACACCAAATGTTACGAATTTCGGGCGTTTGATACGTATTCGTACTGGATTTTGCCAATAAAAACACTCAGTGTTACAAACTTAATTGTCTAACCACCTTTTTTTCTACAGCAATTTTAACTTATTTCACTCGTTTACTGTGTGTGTGTTCTTTAATTTGCTTTAATTTTTCACTTTAACTGTTCACTACTTTACTGTTTACTTTTTAACTCGCACTGTTCTTTGGTTGGAGTACACTTGTCTCTCGCTGTTCGAGATTATTCGTTTTAGTATCTGGCGATGTATGTGTATTGCAATTGTAAATCACTTTCAATGTAGTAGTTGTATTCGCGAATATTCCATCACGTCATCATTTCTCCAGTCTCCAGTCTTTTCGATGATGATTATCGCAGCCGTTTACAATTGCTTTCATTATTTCCCTCCACTTGGAATGCCATTCTAAAATCCAAATCCCAATCAGTATTGGAGGAATACTTTCCAACATCGATGATGTGAAGAATAATAATCGGTTTAATAATTTTAGTCTCCAACTGGATTCGAACTCGCCACCTTTGGGTTGATAACATTTGGTGGTGTATAACTCAACCACTCGACCACCAAGTGACATATTCAGCGTCTTCGTATAAAAATTTATAAGGAGGAACAATAGTCCAATAGTGAAATCAGTAAAATTGGGCGTACTGAAAGCCCCAACAAAAGGCCGAAATTTCAAATACACAGAAAAGCCAAATTCCTGAAAAAGCTACACTAAAGGAAAAATTGGATCTTTCCGTGGCGACCAAACTATAAAACCAACCATGTCCAACCGCCAATTACAAGTCATGGACAATAGATTCGGAGAGAATAATTTTCTCTGACGAAAAAAAATTAAATCTGGATAGTTCCGACTGCTGCAGTTGCTACTGGCATAACTTGAAGGAAATCGACGTGGTTAGAACAAATCAAACTTTTGCTTTCGGAAGTGTTATGTAATAAGGAGTATTTTCTTATTAAATTAAGCTTCTCATCTGCTTTATTACAACTCGAATGAACTCCACTATGAACATTGGAAGTCGCTTTTAAAATTATCTGGTTGAGAAGCGCCGAAAAGAGCAAACAGTGGTGTTGGGACAAAATTGGTCAGAAAACTCTTAAAAACTTAGCCTAGCCGAATTTTTGAAGTGGTGGGTATTTCGGAACGGTGAGGGCACACCAAATATTAAACAAAATAATAGACGAGCTTTATTAGCTCTATTAGATGTCAATCGTTATAACGGATAAAGCAAAGTTGATTATACGACTTAATTTGTTAAATCACTGAAGATTATTATAACTTAAATTTTAGAAATCAACCGATTCACATAGTTCTTACCTGCTCTGTATTATTGTGGTCCGGTATATGCCAGTCATTATTATTATTGTTATTATTGCTACTTGAATAACTACTTAAACTCGTATTACTTATATTATTGGTAACAATTGTTTGATTTGTAGTCATAATATCCTCTTTGTGCTCCGTCGAAAATCCACTATCATCGTATGGAAATTCTGTTTTAATATAACACGGAAAATTTCCCAGCAGCGTGTCTAAATCCAGCGATGGGGCATTCGTATTTTCATTTGGTTCACGTTTTAACCATTGTTCCGAACCGTTTAGCACGGTCAGTGTGTAAATCTATAAAATGTAAATAAGAATATGTATTAAATCGAGGTGAACATAAATGGAATAAACTTACCTGACCATCGGTATTCGCGGGCTGATTTGAATTTACTCCGCCCCCCATATTATTTGATTGTGGATTCCAACAGTAACGATTTAAATCCTCAAATATTGCGGATTCCAGTCGACTTGAATCTTTTTCCGCTCCCCAAAACTGCTTAGGTTGCATACATGAAATTAAACATTATGAAAATTAACAGTTAGTGTGCCTGCTAACAACATATTTCTTGTATTTTGTATTTAATGTATAGTATAGGAAAATATCTAAGTTTTTTTTTGCGCGCACAGATACATTTTTATAACAAGATTATAAATTTTGATCAAACGACTCTTGTGGTTGGTGTTGTGGTGTGGTGCAATTTAAGATTATAAATTAACTTTATAACTATATATTTTAATTTAAATTACATGCATGTAATGCAGTTCTGGTAAATATTTAAGAAAAATATTGATCTATTAAAAGTGATAGCGTAAAATACTTGTCGTTAACGATTTTATTACTGTATGAGCGTGGCGGCGCGGTATCTCATTTACCACATACTCAATATGATTTGTGGTTTTTATAATTTTCTGTATATACTCGTATATAAATTACAGCAACACTAATTTATTTCTTAATTACCGGCTTGCATTTTTTTTTTCGGTTTGAGACTTATCATTAAGTACCTTTTGTGTGCACATATTTCCATTTACCTACATATCCATAATACTAAGTATACCGCGCGGCAGTAACCATTTTATTCATCACAGCATATCTTACATGTTATATGCATATATAATTGGGTTATATAATTTGATTAGTTGGTTAAAAAAAATGTCTTTAAGTATTTAATGACGGATAAATTATTTTAATGTTTATTGTAAATTGTTTACATATGTAATAATCTCGCGCAGATGAGTATCCACAAAAGCTTTTTGCGTCGATTTTATAGTGAAATTTTTAATGCACGGTATATATGGAAATTTTTAATTGTTGATTCCATAAATAATCATAAAGATTATTCAATTAAATAATAAACTATAAAATAAACTGATGATGCGGTAGACATTTTATAGTTTCATGGTTTAATTGATGGATTTATACTTCGCGAATATAGCGAATAGTATGAAGGATCATGTTTTACGGTTTTGGATAATAAAACTCTTAGTTTTGTTTGTTGCGTGTTGTTGCTTATTTGTAGTTTTATACTCAAGATGGAAAATTTGTGATTTGCATATCGTACATCATTTAAGCGGATAGGAATTCAGAAACTCTAATTTAACACACTTGTTAATTTTTTAAAATGATTTAAAGTTGAATATCGTTGAAAATCAAGAGCTAACAACAACAAATATTTATCGGGAGTATCGACAAGCTTTGCGATTTATTATTTGATGTGACCACATTCATCAATCGCAGCTTAGTTTAAGAAAATAGCCCCCAGATTTTAAATTCCGCCTTATTAGCAAAAAATGATGATTGGGATCGATTGGTCATCGTTTGGCCACTTACGATAAATTCCCGGGTAGCACCTCATTGCAAGAAAATCATTCCGTTTTCATTACATTTCCGTAGGTAATCAAAATTGTATTATTTCTATAAAATCAGGTTCGTCGCTTATTTGGGAATTTCATTTTACAAAATTAACAACAAATCCAATTGGAATATACCATTTGGAGAATAATATTTTTTTGCAAAGAACTGTGTTTAAAGTGGAAGACATAAAGTTAAAATCAATTCAATTTTATGGTTGTTCGAAATCTGGCCCTATGGAAAATAATTTACTCTGGATAATCCTAATATTATCACAAATCCAACGATCGTAATCGTTTGAAGCAATTATTGACGACCAATACCATCATCATTAACCATTTAACCTGTTAAATCTTTATCCTTTCCCTAGTAGTTTAGTATTGTGTTGTCTTTGTTTTACGAACTATCGGCTATACCTAGGTGTCTGTAACTGGGCCGATTCTATCCCACTTAATTAACCTATCCAATCCTTCGGTTTTATTAGATGTAAAAAGAGTGTACGGTGAGCCCGGCGTCACTCCGGAGCTCATTTTAATATGCATGCGAAGTAGACCTAACTAGGAAGGCTAACTTTTGGACTATGAAATTTAGGCGAATATGACAAACAATGACATTTAGGCGAATTAATAATTGACCTTTTAGATAACATTTAAGGATTTTATTTATGATTTTCTTAAGGGGTTGAATGCCTCGGGACCTAGTGTGTTTGTCGGGAGTGTTGTTGTATTTTTCTGATGGGTCCAGATTGGAACTATCTATGTTCCGGGCCGTTCGAGAGGCTAGTAATTTTTGCGCGATCAAATTATTTTTTTTTCTATTCTTTACTAGCCTGAGAAGTTACCAAGATATGTTTGTCAGGAATGTTATATACTGTTAAAGTTAGCCGAAAGTTTCCAGCCGAAATGTAATGCAGATAGTGGTTTTGTTATCCAATCCGAAAGGTAATGCAGATAGTGTCTTCGTTATCCCAGCCTAAAGATGAGAATGCAGATATTGGTTTTCCTATCCAAGCAATGCATCTATTGCTATCCAATTTGCATCCATTTAGCATCCATTTTGTGGAGAAATTCTGAAGGGGATGCATGGGTGTAATTTTGCAAAAATTCGGTAATCCAATATATCAAAAATTCATTGAATGGCCTGTCGTTCAAGATTAACGTGCTTTGTCATTGATGCCACTATGGTTATTTGATAGGCCATAATGTTGGTCAACTTCGGCTTAATTGTGGAGAGATTCTGAAGGGGATGCAGGGGTGTAATTTTGCAAAAATTCGATAATTCAATATATCAAAAATTCATTGAATGGCCTGTCGTTCAAGATTAACGTGCTTTGTCATTGAGGCCACTATGGTTATTTGATAGGCCATAATGTTAGTCAACTTTGGCCTAATCATGGAGAAATTCTGAAGGGGATGCAGGGGTGTAATTTAGCACAATTTTGCTAATTCATCGCTAATCCAATATATTGAAAATGCCTTGAATGGCCTGTCGTTCAAGATTAACTGTGGAGAAATTCTGAAGGGGATGCAGGGGTGTAATTTTGCAAAAATTCGGTAATTCAATATATCAAAAATTTTTGTAATTCAAAAACATCTTTGTAATATTCTTGTTTTTTCCGAAAAATATTTTTCAAATTATTTTTAAATAATTATATTTTCGGACAATAAATGGACATGGAAAAGCTTTAACTTTGGCGCAAGCTGGAATAATAATTTAGCCATCAATAATGAATAAGAATTACCAAGAAGCATCCCTGTTTTACGAAAGAACATAAATTTCAAAAGTCATCATTTTTACAAAGAAGACTATACGAGTATTTGGAGAAATTTGAACTATGCGTCAAATTGCAAATGAGCGCTCGTGCTCACAATGCAATGCGTAGTTCACAAAATTTTTCAATTTTTATGTAATTGAACTACGTCAGTAATAAAGAATATCAAATAACCATAGTGGCATCAATGACAAAGCACGTTAATCTTGAACGACAGGCCATTCAATGAATTGTTGATATATTGAATTATCGAATTTTTGCAAAATTAGACCCCTGCATCCCTTTCAGAATTTCTTAACAAAATGGATGCTAAATGGATGCAAATTGGATAGCAATGGATGCATTGCTTGGATAGGAAAAACAATATCTGCATTCTCATCTTTAGGCTGGGATAGCGAAGACACTATCTGCATTACCTTTCGGCTGGAAACTTTCGGCTAACTTTAACAGTATGAATGTTATTATGTTTTTCTGATCCTATTAAAGTTAGCCGAAAGTTTCCAGCCGAAAGATGATAATGCAGATTGTGTCTTTGCTATCGCAGACGAAAAAATATTGTATAGCCGCAAGAAATATTATTTGATATACCTAGTTCTACTATCACCTCAAAATAACCAGAATACAGCAAAAATCTGTCTATAAATAAATAAATTTACAAAAGTAGACCAAATCCTATGAAACGTTAATTACAATAAATTTAAAAAGTATCGAACAAAATTAATAAAACGTTCTGTATTTTCTAGGTTACCCACTTTCCCATCGATCCTACTATAGCCAATAGATACTGAATTCAATGGACTATATCTCGAATACTAAACATCTAAAACTATTTCAAATACGTTAAACGTTCCTCTACCATCTTATGTAACCCACTAGTCCGGCCAGTGAATGATTTCTGAGTCCTACGGTCTATATCTCGAATACTAAACATTCAAAAATTGTCAAAAAATTATTTCAAATACAATAAACGCTCCTCTACCACCTTATGTAACCCACTAGTCCGGCCAGCGACTAATTTCTGAGTCCAACGGACTATACCTCGAATACCAAACATACAAAAAGTTACATTAAGGTGATAGAGGACCTTTGTATGTTTAGATTCGAGATAGAGTCCGTTGGACTCAGAAATCATTCGCTGGGCGGACTAGTGGGATACATAAGGTGATAGAGGAATGTTTATTAAACGTATGTATGTTCATTGTAATTTACATTTCCAGAATTTGTTTTTGTTGAATTCTGGTTATGTGGAAGTGATAGTAGGACTAAGTTTATCAAGTAATATATCTTTCGGCTATAAAATATTTTTTTCGGCTGGGATAGCAAAAACAATATCTGCATTACCTTTCGGCTGGAAACTTTCGGCTAATTTAAACAGTATCTTATATAGAACGTATATACACAGTGTTTTAGCGAATTATTATAAATTCGCTAAACAATAGTTAACCCCAGGTTATATAAAAATTTCCTTTCGACACACGTATTTCATTAGTTTTAGACGCAACTGTATCGTAAATATTTTTAATGCATGTTTCTAAATGTGTTACACGATGCCTTTGTGTAAGCCTCGATGCAAGGGTTGCATCGTAAAACGCTGTTATATTTTTAAGTGTGTAAAACACAAACTCTTCTAATATATTTGGGAAAATATAATAAAATTTTTTGGGAATACGAAAGAATGTTTAGCTTACATCGATAAATTGATCGCATAAAAATTACACGATCTCATCGGGGGGGTCGGGAGTATAGTTATACGAATAAGATGATGTTTGTATACCCACGATTACGTTAAATTTCACACACATGATTATTTATTATAGCCATATAGACCTAACACAGAAAAGAAAGATTCAGGTGTTACATCCAGCGCTTCAAGCGATTTTAAAACTCTTGTATGTGATGTGTGCACAGCATGTATTTATGTGTACTGACATCGTATTGTACTCGTATGTACAATTCATTCACCATGCGGTTAGTACCTCTATATCGATTACGATTAATTATTTTCCAACTAATGATATATGTAGAGACTTCGAACTTTGTTGTGAGTGCGCCTTAGAGATGTGTCCTAGATTTGTCTGCATGCGCGCATATACTCGTACATACATTGTTAGCAGTGAATTAAATGTAATACAAAAACACCAACAAAATATTTAATAATAATAATTAATAATAAATGTAATTTTCATTAATCTTTAATTAAATTTGATTTAAATAGGCGTTTCTAATGTGTGCGTATTTATGTGGTAACGATATACATCTATATAACACAGATACATGCTTTCGTATAATTTGAATAAATTAAGTGTTTTGTTGTTGGTGTGTTTTGTGTTAAAATGTGTAAAACAAAAGAAAATAATTAATCTTAGTCAAATAATTGCGGACAAGATTTCATATTTTTCATCATTTTGTCTTATATTTATCTGATTTAAATTATTTGTGGTTACGGTCGTACATATTTTTAAGCTTTATTTACTGCAATTATCTGCATTCGTTATATACAGATAAGCGACGGATTTGATTGAAGTTTCATATTATAGGTGTTAAAATTGAATTAATTTATCTATAACCTAATTTTTAATTAATTAACTGGATTTGGTTTCTTATCTCGTCAAAATATACTCGTAGCTATATATACGAGTATAAAGGCTTACTTCTTATATAAATTAAGTAATTTGTTTCGTTTGGAATAAATTACGGTTTTATCTGATTTTTATGTTTTTCATTTTTCTAATGCCCAGCACATAATTTATATGTATATACGAGTATATAGAGTTATACAAATAATGATGTGTAGGTATATTGGTATTTATGGAAATATTGGAACTAGATTTTTACTAATGATGTATAATAAATACATAGCACTATTATGTATTGGAAAACGAGCTAACCATTTAAGTTATTAAATAATTTTATTACTTTTTACACGTGTGATGTGGATCTTAAATTATATCAGGTTTCGGTTTTACGAGACTAAACTTTAGAACTAGCTGTTGGATTGTTTATTTAAATGAGTGTGATGTTTACTATGCGGTGCCATCATAAAATAGGTAATAAATCTATTAACGTTATGTAATCGATGCGGCTACTTAACGAGAGTTCGAGATAGGATCAAACTAGCTAATTTACTGCTGATGCCTGATCGAATTTCAGTAGCTTATTTTATCGTTATTCGAAAATTTGTGATACGAATAAACTTGGCACTTCCAAATGGAATTTTTTGTATGTACGTCCCAGTGAAAACCACTGCAGTATTCGAAATGTTTAAAAGTAATTTAAAAATTTAACTTAGTTAGTTACCTTGAATTATTTTAAAAATTTTGCATTCCTCCCGTTTATCTTAAATCTAGCGTCTTTCGTAAATTAATTATTTTACCGCAATCGAAGCATAACTTCATTAATAATTAGTAATTCGCTTTATTATTTGTTACTACTGTGCTAGTTGAAAAAATGACAAGCTGGGTACCAAGGCGGTAAACTTAATTCGAGTACGCTGCATTCAATGGTGCTAGTCCCATTTCAAAGTTAGATAGCCCTTGAATCATTAAGATGTTCGTTTTGCTTTTTTCAGCGAAGTTGTTCCTATTATTCCGGTCAAATAATTGCACTCAGTGGAATTTTTGTAAACAAAATGTCGTAAAAACAGGCATTTTTCTCGTTGTTCACCAGTAGTATTTGGACCATTAAGATTTTCGTTATGCTTTCTTCGCAGCAAAGTTGTTGCGCAAGTCAGGACAAACAACTTCCAAAAAACCACATCCACCATATATGTGTGTTTTATTTAGGCCAAGATTAGGTTAGGTTAGGTTGGAGTGGCTGCCCACAGAACCACAGGGTCCTATTTTCCCTTTACTCCTGTTCCAAACCATTCGGAACTACGTGCGTAGCACAAAATATCTCGTACTCCACAGTCCGCGAGATCTGAAAGGCGGGCCATACTGTACACGCCCAAATACGTACGCCTTCTGTATGACAGTGCCGGACACGAGCATATGAAGTTATCTAAAGTCTCTTCCTCCTCTTCGTCCATGCAACTTCTGCAACTTCTGTAGACTCAGGCTTCTCGCATGTTCCGCAAAAAGGCAGGGACTTGTCTATTTTGGGAAACTCACAGAAGACTCTGGCTCCTACCTTGCCGTCTAGAGAAACATAGGTCCACTTGTGCGGAGATCGATATACACAGATAAGGCTAAATACAATTGGAGGTTGGCATACTTAGGCCAAACAGGACGCTAATTCAAATAAGGCACAAAGAACACATCAATGACATAACCAAATTTAACAAAAGTACATAAAATTTAGTTTCGCACGACACATAAAAACTGAAAATCATAGGTACACTAAATTGAGTAAAAATTGAACCATTTTGCACAGAATCAAAAAAGAACCGAAATTAGACAGGTTAGAAGATCTTGTTATAAATTTTTGGCACAATTTAACTCAAGAGTCATGAGACATTTGTGTACTGTACGTATACAAATTTCTCATGAGTCATGAGTCAAATTGCGGCCAAAATTCACACCCTGAAAATATACAAAAACAAAAACACCAACAATTTACTTAACGACAAAATCAAAGGAGGTGCCAAACAGCAGCGCCTAGCAACAGTATACAGACAGCTTCGAAATAAATTATGTAATAGTAATAAAAAATAAACCGAAGAAGAGATTATTCTCGAAATCTAATTTAGAAATCTAAAAAAGTTAAAAAATTGACACAACAAGTAAGAACTAAGACCTACAATATAAAATTAAAACCAAAAAGTTTTTCATTTAAATACATAAACTGACAAAAGGACACAAAAACTAAAGTGAAAATCGGCTTGTGAAATCTGGTGAAATAAGTAATATGGATAGGTGTTTTAAACTCAAGTGCTTTTGTTATGTGTGTTGAAAATGTACAATTATGAGCAATCGCCGCAAAATAAGTGATGAAACCGCCATGCAATCCCATTGAAATCTCGCAAAATCGTTTGGATATTATGGTACGACGCCTGAAACTATCGCAGCGGCAAGCCATTCTTTTGTCAAAGGATTTTAAACAAGTGAACATTTTGGCTCCAAATTTTCGGATATATGGAGCAATAAATCGTCATCGTTATTTTACGAATTTTTTCAAATCAATTGAGAATTATTCACTCGCTGTTTGGACTGATATCCGTGGTTTGGTATCCACAATACACGATGCATATAATCCCGAAGATTAGCGATTGTTTATCGATTCTCCTTCATGTTACCAACTCAAAAAATTCCATTCCAAGCACAAACTCAAAGGAAACTTATTCATCAGCAAAAAAAATCATTGATTTGATTAAATACAATGATTGATGGTCATTGATGGAAAGTGTGTGCAGATTTAAAAGTGATAGCTCTTTTAAGAGGCATGCAATTGGTTTACACTAAAAACATGTGTTTTATGTGCTACGTGTATTCCCGTTTAAAAGGCGAAAAATACAATGAACGGAACTGAGCTTTACATGAGAACCTTAGATTGTGATACAACAGTCTCGTTGAGGCTCCACTTATGCCAATTGAAAAAATATTGCTACCACCACTTCATATCAAGCTTGGAGTAGTTCAAATTTTTATAAAAACGCTGAATCCAGATGGAAATGCGTTCATCGAATTGCGTCGCATTTTTGATCAAATCGGAATTTCATATCGTATCTTGTTTTATATTACAGGAATACTTAATGGACCAGATATTCGTCGTTTGATGAACGATGATGCATTTGAAAATGCTCTCAGTGAACGAGAGCTTGTGGCATAGAAATGTGTAAAAGAAGTTATTAAGAATGTTCTCGGAATTAATCGATGCGATGATTGGCGCAAGTATATTGAAAATATGCTGTCCGCTTTTCAGAAAATTAAAATTAAAAAAGTTAAGAAAAATGTTAATTTTTTAGTAAAAAATTACGAAAAATCACCATATAAAACCAACTGAATCGATTTAATTTTCTTTCAAATGGTTTCTATTGTATCTATATTTGTCGACGCGATGTTTAATCGATCGATTTCAATCGATTTAAATTTAATAAATGGACAAAAAATGTAGGTGTAGTTTTACGGTTTTGGTGTGTTCGGCAAGTTGTTTGTCTTGGCTTGCGCAACAACTTTGCTGAAGAAAGCAAAACGAAAGTCTCAATGGTTCAAGAGCTGTCAAAGGGAAAATGAGTGTATATTTTGACAAATTTTTGACTCGAGCCAAAACATGTCGAAAGCGATATCTCAAAACTGGGGACTAACGTTGAAATGGGACTAGCACCATTGAATTCAGCATATACTTAAATTCGGTTTATCTCTAGGTGCTCAGCTTGTCACAAAACAAACGTTTGCGATTCAAGCGCAGTGTATCATTCATTTTGGTAATTTGTGTTGTTAAATTTATCGAAGGATCTTAGTAGCCATAGTAATTCCAGTAGATTTGGACAAACATTTAAATGCGTTTTGATTGAAAGTACATTGACCTTAACAGGGGTTTTTCAAGGTCATACAAAGTAAAATTTGAATATGATGCTAATATTTTCGAAGGTATAGTTTTTATTAGGTTAAGAAACTTTTAGGATGGTCTTTAAATTATCTTACTAATAGTGACATAATTGGGTAGAACACATCATCGTAGATAATTTACCGTATGACCACATCTATCGTACGACGGGTTAATCATATGAACAGCCATATAGTGTAATAATTCTCTAAGTATGAATATAATTGGTAAACGAGCAAACGAAAATTTATCTTGCCTTTTTCCAAAATAAGTATCCCTCGAGTTACGCGGTACTTGTGTTGAGTCCAACCGAACACATGTATGCCAACTCAGCAATTACAATTTGATTTTTATTTTTTGAACTATATAGTATAACAATTAGTCAAATGTGACCATCGAAATTTAATTAGGCCAAATCACAAGTGTAATTTGAAATATTTTGTATAGTTTGCTGCAATTGTTAGGAAATATGTTCTTTACCTACTCATATTATGAGCAAGATAGGTATTAACAATTTGTATATAAAGAGCTAAAATCGTCAAAATAAATCAGAACAAAATTATATACTAACAAGTTAAACCCTCATCCGTGGTAAGTGCGCTATTCCCTAGATAAACATTGGCCCTTCGAGCCACTACAACAACCGGCGGACAATAAAACTGAACAAAAGGGATTTTTCATTGGGCTTTCGAACTACCACAACAACCGGCAACCAATTTTCTGCGGCCATATAAGCCATTTTCAGTTTTTGGCCGATATCACAAAAACTTCTACTAGTAACCAATGCTTTCGGTTGTTTTTCTAATAGCTTAGGTCATACTGAGACTACCAGGAAAATTTGGGGAAAATTGATGTATTAGAATTTTCACTATAATTTTTTGATTTTCTGCGGCCATATAAGTTATTTTCAGTTTTTGGCCGATATCTCAAAAACTTCCACTAGTAACCAATACTTTCGGTTGTTTATCTAATAGCTTAGGTCATACGGAGACTACAAGCAAAATTTGGGGAAAATTGATGGATTAGAATTTTCACTATAATTTTTTGATTTTCTGCGGCCATATAAGTTATTTTCAGTTTTTGGCCGATATCTCAAAAACTTCCACTAGTAACCAATACTTTCGGTTGTTTTTCTAATAGTTTAGATCATACCGAGACTAGCAGGCAAATTTGGGGAAAATTGATGGATTAGAATTTTCACTATAATTTTTTGATTTTCTGCGGCCATATAAGTTATTTTCAGTATTTGGCCGATATCTCAAAAACTTCCACTAGTAACCAATACTTTCGGTTGTTTTTCTAATAGCTTAGGTCATACTGAGACTACCAGGAAAATTTGAGGAAAATTGATGGATTAGAATTTTCACTATAATTTTTTGATTTTCTGCGGCCATATAAGTTATTTTCAGTATTTGGCCGATATCTCAAAAACTTCCACTAGTAACCAATACTTTCGGTTGTTTTTCTAATAGCTTAGGTCATACTGAGACTACAAGGAAAATTTGGGGAAAATTGATGGATTAGAATTTTCACTATAATTGATTGATTTTCTGAAAAACTGAAAAAGTAACAAAAATCTATAGTGAAAATTCTAATCCATCAACTTTCCTCAAATTTTCCTCGTAGTCTCAGTATGACCTAAGCTATTAGATAAACAACCGAAAGTATTATTTACTAGTGGAAGTTTTTGAGATATTGACCAAAAACTGATAATGAATTTATAAAAAAATTTATATTTTCAAAAGGATTGGTTATGAAATGGCCTAGTTTAGTCCAGCATGAACAGATCCTAGAATTTTTTCCTAAGTTTTGGACTCCTGATCAATACTTTTATCCAAATTTCATCGTCATTCGTTTAGTATGGCGGAAAGACGGAATGTTGTTAAATTTCAAGATTTGATTTACCGAGTTCCTTTACTTCGGAGATCAATCAATTTGTCATTTTAAGGATCACTTTTAATATTTTATTCCGCTGGGATGTTTTATTTAGTGAAAAAAGAGATACAAAATGAATAATAAATTTCCGCTGGTAATTATATAACAAAATAAATTCTCTTTTGTGATTGTGCTGCCACTTGCGGCGAGTAGCGAAATCTCTTATTTTCAGAAATTTCCGCTATCTTATACAGCATAACCAATTCCACGAAATTAAACACAGAATATATCAACTTCAAAAATTCGTTCAACAATTAAAAAACAGGATGTCCGAATGCGACGTTTATATAGAGAAATCCGCACAGCTGAAGACAAGCTGGAAAGTAACAACAGATCCAGACAAGCGTTACGGTTTAAATTAAAAAATAATAATAATGGAGAGGATAATGATGCAGATTATGGAGATACATGAAATAAGCTACATGGAAGGTTTGAACAGGAAGTTAACTTAAAATACTTCGTAGAACAACACTACGAAAATTTAAACAACGAATACAACAACTCGTATTATCACTAACGACGTTGTTGGACTACAATTTATCACTAACGACATTGTTGGACTACAATGCCAAGTGAAGCCTTTTGAAATTCGTCTACTACGAGCGAAACTCCCATATTTTCATAAAGATTACACGAAATGGGTTGGTTTTGCCGACACTTTCCAACAGGTTCAAGGGCTAAATGGACAATTAGTAAGCCATTTGGAACCTGTCAGAGACAACTATGATGCAGCCTAGGAGATTCTGGAGAATCGCTTCAATAATAAAAGATTACTTGTATCTAATCTACTAAACACTGTATTAAGTCAGCCAACGACAGAACAACCGAATGTCTACACGCAATAAAGAATACATTTTATTGACACGAGTCCAATAATCATCTTTACTTTGTTAAAAAAATTGGACAACGAATAACGACGTCTAATGAAAGTTCTCTAGAAAACCAGAGATAATTCCAAAAGTCAAACCAGTTTTTGAAATTTCTGGAAAGGCGTTTTTAATCCTTAGAATCTATCGGTAGCTACAAGTCAATAACAACGCAACAACCAGGGTATCAAGCACAACCACTAACATATAGTTGTGCTCGCGTGATCCGCGCTGATTCAACATAACATATTACCGCACATGTAAGGTGTCAAGTAATATTGTTGAATAGCAAATCTCAAGAATTGAAATTAGATCAATCAAGAATGTTGATAACAACCAACAAAACGCGGGAAACAGTTCGTTCCAACTGTTAGCAAAGTAGGCATTTTGTTATTTTGGAATAGGTAGATAATTTTTGTTTTTAGTTTAAGTTAAAACTCTGTTATAGTGAGATGTAATAAAAAAAAATAAATTAAAATATTTTTTTTTATTGTTTCAATTAGTCAAAACTTTAACTGGCGTAGCCGTGCGGCAAGTGTAAGTGAAGTGTTAGTGTGACAGTGTAATAATTAGTGAATAAAAACTAGTTAAAAAGTGAATTCGTTAAGAATTTAAAACAATTGTGATTTTATTTTCTAATTACGACATCTCTGGCTGAAGGTCGTTCAAACCGCTAAGACGATTCGAGATTCCACCGCAACACAACATTTAGCTACATTTGGGACCAGCAAACACGACAGCACTATACGGTTCATGAACTATTGTGAATTCGTATAACCAGGTAACCAATTTTTATTAAATTTATTTTCATCGTGTTTTGTGATAAATCTTTTTCTACGATTTTTGCAAAAGTGTGCACTACAAGATAGACACACAACTGCATTTATGCGCAATTCCAAAATAAATTCTTAAATAATAAAAATCGGCGTCACCCAGACAAACTTGCGCACTACAAGATAGACGCAGACCGGTCAACTGTTCACTACAAGATATAGAGACAGTAGAACATTGTGTGTACTACAAGATAGGCACAAAATCTCAAAAATTTACGTTTAGCATAGCATGTGAGCAAGAAGCTAAAAGACATCATCTACCGAAAAAAGAAATATTTGAGAGGATTTAGTGGAAACTGCAATGAAAATTGCAAGAAATGGAGCAAGTGTTACAGTCATTGAATTCGATCAATGAACAACTCCAGAAAGTTAATCGAAAACTGGTCACCAGACCAGATTAAGTCGATTCCATCATTGGAAATCGATTGGATGGAAATCGAAAACAACTAACCACATGACTAAAAACAGTGGAGGATAAACTCAGTGTATTTGAACCGTTCAATATCTATCTGCAGGCGGTTAATAACAAAATAGAGGGTAAGCTAAGAACACGCTTGGCGTGCTTAGCAGGTAACCCTAAAACATTCCGAGAATTTATAGAAATATTGCTAGAATCCTTTAGGGATCGGCAAGAATTGTCTTATTACCAGTCGCAGCTTTGGGCGACTAAGCAAAACGAAACGACGAATATCTATAGCTACTTTAATAGTATAAAAAAAAATCGTGCAAAACATAAAATCGTTATCAAGATAAAACCAATTTTATAACGATTCAGGGCCTGCAATTAATGCATTCATAGATGAGGATGCATTAGCCGCCTTTAATATGGGCTTGAGAAAGCCGTACTTTGGGTATACTCGAGCTGCGAAACCAAAAGGAATAGAGGAGGCGTATGCTTTCCTGTGCAAGTTTAACTTGAAAAATCAATACAATCAAATTAACTCCCAATCGGGACCACAAAAACAAATAAGTGGAAACATAAATCACTCGAGAAACAATCAATTCAACCCGACAAAAGTTAAAAGAACGTACTCAGTGAAGGAAAAACCTATTCCTAAGGATGTGGACACTTCAATGAGATCGAAAAATACTTCGATTAAGAAAATTATAAATAATAATGAACTCACGCAAGAGGCTGAGGAATCTCCACCATCACCCGTGGATAACGAGTACTCACAAGAGGATCAAGACGAAAATTTTTCAAGTTCAAGACAAACCTGAACTCTGACACAGAGGATTAAATTTCCTCCCCTATTTAAAGTGTTATAGCGAACAATTAAAGCGCACAATAACACTTTTAATCGACACTGGCGCTATAACAAAAACATCATTAAGCCAGAAATCATACCTCAAAGTTTAATAGAAACCAACCCAACAAATAGTAGTAGAAAAGGATTTGTAAAAAACATTTAGACACTCACAAAATCGATAAAAATTTTAAGATTAATTTGTACAACTCAAATTTATTTTGAATTAAATTTCCACAAATTTTTTGATGAAATACTGAATCAAAAAATAATCGAAAACAAAATAATCGACAGAAAACCCATTGAGAATCTAGTCCGAATGGAACACCTAAACGATAAAGAGAAAATTATTTTAAAAAGCAAACCGTATTATTGAGACAGGATGAGAAACTGTCATCAACCACAATTACTAAGCAAAAAACTATCACGAAAGACAAAAACCCTATATTCACTAAAACGTACAGATACCCACATCATTTTAAGACAGATGATGAGGAACAGATACAGGAAATGTTGGATAGCGTGGGATAATCCGTAACTCAAAAAGCCCCTATACTATTCTCCAATATGGGTTGTCCTAAAGAAAACGGATGCCTCGGGAAAACGGAAAATTAGAGTTGTAATCGACTATCGTAAACTAAATATGAAAACGGAAGACGATAAGTTTCCAATTCCTCAGATCGAAGAAATATTGGATGGTTTAGGAAAGTCGGTATATTTTTCAACGTTGGATTTAAAGTCCGGTTTTCACCAAATCCCAATGGACGAGAAATCTAAAGAAAAAACTGCATGTTCAACCGGCAAGGGTTCCAGCATGCAATGAACAACGTATTGCAAGGTTTTATTAGAAGTATTTGTCATGTCTATTGTGAAGACATCGTTGTTGTCGGACACGATTTGGAAAACCATAATCAAAATCTAAGTATGGTACTCAAAAGATTATCTCATAAAATTCAATTAGACAAACGCGAGTTTCTGGAAAAAGAAACTGAATTCTTGGCCATATAATTACGCAAGACGGCCGTAAACCTAACACAGGAAAAATCTAGAAAATACTGGACTGACCAGTACCTAAAACACCGCAAGAAATTAAACAATTTCTGGGACTTTCGGGTTATTATAGACGGCCAATAAAGGATCAATCCCAGATTACGAAACCCCTGGCAAAATATCTAAAAAAGGACAGAGATCTCAATATCAAAGATACTGACTACATAAGGGCATTTGAGACTCTTAAAAATATAATGGCCGTAAAAAAGTACCAACCGCACCTATACGGTAACAAATTCACGTTGGTAACCGACCATAGTCCATAAGCCTCTAACCTTCATTAAATCATCAGAGAAAAACTACCTCGCTGGAGGTAGAGCAAACGTAGTGGCAGATGCACTTAACAGAGTGCTCACAATAAATAACGAATTGTATTGTAATGAAGGAACGGAACACTTCACGTGCATCTGGAGAAATATCAGAAAATTATCTTATCGACGATGATGATATCGAAGCAGTTCCTTCGGCTGACACATCCGACGACTATTTTATCCATTTCTCAGACCGCTCTATAAACTGTGATAGGAATCAACTAATCTTCAAATTTTCTAATCTGGGTATGACATTTTTGGAAGATGCATTTCCAAACTTTAAAAGAATTACAGTTTCGAAGGAAACATTCAGCAAAGATGAAATCACAAATCCCCCCAAAAAAAAATCCACAACGGCAAGCAAACCGCAATTCTGGCACCAGAAAGTTTGTTTAAAATAATTCAGGAAGCATTTCGGGAGAACTTCTCTCAGAACGGTTATTTCGTTTTCGTTATGAAAATGGACGAAGACGTAACCAATGAAGGGCGTCAAGACACGATTGTCCGAAAGGACACTAGAAAGAGTGCACATTGGCATTTTTCAAATTAATAAAATAAACTTTTTGTCGACAATAGACTCCTTTTCCAAACACTTACAGATGATCCCAATTGAAACAAAAAATCTTCAGACACAACAAGTGTTTTAACAAAATATTTCACGCATTTGGGGATCCCTAATACCATTTTCTTGGACCACGAGACAACTTTTCAATCACTGCCATTTAGAGAGTACTTGAGCAAATTAAATATTAAACTAGAATACGTATCATCGTCAGAGTCAAACGGCCAAGCCAAAAAAGCTCATAAATTCCCAAAATCAAGCACTCAAAGAGCAATAGAACTATCGGTAGCGTTGCACAACAATTCTGTACACTCGTCCACTGGCTTCACGCCGAACGAAATCATCTTTATTCAAACCAACCTAATAAACCCCCGCGAAATACTAGACCAAGCTAATATGATCTTCAAACAGGTAAACAATAATCTAGAAAAAACAAGAGATAGAATGATAACACAAAATAGCAGTAAAGAAGAATCCCCAAACTTAAGAGAGGGTTAAATAGATTATATCAAATCAAAACCAAATATTAGAACAAAATCACAACCTGGAGGGGTCGAAGCAAAAATAAAAAACGTAGTAACTGAAACGTAGTCTCACATAGTGAGACAAAAGTTGAACAAATTACATACAATCTCCGTCAAATAAAACCTGCATGGAAGTGGCTGTCAGGAAATTCAGACGCTAACGACCTACGCATGATCAACATTCATTCGTCGTAGTCAACGTTTCCGGAAAAATTTTCGTCAATTCTTATACCTAGGTATAACCCTTAACTAAGAATTATTCAAATTTGTATCGGTTTACTTAGCCAATTTTCATGTAAACCAATTAGCGCAGTCAACCGATACCAGTGTTTGTACATTTCAGCCGTTATAATTCAAAAATTATAACGTTACCGTCCCTAGTCACGGGGAGACATGTACATTCCGTTTTACCGGTCTACCATTGTACACTGTTCCGTTATTTTAAGACGTTGATCAGTTCAGCACAATATGGCTGAAACTTCGGGAGTAGGTCGTTGCTTAGTAATATAGGCAGTGGTAATTCATGTATGTTCATGTTACCAAGCCACTTATGTTTTAGTGACATAACCGTCACCTCGTTACATTAGAAAAGTAGGTGCTTAACGTCTTCTACTTACGATCCGCATAAACATTGATACTGGTTCGTTATCTTAAATTTCTGCAGGTATGCTCTAAACTTACCATGTCCAGAGATAACTTGGCACATCGAGCTCGTCAGTGGTAATTTCATTTTTAGTATTTCTTTAATATCAGGAATGAAGCCAAAGGTGTGCCTTCCATTGGCTGATTCATTCCACCTTCGTTGCCAGAGGTCAATCGCCATCGTTTCTATATCATTTTTACTATTTTTTTGATCCTGCCTACTATCAGCAGCATGTACATATTCACCTATATTATTTTGGCCACGCCTTCTTAGGTGGTACAAGTTCGCTCGTTTTTTGATTAGAATATCAACCGGGAGTACGCCAGCCAGAACCACTACAGCATCTTTAGATACTGTTCGGTAAGCTTTTGTTACTCCCAGCAGGATATTCCTCTGAGCACTTTCTAGTGATCTGATATGGTGACAGTTTAACCTATCATACCAACCAGCCGCCGCATACGCGAAAAGCGCCTCTGCCACACCTTTGTATATTAACTTCAGTGTTTTGTGATTAAGTCCCCATCCTTTTCTTGACACTCTCGCAAAAGAGTGGAATAGCTTCTTAGCGTTTTCGCAGACTTTAAGAACGTGGGATGCTACGCCCATTCGTTCATCATTCAACACCTAGATATCTAACGCACTTGACCATTTTCATGTTTTTACCGTTTAGTGATATCGTTGGTGGTTGACTAGAGTCAAATTTGCCCTTTAGTTGCAGCATCACTGTTTTTTCTGCTGATAGTGACATCTTAGTTACTCCACACCATTGGATCATTTTATTTATTGCGGTTTGACCCCGGCGCTGAAGTTTGAGTGTCGAGATGTAATGTATCAGAATGATTTTGTCATCCGCGAAAGCAATTTCCCCAAAGTCGCCGATCATGCTTGTGTTAAACACGATATTCCAGACTAGAGGACCCAAAATAGAGCCCTGAGGACATCCTTTTGTAATTTGCTTTGAAACAGAACCATACATGTCTCTGATTATTGCGTATCGATTACTGAAGTAGCTCCTAAAAACATTCATCGTGTCTAGGGAGATTGTAGACCGATAAACTTGCAATGACACGAGGTCACGTAAGATTATCAAATGCTCCGGCAATGTCCAAGAATATACCCATAACATATTTAGAACTTAGGGTTTTGACAGTGTTGGTTAGGCGGACTATCGCATCCTCAGTAGACATGCTACGTCGAAATCCGAATTGCTTGTCCGAGAACGGTCCACTTTGGTCAACTCGCGGTATGGTGCGAGTGGCAAGCAACCTTTCTAAGAGCTTCCCCAAAACTGGTAGTAACATTATGGGTCTATAAAATTTCGAACATAGTGGATCTCTATCACCAGGTTTCCTGATTATGATCATTTCACCCTTTTTCCACACCTTGGGGAAGTAACCAAATTTTATGAAGCTGTTTAATAATTTTACTATGCTAGACCCTATGATGGGCCATGCCAGCTGGATTATTTCAGCGTTCAAGTTATCCAGTCCAGGGGACTTGTTACGCTTGAAGCAAGTTAAGGCACTGGTGACCTCCTCCCATGTAAATGGGGGTCTTCCGCATCGTTCCAACTACTGTCGGTAGCGATCTCGCGCATTTCTGCTTGAGGCCCAGTTTCGTCTGGCGTTTCGTCCGGAAGAAGTAAGTTGAGTAACTCCAAGCGTGTGTCATGTCACGTATCAGTGACGACTCCATTTGCCTTCCTAATGGTGTTAAAGACTTCTGGGGATCTTGCTTTGCTAGGGGGCAAATTTATATACAAGTCCCCATGGGTCTTTATTACCATGTTCTGTGACGTACCGATGGAAACTATTTTGTTTTGCAATACATACTTCATGGAAGTATTTATTTCTTGCTACTAAAGCGAGACAATTTTAACTCTTTTGCTATTTGGTTCCTTTCCGCCTGGTAGGCTCTTCTAAGCTTGTGCATAGAACATCTAAGTTTACTTAGATTAGAGTTCCACCAACTGTTCTGTTTCTTCGCAACTCTCTTCTTAGGAATTGAGTTGTTACAGACACTGACTAACTGTGCTGAGATCAGCTCAGGAAGTCTCATTTCTGGAAGTGCTTCTACACTGTCCCAAGAGCCAACCAAGTGTTTAGCAAACAGACCCCAGTCGGCTATCTTAATGGCGAATCTCGGAGTTTTGCTACTTGCAAGCGGACTGCTCTGAGGCGAGTTTGATAAATTAAACGTAATGACTCTATGGTCACTAGATGTCCAACTTTCTCTGACACACCACCCAACTATCGAGCCCAGCAAGGCTCCATTGACTATGGTTAAGTCGATATTGGAGTTCCCATTAGACGAGAACGTCGTTGGGTGCCCCTGCAAGTTCATTATGAAGAGGTCACTCCTAGACACGAACTCCTCTACTTTTCTTCCGTTTTCATCGGTTAAACGGTCATGCCACATTTTACTTCTTGCATTGAAGCCTCCGAGGATCATTATCTTTTTCTGTTGACGCGATAGAGAGCCTAAGATCGTTTCGATTTTGCACAGATGGTACTCGATCGGTTCACTGTATTGGGCATATATTGAAAATAGGTAGAGTGAACCAGCTTCCGATGATATTTCAACACATGTTCAGTGGCTACCGCAGAGCTGACTTAGTTTCATCATGCTCATGCCAGCATTGTGAATACTAATTGCAGTTTTGGGATTCTCAAAACAGCCTGTAACTACTCTGGCTGTAGAAGGCATGCCACTGATTTGACCATTGATCGAGTGCGGTTCTTGCATACATAGTATATCTATGTCGTGAGTGGAGATGCGACCTGACTATTTTAGCGCCCTGCATGTTGAGGTGGGCGATGCGTAGGTTGTCTTTGATTATGACTAATCATCATGTTTAGTTCTTAATTTCAAACGTTGCACAGCACTTTTGTATGCGTTACACGGAACGTGACCTACTTGGTGGTCATGAGGTTTTTGCAGTTTCTTGCAGCTTGCGCAACTGGCTGGTTTGTCTTTGTTGGGACAGACCTTGTAGTCATGACCATGATGTGCACAGTGAGAGCAGCTCTCTGCGCGCCCTACAATTCTTTGCAATGTGACCATATCGCTGGCACCTAAAGCACCTAGTTGGAGTCACAAACTCTCTCACACGGCATCGTACCCAGTCCACGTGTAGTCTTCCACACTTTAGCAACATGTTTTTGGTTGCTGGTTCGACTTCTACCACCCAGTGAGCGGTCCCTTTATTTCTCGCACCGGTTCTACACATAACTTTAAAATCTTTTTGATCTAGGCAGTTTTGGTAACGCATGATCAACAGTACGATGGATCAACTGATATATGCGAATAACCAACAATTTCAGATAAACGAACAAATCGGTAAACAGGGCGATAAGTAACAATACAATAGCCAACAAAGTTGCCTTAACCGAAATAGAAATGCTAACATCCTGACATCCAGGATGCAATAATCCGAACGAAAGTAGAACTACCAAGTAGCAAAATACGTTTTCTAAAAGAAAAAACCATAGTAACGGACCTACTCGTACATCTTCGTCATCCCAAAAATAGCAGTAAATGGTGAGACTCTCCTGTAGATGCCTGAAGTGCCAAAATTAGACGAAGAAGATTCGACAGTAATGATGATATTACCATTAATCATAAACGGCACCATCATAAAAAACCACCCTAAACACCTCATCCAATGCAACAAAAATTTGTGCAAAGACATTTGGATATCCAAGAATTCAATGATGGTAGGGTTAACGCTGAGGTAATATGATTTCAGAAAAAGAAACAACGATACAATTCATCTCCGTCATTTGATGTCTTGTCATTTGATTGCGGACCCAACGATCGAATATTCTCAGGAAACTTCCTGATAACATTTTGGAACTGTACCATAAATTTGAATAACAGGAAGTTCCAATCGAATGAGATTAGAGGTGAAATGCAGGAAATACAGGGAGCACTGCATAATATCCAAGCAACTCGTAGCTTAATAAAAACGAACTATATCAGAAATGTACTGTCTGGAGGTGTGCCTTTCTCATCAGTCGGATTGCTCATGTTAATCGGTTATGTTGTCATCAATAGGCGAACTACTACAATAAAAATGAAGAAACCTAGCATCCCAAATCCGGAAACGCAGAAAACAAGCCTAACCACATCATATTCAGAGTTGATGACGAAAGCTGGCATAAAAACAAAGGACGCGGACGCCCTTTTTCACCCCGGGAGGAGTTTAATGTGTCAAGTAATGTTGTTGAATCGCAAATCAACAAAACAAAACGTGGGAAACAAATTCGTTCCAACTTTTAGCAAAGTAGGCATTTTGTTAGTTTAGAATGGTTAAGAGATAATTTTTGTTTTTAGTTTAAGCCAAAACTCTGTTATAGTGAGATGTAATAAAAAAATAAATTAAAATAATTTTTTTTAATGTGTCAATTAAGTCGAAACCTATATGTTTCATGTAAAATGAGAGTGGGATCGGTAGAAAATGTAACGAAACAATAAATTAATTTCTATATCTAAACCATTAAATTATCTAAATTCTAAAATATATCAATTTTGATTTTACTGCAAAACACTTATACTTAAAACCAGTCCATTATATTATTCATTACCATTAAAATGGCATAAGTTAGTGCGCCGTAAATTCTCATTGTATATGTGCGCAATCCCATAAATTACAAAATTAAAACGAACTTTAATAGTTATTTCAAATAATTCTATCGTACGTATAGCACATGACCATTAAAAATTAATGAACCTAAAAAAACTGGTACGGTGCCGTGTACCATAGTAAGCGGCGTACAATGTTGTTTGGGTTGCAGACGTACTTCGCACGCTTGACAACTATACAACCAACAGTCTTGCTTGATTACGATTTATATACAGAGTAACTTTTTTAGTTTGTTGTTTTATTTAATGTGTAAAGCTATTCCTATAATTATTTAATAATAAAATGATAATAAAAATGTGTACAAGAAAATTATTTTAAATGAATTGATTGAAAAATTACGCATATTGATGATATAATTACACTACTGGATAGATATAAATTTTATGTTAATTAATACATGATTCGATTTTATGTGTAGGATGCGGTTTTTCTAACGACCGCATATAATAAAAATAATCTTTTTTTTTATAAAATAATGGGAATAGTTTTTAAATCGAATATTTATGACAAATATGTTGATAGCTTTATAGATCGTGTGCTTTTGTTAATAAACTTATATGGATTATTTCACAATATATATATACGGAGATACACTTGTTGTTCTACTCCTAACCCGATAGTGCCCGCGTCTCACATGATTAGCGGATGTACATGCATATCATGTAAGCAAAACAGCAAAAGCAATAAACTTTCGAAATACTAAAGTTATTACACACTAATTTATTGGAATAACTTAAGTAAGCAGCTTGTAATCAATAAAAATTTCTTTTTTTTTTGCTTCTTTATAATGAAATTTCACGCTTCAACCAAATGATGATTAGTTTTAAGTTTTTTGAATCATCATAAAAAAAAGTAGAAAATGAACAGAAACTAAATACAAAATATCATTTCCTCCATCATCATCATCATCATCAAGCAATTGATGCGATTACAATAGAAGAAAACAAAATGTGTATAAATAAATCGACACTTGTAAGATGTAACGGGTGATAGGTTTTCAAACCGTATTAAAATGGTTTGATATAGCTTCCTATAAAGTACTTGCTACTTTGTGTTATAAAACATTTTTTTGGTTAAATAGACAAAGATTGATTACAAAGATAAAATAAAAGGTTGTGATCTTTTGAATATATATTATAGATAGTGTAATAGATAGGAAAGTACAGGGTCGTTCGTGTTATACGAAGATATTTAATTAGATTTCTATTTTGGCACGCGCATGTAACATTGAAAATGACCTCAAATGTATTCTACTGAAGTTAATGCTTCTGAAGTTAGCCGAAAATTTCAGCCGAAAAAAACTCTGCATTATCGACATATTTTGTATCAGGCGGTATCACACTCAGAAATTTTGCTGCGTTTTTCGATGTAACCTTTGCATTCCGGCTTATACGAAGGAATCTATTTGCGATGCAATTAAGTCTAAAACTAGTGCAATATTTACTTCAATAGGAAATTTCAATATAATCCTTTAACCTTGGATTGTTTAACGAATAAAAATAATTCGCTAAGATATTGTGTTGATACTTTGTATGTAAGATCAAAGTATTTTCAGTCTTTCCGATTTGCAGTATGGTCTGAATGTAGTTCTATCTGAATGTTTCATTAGAGATTTTAAAATATATATTTTTTTTTACTTAAGCCTTAACCTATGTTAGTACTTAATATTAGTATGCATTATTATTTTTAAATTATTATTAATTACTTAATTTAAGTGTGTTAGGTCAACATGCGTGTAATTATTAAATATTTCAGTTGATTAAATCTAGAGGATCTCTAGCTAATTCGTTAGGGTGTGATTCCAGTTTCAGATGGTATTTTAGACTGCATGATTTTATTGTCTCTTTAACCGTTTTAATATTCCTAGGTCTCTATGGATGTTGCTGTTTCGAATATACCAGGGCGCATTTGTAATGCTACGAAGTATCTTTGCTTGCGTTCTTTGTACAATATCTATATTTGAGGCACTAGTTGAGCCCATAGTTGGATACCATATGTCCATATGGGGAGTAGGATCGCTTTGTATAGTAGAACCTTGCAGTCTAGAGAGAGTTTCGATTTTCTTCCGATCAACCAGTACATTTTAGAAAATTTTATTTTTAGTTAATTACGTTTTGTTTCAATGTGCTTTTTCCATGTCAATCTTCTACTGAGATGAAGACCGAGATATTTGACGTTTGTTTGTTGAGGAATTGTGATATTGTTTAATTTTACTGCCGGATATGTGCGTTTATTCAGGGTGAATGTTACATGTGTTGATTTACATTCATTCGTCCTTATCCGCCAAGTTTTTGACCAATCTTCTATTTTGTGCAGATGTTCTTGTAATTCTCTCGATGCTGTTTGAGGATTTTTGTGTGACAACAATATAGCTGTGTCATCAGCAAAAGTTGAAGTGATTATGTTTTCAGTTATAGGTAAGTCAGCTGTGAACAACAAGTATAGCACAGGTCCCAATACACTACCTTGCGGTACTCCTGCCTTTATCTCGGTTAAATCAGTAGTGGCCGTACTTTGTTTCACCTGGAACATCCTTTGGGCTAAGTAGTTTTCAAGAATTGTATGAAATTGTCTAGGCAGAAGAGTTTTAATTTTGTAATTTAATCCTTTATGCCATACTTTGTCGAAAGCTGGCGCAATATCCAAGAAAACTGCCGAGCAATATTTCTTTTCTTCTAAGGAGAGCTTAATTGTGTTTATAATTCTGTGCACCTATAATGCGACCTACAGTTAATATAGGTATTAGTTCTTCTAGTAGCATCTTTTCAAAGAGCTTTGAAATTATCGGAAGTAGACTTATTGGCCTGTACGACGAGACTTGGGTTTCGTCTTTACCTGGCTTAGGAATCATGATAATTTGAGATATTTTCCATTTTTGGGGAAAGTATCCACATCTCATAATCGCAGTTATTAGATCATGACCTGGAGCTTTCTTAGGATTTATCCTGTTTTTGATAACCGTTTTGACGCATTTCCATTTAAATTTTACTGGATTTGGGTTCGACTCGTCCCTCGTAAACTGTGGTAGTACGCAGTCATTATTTTTTTCGTTTGGAGTGAACACTTTTTGTAGATGGTTAGAGAAAGCGATAGCCTTTTCTAAATCACTTCTGGCCCAATGACCATCTGGTTTCCTTACCGGTGGGTTCGATAGCTCTGGCCTTTTTAAATTTCTTGCTGCCTTCCACAGTGGGTAATCTGTTTTCTCTGTTGCTGTGAGCTCACTTAGGTAATTCTGCATTCCAAGATTGTGTTCTTCCCGTATTGCTTCTCTTAGAGCTTTAATAGCTCTATTTAATTTCCATTTATGAAAAGGAGATTGGTGCAGCTGCCATAGCCGCTGAGTCGCCCGCTTATCTGCCAATAACTTTTGAATGTTACTTGAAAGCTTACTATTTTTTTCCGAATTTTTGTACTCCGGAGTAGCTTTTTTTGCAGCCATTTCCATTATTTGTCTTAAGTTTTCTATCGCGGCATCGATATCTTCTGGTGTTTGCAGTGGGACATCCAGATGAAAATTTACGTCTACTATGTTTCTATACAGAACCCATTTCGTTAGTTTGTTTGTTAAACGTTGAGGTGGTTCAGTTTTTAATGCTTGCGTACTTAGTGTTACGATTATTGGTGAGTGATCTGATGATAAATCATAACAGTCAACGACTTGAGCATTGGTGCGTGCTATTCCTCGTATTACACAGAAATCTATTAAATCAGGGATTTTCTTTCTATCGGTAGGCCAATAAGTGGGATGTCCAGATGATAAATAATCTAGGTTTTTCTCGTTTATTGCTTCGTAGAGTTGCTTGCCCTTTGACGTCAACCTCGAACCCCATTGCACATGTTTAGCGTTGTAATCACCTCCTGCTAGAAATTTGATTCCCAACTGATTAAAGTAGTCGATAAATTGCTGTTTTTTAATTGCATGTTTCGGTGGACAGTAAACATCCGATATTACAAATTTCCCAGACCATTCGTCCAAACAAATAGTTGTAGCTTGGATGTAATCTTTAGCGTATTTCTGGAGCTCGTAGTGCTTTAACCTTCTTTTTATCAAGACTGCGGTGCCGCCGTGTGCTTTTCCATCCGGATGTTTGGTGTCATAAACGGAATAGCCGGTAATATTAAAAAAATTGTGTTTGGTGAAGTGTGTTTCAGATATTAACATGATGTCTATATTTTGTTCGATAAGAAAGGTGTGTACCTCAGCTTTATGTTGCGGAAGCCCGTTCGCATTCCAAATAGTTATTTTTAGAACTGTCATTTTTGATTATTAACTATTATTTGCATAAACAAGCGTATTCATATTTTGCATCATCATGCTCATTTGCCTTTCCATCATCGTCATGAAACTTTGGATGGTCTCGGTTAATTTATTTAGCGTGGTATGAATATTTAGGTCCTCTTCATTAAAACGAACTTTGGGTTTCGGTTTGTTACCTTTTAGTATGTTTGCATAAGAAACACCTGGCTGTGCAAAACTGCTGTCAAACGTCTCCAAGTTATCATTTTGTGTGTTTGCACTCGCAGGTTTGGTGACTATTGTATTTTTTGGTAACATGGCCCTCTGATTAAATTGCATATTGAGCATTCGTTGCCCAGCTCTCATTTTAGGGTTTATTTTCCGTTTTAAGTCCAGATACACTGCATATCACCTGTAATTTGCAGTATGATTTTCACCGCAGTTACTGCAACGTTTCACAGATGGGTCATTGCGAGATTTGTCACACTGTTTGGAGTCGTGAAGTTTACCACAAATAACACAAACATCATTTAGGTGCAGTATGCTTTCGTGTGTCCGTATTCTTGGCACTTTATGCATTGAACTGGTCCTGACCTCTTCCTAGGTTCTTCAATTACTATTTTGCGATGTAGCAAATATTTTAGGTTGTAAATCTTGTGAACTCCTTTTGACTTTTCTTCCTCTGGCTCTAGTTCCAAACAGAACATTGGTTGGGGTACCTTCTCACGGTTTACTATATTACCAATAGATTTGACATGGAAACCTTCCGTAGCAAGTGCAGCTTGTATGTCGCTAACATCTACGCAGCTTTCAATTACTTTTAGCACAACAGTGAGCCCTTTTTGACTTTTTAGCTGGTATGTGTAATATTTTTTACCAACTTCGTCAAAATGTTTGACTAGGGCTCTGAAGCCATCGATTTCGAAGGTTTGAATCTTTGTTTCGTTTATATTACCCCTTTTGAGCGGGGCAATATAAAATTTAGAGTCTGTTAATGATGCGATTTTAACCAGTTAACCAGTTCATTGTTAATAAATTGGAGGCGGTTTCTCAGGTTTCGATTTCGGCACTGTATTGAGGTCACCGTCCTCTAAACTAGAGAATCGGTTGTTAAGCGGTATTTAGTTAATACCTGGTTCAATCCGTGTCACTTTGCTCCTGCCAGCAAACTGAGCAGATCTTGGGCTACGTTTTCTTTTAGATAGCACAGTGATATACCTATCCAATCCCGTTTGCACTAGATTATTTTCAAACTGACCACGGTCACCAGAGTTCGTCGCACTGAGTTCATTCTTATTGTTTTCGTTTAGCATTGCATTTGCTGAGGAATTAATTTTTTCTTCGCTGTTTTGATTTATAATTTTAAACGGCGGTATAACTAATTCTGTCGAAGAAGCACTTTTAATCACTTGTATAGGTGTTTTCTTTGGACTATGTTGAACTTTACCCACTTGATTTACACTTGTACTTGCAATATTTAAATTTTCCACATGAAGCTGGTTCAAGTTTGATGTAGATTGTGTTCGGCTTTCGGTGTTCGAAGAAGTCTTTTTTGGGGAAAAAGGGCCTTTATGTTCACATTATCACTCACTAAATTACAATTTTATATTTTATATTATAACAAAATAAAAAGCACTAACACTGCACTTTTAGTTTGTTTTATTTTACGTCCGATGTTAGTGAAATCAATTTTGCGACTATGATAATAAAATACGAAGACTTTAATTGGGAGAAAATCTACAAATTTGCTTGAAACAAAAAAAAATTGTCGATTTTATTTCAAGGTAAATTTGAATCTTGCACTCAACTCACTTTACGATGTAATTTGTATCGTAACAGTTTCAATGTACACCAGATTCACAATTAGTCTTACATATTTTGATGCAGACTATAGTGCTTTTATAATTTTTTTTACTTTTGTTTTCTATTGTAATGGGTTTTATTGTGATTGTTCCGTACATTGGTCTATCTTCAGTACTCTCGATAAGTACACAACCAGAGGAAATTATTCCATTTTAGCGTCAATCTAGTGACAAACGATTATGATAGTCGACACCTACATACACAATTAACTTCCCAACCACCGGACCGCGGATAAATTAAAATTTTTGGCACATAGATGGAAAATTTGTAAGAATCCCAACAATCAGTTTCGAACGGATGAGATTATTCTATTGTCCTATATATATATATAGACTAGTCTATAGACTGTCTATAGAAAATATTACAATGTAAGTAATACAACATCAGTCGTCGCGACCCGATGAGAAGACTGATTTTTTCAAATCAATAATCTCATGCGTTCGAAACTGATTGTTGGGATTCTTAGAAATTTTCCATCTATGCGTCAAAAATTTAAATATAGTGCTTTTGTTGTAATGCAGAACTTACTTCTAAAAACGATGAACTTTTATGCTGGAATCATATACGTAATTATTTGCGTCGCATATAAATTTTTTTCTCGAGTGTGATAGTACAAAATTCTGTTAATATTAGCCGAAAATGACATGTTATTGAAGTTAGCAGTAAATATTCGCCGAAAAAAATTTGAAAACTCAATGTCACATAATACGAGTACGAATGTTTAAGGGTCATATGAACTGGGTGAAGTTAGACCAATTCATAAACCGCTGGAACCGATATTTATAATTGGTCGTATTATACAGTAGCTATTGATAACACTAGAAAACTTAAGTCATGAATGAACTCACACCTTTTACGTCAAATAAAAATGCTTAATAAGTTTTCGAAGAAACTAAAGTGTGATCCATTTAATGGTAGACTACAAAAATTCGTTAAAAACTGTCAAATAATGTGAAAAGCAGTGTCAAGGCTACAAAGAATAATTAATAGAAAAATAAATTTTCCTCAGCAGGTAATAACTCTAAGGAAACTAGGAATCTAATTGATGAGATTCTAGGAAAAAACTTAGCCCAAAGCCCAAAAACGCGCATTACAAAATTAAGCACAGATATGGTTGTTTCTGGTTCGTTAGCCATTTCCAATGAATTTCATAACTTTTTTATAAATGTTACATCCGGTACATTCTTAATGTTTAACAATACCACATTATCCACCGATCTCCATGAATTCGCAAGATATACAACGGATTCGTCCATTGGTTATATGAATCTTGCGTTTTTGAACCAATACAATCGGTTGAACTTATATCCGAAATTAAAAAATTAAAAAACAAACCGCATCCAAAGGTATTGATCAGATTGACAATTTTTTAGTGAAAAATTGTTCTTGGTATTTGTTAGACATTTTGAAATTATTACTCAACGAGAAATAATTCGGTTTTACAGCGGGGAAATCTACTGAGGAGGCATTGCACTTTCTAAGTAATATATATTTGGCCATAAACAATTCTCAAAAGAATACACTACTTTATTTCTAGATATATCTAAAGCATTCGATAGTGTTGATCATGACATTCTGCTTACGAAATTGAGTTTCATAGGGGTGAGAGGCGTCATACTAGATTGGTTTGTTTGTTATCTTAAAACTCGTCGTCAAGTGGTTAAAGTGGAAAGTTCTATCAGTGACCCATGTAACTTGAGTTGTGGTGTACCTCAGGGCTCCGTGCTTGGACCTCCGCTATTCCTTATTTACATTAATTCCGATATCGATCTGTTGAGTCAAACCCCAGCTTTCGCCGATGACCTGGCGTTGAGTTATCCATTTGATTGCAATTCATCAGAATCTGAACTTGCATTACAAAGTGTGTAACGATTTTTTTTTTGATACACGCTTATGATACAGTATGGTTTGCAATGTATATAAACTCTCCCTCGCCCTACACAGTATTGGTTATTAAGTCCGAATGGTTTAGTAATCCATACCGGTTTAAATTAATGTATATAGCACCGGTTATTGCCTCCCCCTAAAACACAAAATGATAGAGTGACCGTGCGAAAGATTAAAAGGAAGGCAGTAGAGGGTTAATTGTGATAACAAAACAGACAGTACAAAAAAAATATCAGAATACTAGAAAAAAAAAATCGAGTCGTGCTGGTGAAAAAAGGTGTTTGTAAAAGAAACCCTTAATTAAAAAAAAACCAAAAAAAATTAAATATTAATTATTACACAATAACCTACGGGGTGCTAATAGTTGGTGCTTGTAACCTTAAAGACTTTAGGTTACCTACAGAAAAAAGATATAAAATTTATTATTGTAACCCATGATGGCATTATATGATTTCTGAAGGCCATATGAAAATTAAATTATTAAACTAATTGTAAAACTACAAAAATGACAAAATAAGAAAGATCGTTATGGCGATGTAATAAGAAAGTTATATTTAGTGATAAGGTCAACAATTAAAATAAAGACTAAAAATTGTAAAGAAAAAAGTCAAATAAAACTAGACACAACTAACTGTAACCATTGGTGTTAATAAATTATTTGTTTGGTGAACCTTAATTCGTGCGTGAAGGAATATCCGTTTTTTTTTGCCGACGGTGCAGTTCTCCAGTGTTGAGCTACTCAGTTTACCAAGAAGGGGTAACTTCCCAGACAACATCGACTGCGTATAAAACTTCGGTCTCACTAATGCCAAGTGATACCGTATATATCAACGATAACTTACGGAGTATTAATCTAATCACAACTGTCGGTAGCAGCTGTCTTTGGATGTATGTGGATAGTGGAAATCGGCAGTAACTCTTGGGGGGATAATCAATTATTTTAACGGAGCGTGTTAAACATAGGCTTGTACGGCTGGCCGAACCAGTTTCTCCTATCAGACTGGAATAAAGGTAATCACTAAACCCAAATTTAATATATATTTCTGTTTGGGGCAACCACATTTACTTAAAAGAAGACGAAGAGGGATAATTTACGCTCATCATTTCAATATTTAATAGTTATTTAAGTTTTTTTTTTGTATTTTGGCACCCCCTTTTTTGTTGTTGTTTTATCTTCATTGTGATACCGATATCTTTAATAGTCAACATGAAAGGGTTAATTGGGCCGTCCGGAAAAAAATGTTTTTTAAGGTGGCTGGTGGTTTTTGAGGTGGCTTAACGCGCGGTTGTTTTATTGCCAGGTTTAGTAGTAATGTGCTATAAACTCTAACTTCCGGCTTTGGGAAATGAATCCGCCTACGACAAGCGATACCCCACAAACCTGGCTCCCAAAACCCGTAAGCACATTACAAGTGATTAATCAAAACTTACTAAATGCTCCTATTACCATCGGTTGACTGTAAGCGATAAATTTAGAGATATGAATTTTACACGACCTAACGTAGGAATTGTCTCAAATACATTGACGTTTCATAGGTACTGATGCAAAAGAAATCCCTGCTCTCCACAATGCTTTCAACTTCTAGGTGTGAATGATTTAAATACTTGGACCTAATTGTTGACTAGCAGTTAAATTGGTATATTCAGGGGGAAAGGCAGGAACATCGTTTTCACTGCTGTTTATAAATTTTACAATCTGAAACTGTTCTGCTCTCAAGCCACATTAAGAAAACTCTATCATGCCCTGGTTGAATCGATAATTATGTATGGCATCTCTAGTTGGGGTGGGATTTATTTTTCACATATAGAAGATCTCTATATTGCACAGAAACGGATTGTTCAATTAATATATAACCGTTCTGTAATGACCAACGGAGTTCCACTGTTCCATGAGCTCAGATTTAGAGCATTAAGGTATTTATACGTTTTTAAAGTTTTGAAAATGTTTTTTATTGGCAGTCATAGTTCGCAGTCATAACATGAGAAATCCAAACAACTTTGCTGGTGTTCGATGCAATAATGAAAAGTATAATAAAGCATTTGAAACTTTTCACAATAGAGCTCAAATACCAATTTGAACGTGAATTACAAATTTGGCTGTCTAATATAAATTATTTTCGGTAACATTTTTAACTATAGCTCTGCATGTTTTGCTTTTGATAAATATTATTTATTTATAATTCCTAGTCAAACTTCTAAACTCCTTTTCTTTTGTTTAGCAATAGCAACTACAGAAGAACAAATAATTTGTAATACTTTCTTCAATTTAATTGTGCTCCAACACAGGTATTTCCTTGCCTAGGGAGCTTTACTTTATTTCTACTTATGTATTTTATTGTGTTTTGTAATCTTACATTATTGATTTTTCTAGGGTGCTAGTTGACAGCCTTCTCGTGGTGCATCCTGGGCAATGTACTGTAGATCGAACGATTGTGGTATCCAACCCCTACGTAGTACAGAAACAATATAGCAGAAAGTCAACAAAACATGAAATTTCGGCTATAAACAATAACATACTCCAGGTGGGTTCGAAGGCAAAATCTAAATCCCACGCCGATTTATTGGGCTGCTCCACGGATTCTGGACGGAGCAACGCGACATTGCAAAGGAAATCGTCGGTAGACAACCAGGCTAATCCTGTTCCTAGTACTAATGGAAGAACGGAGCAAGCGATAAATGAATGGCCGTTTGGTAGAAGAAGTACGGCACTTCATAGAACACCACCATCAACTCCACCGCCAGAGAGCACTGCACTGTGTGAACGTAACAATGATAAGGAAAATACCTCCTCTATCAAGCATAAAAATTTCTAGCCAACTTCTGAAGCCACGTCTAGTGCACAAACAGTTATAATAGGAGTTAATAAATAAAACACGCTGGAAACGACTGCACAGTTCCTCGGAATACAACACCGAAGTGTATCAACTGTAAAGGCCAACATCCAGCCAACTACAGAGGATGTGAAGAAACAGTAGAACTACAGAAAATGAGAGATTAACCACGCAAACCAGATACATCTGGTATGCTATGTTCAATCTATAAAAAAACCACGGAGCCTAAATCGTCAACTCCTAATCTCAACATACAAATAGGACGAGTAAATAAAAACGTTACTTGTGCATAAATAGTTCAGCAAACATAGCAGAAACAGTTAAAAGTGGATCTCGTTTTACAGGACATACTGAGAAACCTTGAGAACCTCAACAGAAGACTTATCTCGCAGGAAATGAGTCTGCAGAACACACTAGAAGAAATGAAATCACAAACTAGTTTCAATAAAAGAGTAGAAGAAACCCTTAATCGAGTGTATGAAAATATGAATTATATAAAACCAAAGTATAAACAAGACTGGTAGTATCTCAGCAATATACTGCCCTCCAAGATAGAATATCAAACAAGTAGATTATACTAATCTTCTCAAAACACTAGGAAGTGCCTTCTTAATTGGAGGTGACGATAATGCAAAAAATATCTATTGGGGATCACGGTTAACGACTGCTAAAGGAACAGAACTGTTTGCAGCAGGCAAACAACTAAAATGCGAGTTTCACTCAGGCGGCACACCAACCTATTGGCCTACGGATATCAGTAAGACTCCAGATCTTATACACTTCTTTATTAGAAGAGGGATTTCATTTAATTATATCCATATAGAGAACAGTGAAAGTCTATCGTCAGATCATTCACCAGTTATTATGATACTTAGCCAAACAATGATTATGAAAGAAACCAACCCGAAATTAACGAGCTTCAAGAATCCAATATAGGGACCAGCCCAAAAGAAGACGAACTAGATAAGCTCATCCATAATATCCAAAGTAATAATAGTAAGGAAATGAACCGCAATGCTAGCTATCCAGAGGAAGTGAGAGAACTTATTAAAAATAAAAGAAAAGCACGGAAGAAATGGCAAAAACATCGAAACTCGGAAAGTAAGAAGGTAATTAACCATTTGTGCAACAAATTAAAATACTTAATAAAAGACATTAAAAAGCAGTCAGTTAATAAATACCTCAGCGCTCTAACTGGGCAAAAAGATACTGATTATTCATTATGGAAAGCAACTAAGAACCTTAAAAGACTCAAACTTCAGGTTCCTCCAATTAATAATAAAGAAAATTATGCTCGAAATGCTAAACAAAAAGCAGATTTGTTTGCAAATCACTTTGAAGAAACATTCCAACCTTACCCCAAACAAACGGAAGAGGAAAATATCACCCCGATAAATAAACAGGATGAAATGAAAATTACACCAGTAACATTGAAAGAACTAAAATGGGAAATCAAGAATAATCTGAATGCGAATAAGGCTCCAGGATATGATCTTATTACGGTTTGGATAATAAAAGTGTTACCGGAGAAAGCGTTGAGGAAACTAGTGCATATAATTAATGAAGCATTTCGACAAAGATCTGTGCCAAGACAATGGAAGTTGCAGAAGTAGTTATGATACTTAAGTCGAAAAACCTCCGAATGATAAAGCTCCATATAGGCCAATTTCTCTGCAACCAACGTTATCGAAACTACTTGAAAAGGTTCTTCTTAAAAGACTAAAACCAATTATCGAAGAAAGGAATCTTATCCCCACACATCAGTTTGGATTTAGGGAAAAACATTCTACGATAGAACAAGTACATCGAATTACTAATCGAGAAATCACTAGAAAGCAAACAAATTTGCTCAACTATATTCCTTTATGTAGCGCACGCATTCGACAAAGTATGACACTGGGGCTTAGAATTCAAACTTCATCGAGATCAGCCAGAGCGATTCTTTCAAATTTTAAAATCATACATACCAGAGAGGCACTTCCGAGTAAAGTATATGTGAATGAATACTCCCAACTAAAAAGGATAATAGCAGGAGTACCACAAGGGAGTGTTCTTGCGCCAATTCTTTATCTCCTATATAGTAGAGATATACCAATTACAGAAGCAACAATGGCGGCTTTTGCCGATGACACGGCAATACTTGCAACAGCAAAGAACATCAATGACTCCACTAGTAAATTACAGAAGGCTACTAACCTGATATGTAATTGGGCAAAGAAATGGTGAATTAAATTAAATGAAGCAAAATCAATCCAAGTCATACCAATAAAGATAAACTCGATAGTAGTACCGCATGCAAACACTGCTAAATATCTGGGCATGACTTTAGATGGTAAACTTAGATGGAAGGAACACATAAAAAAGAAGAGAGAATAACTAAACATAAAATTTAGGAAAATGCAATGGCTCTGAGGGAGACAATCTGAACTAGCGATCCATAACAAACTGCTGTTGTACAAACAAATTCTGAAACAAGACAAATATCAAAATCATACAAACAGTTGAAAATAAAGTCCTGCGATGCATTGTTAATGCGCCGTGGTACATTCGAAACGACAACCTACATCGAGATCTAAAGATCGAGCTTGTCGCGGATGAAATCAAGCATCATGCAACAAATCTGGAAATACGCTGTATGCCACCAAACCACTGGACTTATCGCGACCAGGAGGTCAGCAGTAACCGTAACTGACCGGACAAGTGGTGCAGTGGTTAAAGCTTCGGCACTTGGACCGGGAGGTGCTGGGTTCGAATCCCATCAGAGGCTAGATGCAAATCGAATTTTCATCATCGATTACGATCAGTGATGCTAATAAATACAACTAAGACCCTCTGATGGAGTGCAGAATTCCATGTCACGCGCCGACCCACCTTCCATCTCAATGTACAGGTTGACATGGCGCTTGTAATGTGCAGGTGGTATACTGCAGTTGTGTGAGTAGGTGAAGTAGGTGGGTTAATGACGTGGACTGAATGAGTGGTATCACAATGGGCCTAAAAATTGGCCTAAGTGTGCAGTAAGCAACCACTAAAACCTAAACCTACACGTAACTGGGGATAGTCACTTGATTACGCCGACTAATCAAATACTTTATTATGCAATATAAATTACTAAATGGGTACAACACTCAGTCGTAATATAAATAAATAAAGAATTTTTATAATTAAAAAAAAATTATGATTTTGAATGAAATAAAGATGATAATAATAATATTAGCGGCCAATGAATTTGAGCTGTGGCACTAACAGTGAACACCTGTGCCAAAAATCAGGCCATATTTTATGCAGCATCATAGTGAAATAAATTATAATTTGGACGCTTGTTTATTGGTAATGTGGACTGATGTAGTATTTACCTTGAAGCTAAGGTAATTTGTGGCATCGTTTCGATAACTGGTAATGTTTGTTTATCAGAAACCTGATGTAAATTTCGTCGTTTATAAGCCTAGTTAACTACACCAGCCGAAAGATTTTTGTCGTCTTCTAAGAGACAGGTTGACGGTGAGGTGTTTGATGTTATGTTATTAGAACCACATACGTCATTTGGATTTAACGATGATCGTAACGTTATTTGTGATACTGGTGGCGATGGTTTATTACTAACTTTGGTTTGAACTACCTGATCGTTAAGTAATTCTTGCGTGAGGCGCGGAAATGATCGATCTGATGTTTTTTTAACCGAAATATATGAATCGTTTAACTGAGATGTTCGTGGTGAGTTCAGTTAACGTGTCAAATGGTGGCATCAGTGCACTCCTTTGCTGATCTTGTGCGTCATCACTAATTCCTAGGAATACTCCGGTTTCGTGTGACACTACCACTAATTTGTTTAATTCATTATCGGCTTCGCAGTGTTATATCGTGCCATATTAAGGACCACCCAATATCCTTTAGTTTATCCCAGGTTTGTTTCATCTCAACAATTATATCGTCGAATATTACCGAATTAGAAATACAGTCGATTCGACATAAAACATGAAGTAATTTTTGAAAAAACTGGTTGTAAAAAACCCCATACCCGAGTTCTCAGCAATTTCTGAATGTACCCCAGCTTCTTGAAGCACAGTATGGCCTCTTGAAATGGAAATTCTTATGTGCCCGGCATTCTTATGTTGCTCTATGCGTAAATAGCGGATCACAAAGAAACCCACTTCGCTCCCGTTTAAGGGTTTCTTTCAGAAAAATTACCGCTTGTCGACGAGCCTCATAGCGAATTCCCCTTATGTCACATTCTACCATAAGATTGTCTGTAGACAATAGTTACTTAAATAAAATTTCTTATCCTTAAAGATCTAAACTAAATTAAAAAAAATCATTTTAAATTTAAATAAAACAAAAACAACCACAGACAATTCCACCCTCGCTACGAGATGACGGTCAAAATATCCACTACTTGGGTCAAACAAGGAAAAGGAACAAAGGAAATAAAATTGATGGCATTCATAACTTCGACTATAACGTAAGTGAGACACATTGCCTTGGTGAAGCTATTTGGTATTACATTAATTTACCTAGTTGACTGAGACAGTCCTCTTGCTCTCTTATCTCACAGTCATTATTCAAAATCCCATTGGGCGTACTGACTGTGTGAGTGGCAGGCCGAACCGTTCATTCAAATAGGAACAACAATACGCCGGCTGAGTATGACCAACCAATCAAGTTGAACCCTGGATGCAACTATTACCTAAATGAGCAGACTGGCGACCCCATCCCGAGGGATGATAATTAAAAATTTTTAAAATAGAAGTGTAAAGTACGCGAAATTTTAAATTTAAAGTATTAAATTGGAAATTCCATTTGAACTAATTTTTCTGTGGTAAATTCTAGCGACAAACTAAATTGTCTATAAACTGAGGGTTCAATTTTATAATTCCAGCTGGGATACGGAAACATGTGTCAACTTGCCTGAGAATGAGCAGCCCTTTATACCATCCAAGATTGTCGCTTGCATACGTTGTACAAGGTACTCGAAAACCGCACAAAATTTATGTCAGTGCATAGAATGAACCATTGTATAAAGAACGGATCGCCGAGTTCCATATACCACCACAAATACCAGTTCATCCCCCGTAGTTCGGGGAAATGGCCCTGGAATTTGCCACAGGCGAACTGAATATTGGAAGATCCGGTACAGGAAAACGACAATATAATAAACTCATCTGTGTGTGTACGACCCACCCAGTATTAGGTATCAGGCACACCGAAATGACCGCTGACATACTCACACACAAAAAAATAGTTCCTTACTCTCTTCACGAAGCATTCATTACACTGTTTATCACTTAAATCACTTTTTTCACTTGAAAAAAATTAATTTGACCGATTTTTCGCCACACTAAAAACTGCCCTGAAATTGCATAATTGAAATCAAACATTCCCAATAGTCTTCAGGATGACAACAATTTAGCTTGTGGCCACTTGCAACAACGGGTTAGAACTTTAGCTATACCGCTAAAGCCAACCCAGTTTCACAGAATTGCTATTATCTGTCTGGTACCCCATGCGACTTTGGTGCTCGACTAGCTCAGTCGGTAGAGCATGAGACTCTTAATCTCAGAGTCGTGGGTTCGGGCCCCACGTTGGGCGCCACTTGAAACGGGTTAGAGCTTTAGCGGTAGCTAAAGTACACAGTTTTTAAGATCTTAAATTGTTTGTGGATCATTGCTATACACTTTAATTTTCAGAAAACCCCAAAGAAAATAATCTTATTGTGTCCAATTGCATGGTTTTTGTGGCCAATTGACATTAGAACTTCATGAAACTATACGATTATCGAACTTGGTTACCAGTAAGTCGAGCATTTCACGATTTGTGTGACATGTGGCACTGCCTTGTAGAAACCGATGATTATCTAAATCAATTTCATCACCAATTTTAGTCACAAAAATCCAGTTCAATCCAACATCCACGATACTGCTCACTTTTCTCTGCTACTGCATCTTCTCTTACAGCTGTTACGAGAACGATCTGAACGATGGTGTACATATACTCTACGACCTGCTTCGACCAGCTTCTTCAAAACGTTCAACAATTTTGCGAATTCCAAGCTCTGTAGAACGTTCATATTAACCAAAATAGTAACATAATTTACGAAATGTTGAACATGTGACTGAAAATGGTATAGTTTTTACATTTTATTTGTCAAAAAAATTTCGAGTTGCCACCGCGCAATGAATATTTGAAGCCTAAAAAAAAAATCCAACCGATGGAACACCCTTATTGAACTTCACATGCTAAAATTTCTAACTAAGGATCAATTGCTAGTAGTCATAAAATTGTGTATTCGCGATTTTTGTATATCGGAGGATAGGATACATTTGGAACTTTCGTTGCTTAGGATCCATCTGCTTTGTGGCCGAACCATATTTATCCAATCGCTTAATGAGCGCGATTTTTATTTAATTTCTGGTGTAATATTTTTTTATTTGTTTAATCATTCTCATTATAAAATAACTTTTATAATGAGAACGATTAATTTAACCAAATAATTAGCCACAGTATTCCGGATCTTAATCGAGTGTCATGCAGTTTTTGCGCAACTATCTATCATTACTAGAACGTTGTTTTTATAAATTAACAGTAATGCTTCTAGAATTTATTTAAAACACAAATTTCATAAATTGCTCAAACTATATATACTGTTATACAAAAAATTGTGGGCGCGCATATTATTCGCAGAAACTAATAAAACAGTTTACTAATCAAGGACGTTTGGTTAAATTTTAATTCCTAATACCGTATAATGTTAAAACGCGCGCGCGGCTCAATCAGCCATACATATTTTAAATATTTAATTAAATCGCCTAGAGGCAATTAAAAGCAACACAAAAACAAATGTGCAGAATTAAGTCACCACATACAGTCAATCCGTCGTGCGTCTTGATAAATCGATTATTACGATTGCGTTTATAAATTTTTGGCAATTTTATTTCCTTGTACAAATACGACGACGACGATTCAATTAAACGACCGAAATTCTTAAATCCGTCCATTAATCACTTATGTAATATGAATTTGTATATATATTACCTAAGCGTATTTAAAAGATTTAAAATTTCAAAAAAATGTAATCCTATTTTGAATGGCAACATTTAATTCCTCCAAAAACAAAAACCCGACATAATATAAATTAATATACGAAAAACAAAAGATTAATAGAAAATTAATTATTTATTTTGATTTCGGATTAGATTTAATACATTATAATTTATTGGCAGCATTCGCATAAAACGGTAAATTATTTCCTCGAAGTGCACTGCACAGATTAAGGTGAACAGCGGACCATGGCGTCTGAATAGGCAATAAATTTTAATTTTATTACACTGCACAAGTGCCATCAGTACTCTCGTACAATAATGACCCCAAAAGCGAAATTGGTTTTTCATTTAAATCGCGCGCGGTATGCCTGGTGAAAGTGATCTGTATGGTGGTATGCACATAAAATACGGCTTTGATGTAGATCTGCAATCGGCGATGTAACCAGATAAAATATGTACATAAAAAACAGATTACGCGATATTAATTCTTGTTCTGTATATTTTTTATTATTTGCAACAATTTATTTACTTATAATTTCATCAGCAATTTATTATTTTTAATTTTGTTGTTTCTAATTATATTTTAATACCCATCAAATTCTCCGCATTTCATATAACTTAACTATGTTTATTGTATATGCGAGTTTAATAATGATAAATAAATTTATAATAACCAAATCGAAATATTAAAAATTAATAAAAAAAAATAAATTTAAAATTAGCCTTTCTATATTAAAGGCAAAAAAAAACGCGGATAAAAAATCGTGTACGGCAAATTTTTTTCTCTTATTTTATTGAATTGCTGTTAAAATTGGTTGTGATTACTAGACGAATAAATTTTTCCGTTGATTGCTTCCAGTTTGATTGTCGGTGGAATTTTAATTTTTATTGGCGTTGTGCTGCTGCTGTGCAATTTGATATTGAAATTATTTACGATGATCGCATGATTTATATGAAAGAGATCGACAGTTAATTTGTTTCTACTTTTTTGACAGTAGCGCAGTTTAAACGAGTGCTTCATGAAATCTAAATTTAAATTTTTTAACACTATTGTTCAATGTTCAAACAGCTTGACCGGAAAAGCAGAATTTTTTTATTGTATTCCCATTTGTAGTCATGTAAACATTTTTTGAACACAAAGCTATTTTTACCAATAGTGATAGGTTTAAGATACAGAGTTCTATTCTACTAGAATAGTTCCCGGGATGATGTGCGTTTATGGTATTTTCCAGTTAGCGAATACGCTTAAATTCACTCTTTTGAGTTCCCCGCAATATTTCTGAATTGTAATATTAATAATTTTTCAAATGAATGCAGCCCTTCGCATTATAGTCCATTTTGAGATTATTTAGTATTAGTCTGTGTTTGTATATTGGTCTTAACAGTGGCACATTTTGTTTTTGCGATGCCCGCTGCTTAATATTTTCTTGCCTATGGGAACAACATACAACATCAAAATATGTTTAACGTATTTTATTTTACATTTCACAATTTTCTTTTTTCTATTGAAGCTGAACCTTTTTCCCGACATTCTGGGGTTTCAAATATAAAATGTGTATGGAGAAAATGATTTCGTTCGGTACTCGAAGGCCCTCAATTCAGTGTTGTGCGTCTACGCGTATTTCCAAATTGTCTACATGTAGGTATCGAAAATAGCGCAGATAATTTATTTTTGAGTAGACAATGTCGGGAATTGGTAGAATATGTAGTCAATGTAGATTATTACATTTTTTTAAAATTGTTTTTCTGTGCGAAGTCGTCATCTTCTAGTTTTGCAGTTTAAATTGGTTTTCAGCTATATTTTGGCAGTTAAAATTCAGATTTTATTAAACAAATACGTGAAAGTGAAAATCTTGGTCAACCGATGTCTTCAATATTGGTACAACCATAAGCGACTTGGTAGGATAAATTCGGTTATGGTTTCGCTGTGCCACACAAAATTGGGGTTGGGGTTTCTACAAAACTTATAGCATAAATGAGATTTGTTTATTGTTTACTGTTTTTGGTTGTATTTTAATTAAAATTGGCGGAAACTGGCTTTAGAATTTAAATTATTTAGAATTAAATTCTCGTACACGAATTCGATCTCGTTGGCGATCGATTCTTTTAACCCAATTTTCCGCCACTCTTTCACACATATCGTCCGAAACGTTGGCAATTTCGCGTTTGATATCCCTGAGCTCCTCTTATACGTTGTTGGTTTGTTGGCATAAACCAACGATTTAACGGAACATATCACTGATGTTAAGTCCATCCAATTTTGGCCAAAAATAATATTCCAAGATGGCGCGATAGCAAATTCTATTAACCGCAACTTGGCGATTATTTTCATCGACGAAAAATATTGTCCAATCACACCTTCGGCATGAAATCCATACCACACGGTCAATTTTTGTGATTGCAATGGAGTCTGCTAAAGCACATAAGGGTTTGTTGCTGTCCAATAACGACGATTTTGAAGCACTTATACGGCTGCGATATTTTCGGTATTTCGATCGGTGTGTAGTTTTACTATGACACAGAAACATCCAATAGTGAACATTTTGACTCGAATTTATCCACTATAGTACGTACGGCCTGTCTGGTGAGACGATTATTTCAGCCGAGTAAGCGCTTTTAAAGTTGCGACCACAGACTCAGAACCTGGCCTTGGTTTAGACATGGTTGAGTTATATTAATTTATTTAAGATTTTCTCGACTTTTTTGGTCATAGAAAACAAAGAGGCCATTTACTCACAATACATCTACCACAAAAAATAGAAAATTCGCACCCCCTATTTTTAATCCCAGAGTACTTAAACCCTTACAAAAATGAGAACTTCCTTCCAACAAGAGACCTAAGGAAGTTCTCATTTTTGTAAGGGTTTAAGTACCCTGAGGTTAAAAACGGGGGAGGGGCTGCGAATTTTTCTACTTTTTGTTGTAGATGTATTGTGAGTAAATGATCTCTTTGTTTTCTATGACTTAAAAAGTCGTAAACATAGTATGGATACCATTAAAAATAATATTATGTTCTAAAGGCCGAAAAAATCTTAAATATAAGTATTTTATTTGTTGCATCGTTTGTTTCGTATTCTTATTTTACTTCCGTTAAAAATACTGAACAAGAGTATCAGAAAAAAACGGTTATAAAAGCTTAAATTATAAACCTTTTATATTTTACTTAACCAATATATAATTTTAGGAGCTCCATTGGGCTAAAAATATTTGAAATCTCCATTTTGCCGTCAAATCATCAAATTTGACAGCGCTGGAAGCAACATAAGGGGACATATGGGTACGATTATTCGCCGATCCGAACTACAGAGCCTCAATAAGTTCAATGTTAAAATCGAAAATAATTTACTATGCTGCGAAACAAGTCCAATGAGAATAAAGGATTTGATGTTATACCACCAAAATATTATTTAAAACTATTGGTGAAAATTGTTAAATATGGTATAGAATTAGGTGGCAAAGGCGACTAATTTGCTTACCAGATCGCGGTTATAATACGTAGGGGAAAAAGTTCGTTGCCTTTTTTCGCGGTAGCTAGCTTTACCTCCATATATCTCAGTAACCATTGATCGTATCGGAGAATTCTTATGTGTGTTTGAAAGGTTAACTTGTACTTTGACATACAAAACATTAAAATCAGTGAATTCAATAAAAAGTTACAACATTTTAAACATGGAGATAAATAATGAAAAAATTCTATATATTTTACACTTTTACTACGACAAAGGTAAAAACCTAAGGATTATTACCACAATATCACTAAAGTCCATTGATCATGCTATATATAATTCACGCATTCGTTCGCATTAATTAAATGTTGGAATCGATATACTAGGTATGCAACGTGGCGTATGTAACACCGCCAGTGCTGTGCGTCTACGCGTATTTCCGAAATGTCTAAATGATGGTGTCGAAAATAGTGTAGATAATTAGTTTTTGCGTAGACAATGTCGAGAACTTGTATAATATGTAGACAATTCGTAGACAATGTATATTATTGTTGTTTGTGGTTTTTCCCATTGCTTTTATGTACGAAGTCGTCATCTCACAGTTTTCCAATTTTTAAATTAGGGTCTACCTATATTTTGGAAGTTAAAATTCAATTTTAATAATAAAATTGGTCTGATTAAAATTTCTTGGTTAATCGATGTCTTCGATATTGGTACAACCATAAACGATTTCATTTTCGTTCGTGGAATAAATTTTATAAATCCTGGTTTAATAATTGGCATTTTTTTAGCGTACACTGATAGGGTTCGTAATTTTCATACCAACCGTTTACACGATCCTGCAACATTTTCTGGTTTGCAGTATTGGTTCTATATGGGTGTCGTTGTAATTCTTCGAAGAGGAATTCGGAAAATGAGAGAAACTTTAAAAAAATTTCAGTATGCAATGGGCTTTATAGAAATTAATAATTTTCATCAGGTTGAAATCGATTACATCGGTATGTAATGTATTTTCATGAACTTAATCGATTATCATAACGCTATACGAGGCTAAATTCAGTTATGGTTTAAAATAAATTCTCTGTGCCAATAAAATTCTCTGTCTATCATGAACTTGAGCAACGTAGTCGAGGTAGAAAAAAGTTTTTTGGTTTATTTTAGTGTTTTGAGTTTTTGGTTTTGTATCGACTTAAATTAAAAAAAATAATTTAAAAAAGTTGCATACAGATATGGCCGCCACACGACGAGTTTGTGCACAACCCATTGTTCAAAAGGTTTTTCCAAACTAAACTTGTCTGATAACTGTGAGTAATCTTTACGTATTCTTGATACAGATGGGGACTTTTTAATGAAAGCGATATCGATTTTGATCAGGTTAGCTGGGAATTTTATTTCTTCGAGAGGTTGAGATGAATCATTATAGAATCGAAATTCTTGGCCTCAGGGAAGTGAAATGGAGAAACAGTGCAAAATAAATACAAGCGAAGAAACTTCCCTCCGGGTGCGATGATATATTAACAACAGCTAAAGCAAAGAAGGCACTAATGGGATGTAACCCAGTTAAAAGCCAAATAATCTTAGCAATAATCCATTCAAAAATACGAAACACAAACCATAATTCAGTGCTATGCCCCAACAGAGAACGCAGATGAAACATTTACGGATGAGTTCTACGAACACAATTGATGGCAGAACAAGAAACCAAATAGATCATGTAATGATTGACAAGAAATTTTTCGTTACAAGATGTCGAGGAAATAAGAGGTGTAGTCATTTACAGTGAGCACCAACTGGTAGTATCACAATTCAAAATTAAGCCTTTCGCTGAAAAACGGACCATGAAAAAAAATCAAACACTGACAGATTGAAAGGTGTCGACACTCAAATATTCAAAGGAGACAAAACGACAATTGCAACGACTTTAACAGCAGTAATAACAGAAGTATATCCTTCCGGTAGAACACCACGAAAATCGAAAGTAGGCTTAACTATAACGATTACCAAAACGGCTAAACTGAGAGAATGCAAAAATATGTGGGGTATATTCCTCCTCCACACAACCATAAAGATATGACAAAAGTTGAGATAACTCGAAAACTGAAAAGGGAATGCAACATAAAGTACACAAGCTAGCACAGATCTAGCAAAAGTAATTGGCTTCAAAATAAATATCTGGAAAACAAAGGCGATTAGACTAAACGGCCAATTAATTTGTATACCTTGGTTGTATGTACTCTAGCGCAAAGAAGTGGATCAGATGAAGATTTAAAGAAACGAATAAATAAAGGCAGAACAACATTCAACATGTTACACAAACTGTGGAATACAACTGCCCTATCCCGCAACACCTACCTAAGGTGATTCTGGACCAACAAAATAACAGTAATGTTGAACTTTTTATAGAGAAAAATTCAATCAGTCATTGGCATCGAAATACGAAAGCACAATTGGAGATGGTTTGGCTATTCACTGAGGAAGTCCCAGGATAACATAATAAGAAGGTTTTTGGAATGGAAAGTTGGACGACCAGCTGTAACATTGAAACCAACAATGTCATGGCTGAAAATCAAAGCAATAACACTCAACAGAATTAGATGGTCCAGCGTAGTACGCAAAACATATTGCTTGAAATAACCAGTCGGTCCATCTAACTCAACAAATATCATCGAACAACCACCGTATTCACCTGATATGGATCTGGCTCATATTTTTATCTTTTTTACTTTCTCTTTTGTTTGTTCGATTGAGATGAACTGACAAAATAGAGCACTGTAAACAAACTAAATGACAGATCGCGCTCTTCACGCCAAGATAGAGGATAGATGTGCCAACTTAGCGACAAAATTTTACAGTCCCTTTAAGCGGGGTTTTTAATTGATCAATTCCCGTTACTTTCTTGACAGAGTGTTTATGTACACTCTGTGGTTCATTACCAAAAAAATCTTGGGTTTAAGTTTCTAAATGTGTTAAATATTTTTATTGATAGATCTTTGATGTTTGCTAAGATAAATAATAATTTTCAACATTGTCTACATTCTCTACATTGTCGACGCCATTATTTTAATATTCTACATACATTGTCTACACGTGTAAAATATCAACTAACTATGCGGTAGAGACAATACGGCACCACACTAAACATCGCATAATCACAAAATTTGTGAAAAGTTTACTCGAGGCTTAGTTGAATGGAAGTACGCAGATAAATCGAAAAATTCAATTGAAATCATTTTAAAAAGCACTGAAATGAATGTACTCGGGGGAGGAATGATAAATGACCATTGACGTGAAAATAAAGGAGTGACCAATGAAAAACCAAATCATTGCTATACAGCTTTTGGATTCGACTCGTCCTTTACACACGAAAACGGCATGCATTTCTCGAAAGAGAACGGAAGATAGTCAATGTTTAGTACTTTTGGTGAAAGAATAGCTTACAATATTACAAGAGACTTCTCGGCTTATCGCAGACAAGCGTTCAAATCACATCCATTGTGGTTCAAAACATTAAAAAACAATAAAAAAATTATAGCTGTTTTGGTTTTAATGCAATCGTGTTTTTAGAAAGAGAATGGAAAGAGACCCATATTGCGATTTGAAACCATGACGTAGTACAATAACAACAATATAAAAAGCTCATTATTTATTCATTTTCCAAGTTTATTTTCGTACAGTTTTAAAAGTTTTCTTGATTCCTATTTTGAACTGAATAGATTTTGAACCTTTCTTTATTTTTCTGTATAAAAACATTAAAAAAGCTCATGGCTCAAATAGACATAAACTAACAAATAAAATTGACCGTTTTTCATTATTTTCAATGGTAAATATAAATTTGTTTACCCAATATTTTAAGTTTCGTGGAAAAAATCTCGAACAGGGAGGCTCTATTAATCTAGATGGCTTTGTAACGTGTTTTTGTTTGTCAAATTTTTTTGTTGGTGTTTAATCTTCACTCTGTTCATTGGGGTCCCCAGTCAGCAGATGATGTTATCGATATTGCTGCTTTCTCTGATTGCGATTGAAATCTACAAGCTGAGCAACTCCATTACGATATAGATAGTTCTGTAGATGAAGAACTCGTTGAATTATCTACCAATAATTTCGAGCCTGAAATTTCAGCTCGAGGCATTTGGTATTTCGCTCAAAACAAAAAATTTAAATGGAAATGGAGCGTAACACCACTAGTTGTAACAAATAAAGCGAGAAAAAGAAGGCGTAACAGTTCAAACGGCACAAAACTTAACTAGTCAACTACTCTCGTTTCAAACAATTTTACCGGAGACCCTAATAACCGTTATAGTTGCTGAAACCAATCGAAAAGCCCGAGAATTCTGTACTCTGAATAGACACTCATCAGAAGTGCACCGTATTTGGTATGAGTCCAATTCAGTGGAGATTTACGCATTAATTGGTATTTTGATGTACGCCGGAGTTCACAAGAACTGAGATGAACGGTTGGACGAGCTGTACTGTTTAGATAACCGAACATTTTACCAGGCTGTTGTTACGAATCCTATGGTTCGCGACGTTTCGTGATGTCTATAATGTGTTTTTTGCAAACCTCAGGCAACCGTATAAACCATCAGTCTATTTGACCATTGATGAGCAGCTTGTTCTAACGCGTGGCAGATGCTCGTTCAGGCAATATATTCCAACGAAACCTGGATAATACGGCATAAAAATATTTTCGTTGTGCGATTCAAAAATGCTTACCCTCTGAACGCTGAAATTTATGTTGGAAAACGACCGGATGAGTTGCTTGCCAACGATTATGCATTAAATCTTGTTCATAGGATATCTGCTCCGTATGTAAACAAAGGCCGCACGATTACAATGGACAACTTTTTTACCAATTGCGTGTTGGCAGAGCAATTGCTGCAAAACAAGACCACAATAATTGCCACAATTCGTAAGTGTAAACCGGACCTAACAAAAGAACTTATTGGAAAATTGGAATTAAAACGCCGGGAACTCAATTGTTCAAAGTTTTCTTTTGACAATTATTTTACTATAGTCAGCTATAAACCCAAGCCAAAAAAACCACTGTTTAATGTCAACTCTGCACATTGTTGCTAGGTTGACACTGAATCTGGAAAACTAAACATCATTCTGAACTACAACAAAACAATAGGCGGTGTTGGTACCTTAGACAAGCTAATGCGGGTATACACATGTAAAACGAAACGCAAACGGTGGACAATGGTTTTACCTTTTAATATGATTGACCTTGCGGGAATAGCAGCATTCAATTTGTATAAGTGTGCCAATCCCCAGTTATTTCAATGTGATTTTTAAAATGTATTGATGCAAATATTTTTGTTTGTGGGTCAGGTTGACCCCAGTAGGCAAACAATGTAACGATAACTATGGACAGAATGAAGGTTAAGTGACGCCAGTGGGAAAACTACAGAAATGCTATCGAAAGTTGATCCACTACCGGAAAAATATGGGACACTAATGCAGATTTTAAAATGGTATCGCACACCGGACTATTCACAACATAATGTTTTTTATCAATTTTTTTCACAAAGTAACTCGTTTTTATTAAAAATGCTTAATAAAATTAAAAAAAAAAATCATTTTAAAGGTACCAAATTTATAAAGGCTAGAGCAAAGACTGGTACGAATATTAAAGCAATTTTTGATTAAAGAATTCAGTTGAAAAAAAAAAATTTGTGCAATCACATTTAGAAATCTTTGAGGAAATGAGGAAATGCTACAAAATTGGTAATTTTAGTCTAATTAGTTAAAGAAATTGTGTGATAGACTATTTTTACGACCTTAGCGGAACTGTAAAAAATGCGAACCATTATTACGACTATTTAAAGGTTAATTAGTTAGCTTCGATTTTTACGCATATAAAATATCTAACAAGCACACAGATTAAAAAGCCGAACAACAATTATGGCGCGTACTTACAAAACGAAAATCTTCAACACTTAATTAAACGGTACATAAAAATCATCTTTAGATGCATGATAATTTACTATATATTATTGTACCTAAGTGGATATCATAAAAATATCTGCATAATTTCGCGTGAAATTTGCATGAAAACATTAACAAACCTCGACACGGTAACACTATATATCTATATACGTATGTAAGGTAAGTAGGTACATGTTGTGTTATGTATATAAGATTAAGACACACAAAACCAACCGGTAATAATAAAAATTAAAATCTTATTGTCATCAAACAACCGAAAGACTTAAATAAAAAATAATAATCTATTATTGATTGATTAATTTGAAAAAAAAAAAAAAAAAAAAAAAAAATTTGTGAAAGAAAGATAAAAGTATTATATTTTATTTTATTTTTGTAAATTGATCGATTGATCTTAAAAAAGAAATAAAACAAAAAAAAATGTATATTGATAAAGATCAATGATCTTGAAATTAATAGTAAGAAGGTAAGCAACAGTTATACTCGTATACCTAAATATAGTGCGCTAAACTTATATTTAATTATAGAAAATAATTTTGTTTTTTGGATATTTGTGCGCAAAAAATGTTTAAGTTTTAAGAAATTTAGAACACACACAGTAGTATGCAATGCGGAATTTTTCTTAGCTAATTGATACCCTGTGGCTATATTTTCGTTTTATTGTAATACTCGTTCTGTTTTAATAAATCAAAATTCGATTAGAAATTTATTTTACATACCTGGTCATATCCTTGTAGCGGTTGATTAAGCGTATTGTTATTATCGTTTCCTGGAGGCCGATCAATTTCCATATCGGTCGGTGTGACAAAATCAAAAAAATCCGTTTTACTTAAATCCTCCGGTCGAATTATTTCACTTATATCCATGCTTGCCGTATATGACATCACCATTCGTAATAATTTTTATTTTAAAATTTTCGTTTAACCCAATATAATTAAAATATTATGTTTTATATTTAAAAATTTTAATTTCTATTTTTTTTTGTTCAGTTAAATATTTGTATGTTTATTTATTTCACACTTTTATTCCTCATTTAATCAACATGATCTGTTGATCTATACACGGTGTATGTATATACTGCGCGCTGTTACGATCTGCAATTATAAGGCATATACAAAAAACATTTATTAGTTTATTTGTTTAATAATTTTAAAGTGTTAAATATATAAATAATTTTTTTTTTATGTAGATAAACTCTAGATAAGAAAACTAATTTATCTATTAATATAATTCAAATCAAGTTTTGTTTATAGACATATATTACGTACGTTGGAAACTGCTATATAAGCGATCGCGGATAAACCATACGATCGGCTTGAAAAACGTTATATCTTAGACGAAAAAAAAAAATTATAAAAATTTTATATATTTTACCAAGATTGATTGATAATCTATTTCTTATTTAATATCAAAGGTCAGTATGTAAGTAAATATACTTCTATAAATCTAAGAAAATGAATGATCATGATTTTGTGTGCAACATGGAGCGAATAAAAACTAAATAAAAAAATAAATAACAAAAAAATGTTCAATTTAAAATTGATTTTTTATTAAATTTAAAAAAGGTTTGGACATAAAAAATTTTGTTTATTGAAAAATTTGTCTCGCTGTTTAGTCTTGTGTATATACCTAAATAGAACTATAAAGTTTCTTATTATAATACGCGCGGTATATATGATTAGAGTTATGCACTTGATACCCCCTTGCTTGCGTGTGGTAAATTTTTCGTGTCCCAGATTTATCATATTTTATGTTATGATTAATGGATTTTCGATAGATTTTTTTTTTTTTGTTAATATAATAAAATTAAAATTGAATGAATTGGATTAAACTGTGCACGGTGTGGCAATGTATACATACAAAATTAAAAAATTATTTGGATATTGTTCATGCAACATAAATTATTTACATTACAATGTAATGTTTAAGTATACCACCGCTGCGTACCATATACAAGTTAAACGTGAAAATCAAATAACTTTATAATTTGGTATGCCCGCGATACCTGCAAAGAGATTGAATGGTATTTGCTAAATTACCAATAATGTAATATTAGAATAGAACTGTTTAACGTGCGTCTTATAAAAATTCGTTACATACATACGAGTATGTGAAGCCATGAACAATAATATTAAGCCTTTTTGTTTGTGGCTTGCGTCCGGGTTGGTGTTTATGTTCTTTCACAAAAATCACATTCAAATTTAAGCCTCTTAGGTTTATAAAAAATTGGGGGGGGGGGGGGCTGGTTGTTTTTATAAACATATATGTGCCCATTCCCTCCAGTAAGTACAGAAAAGATGAAATATAATTCCAAATGATGTTATACTCGCGGCGGGCTCCAGCTATCGGGGGTGGGGAGGAGGGGAGGGTGGGGTCACAGGTGGTGGATAGTGGACGGCCTATCGATAGGTACATTAGCGGTGAATTAAATAAACCGCCTCAACCACAGCTCTGCTGGGAGGAGGGTCTCAGGGAACTGAGGAGTGGTTAACATCTGTTCACTAAATTCTGAGTGCCTATGATACCTAGTAAGGAAGGGCGAACTGATGGTGCCATGAAACCATCGACTACTAACCACCGATCCGTGCTGATGATCGACTAGGCTGGGGGCTCATTTAACAAAACACTGTCGTGAACGGAGTCCTCTAGATACCAGACTACCTCCAGTTGTATTTAGCCTTACCTGTGTATACGGAGCTCTGCGCAGGTGGATTTCTCCGACACTCATGGGCAAATGAATGCCCAAGGAAAAAATAAAAATACGAAAAATAAAGGGGCCGGGACCCTCCAAAAACCGGAAAATACAAAGAAGGAGAGTAGCTCTAACCATAAAGACGGGACTCCCTCATCAGTGGCAAGGGAAAGCGACCGCCAAACAAAGTAGTGGAGGATTGAGAGAGATTCCTCCGACGATGCGACGGTACAGAAAGACTCGGTCGGCGTATAGAATTTTGGAGAAACTGGTTGCGACCCCTGAGAGGTAGCTTACAGTAGAACTGAAATAATCTGTGGCATGGGTTAAGAAAACTGTCGGCTGCGATAGCTCGGAAAGGGTCCTTGGGTCTAAAAGACAGAGATCTCAGGATGCGCTTGAAGCGGGTGGCCGCAAGCGAGGCAAGGTGCAAGCAGACATGATGTTGGGTGGTCTTAAGGATCAAAAACTGAAGCTATTCAGTGAGATCCTAAAGGCGCACGTGCTGGTGCTAGCCGTTATTGACAGAAGTCAAGTTATTGACAGAAGTGGAAAGTTGTGTTTAACACACTAAACTTCATATTTTTGAGGGTTCTGAGAGACAATCCGGGAAGCCCCCCGTCCTGTAAAGATGCGGGTTGATACCAGTGGCGCGTGAAGTTAACTGCGTGCTCAGACCAGAGATTGGTCGATCTCTATAAAAGGGCAGTGACCGAAGTAGGCGAGATGTGGCAGAGCGCGTTGCTTGAGGCAGTCTGCAAAGGAGAAATCCCGAGCGGGCCGCGGGCGGGTGACGACCAGAGGAGCGGTGTTTTGGACGCGGAGAGTTTGGTGAGAGGTAGCCTCCTCTCTCTTGAGTCTGATTGGGACATCCTGTCGAACTCACGACGAGAGGCGAATGGCGTCCAAAGCAACGAGCAAGCAGATGGCACTATCCCATTAATATTGTACAAATAAACCTGTATCACACGAAAGCGTAATCGGCAGCTCACGTTCACAGACTGACTAAGTCAGATGAGGACTTAGTCTTAATCCCGAAACCTTAGATTAACAATAACAAGATCCTGGGGAAGCACAGACATTATCGAGAAGGGTGTTATATTTTTTGATTACTTATTAAATACTAACCTTTTAGTTTGCAATATTGGGCGAGAACCAACATTTGTTGTTAAAAATCGACAGGAAGTTTTAGATGTGACTTTTGCGTCAGAAGCAATTTTTCATATGATCAAGGGGTCGTGAGTAGCGAAGGAGCACTCATTCTCTGATCACCGATATGTAACATATAACCTCAACGTTAAACCTGTTATCCGGAAAGCCTTCAGGAATCCCAGAAGGACAAACTGGAACAAATATAGGGAGGTGTTGGAGGAATTATTGCCGCTGAAGGTCCCTGAACTTCCGGCGATAGTAGAAGAATTAGATTGTATGGTTGATATTTTCACAAAGGCATGCAATCTTACATTTAATGCCGCGTGCTCTCTGATAAATCCTAGGGCAGGCAGAAACCGACATAGTGGACCACAGAGTTGGGAACCAAGAACACAAGGGAGGTTCGGGATTGGGACTGCTATAAGCAGGACCTACGAAAGTACAATAAAGAGTTAAGGAAGGCAGAAAGGGGGTCTTGGAGATTCTTCTGTTGTAGAGTGGAGGAGGTCTCTAAGACTTATCGCCTAAGGAAAAGTTCACCTACTAACCCAGCCAGTCCTAGTTATTTAATTAGACCGGACGGGTCATATACAGTTTCAAGTGCGGAATCATTGGAGCTTCTCGTGGAGACCCATTTTCCAGGAAACTTTGATGACGCGATGGAGCCTGGAGCTCATCGAGGAACACCTTCAATAGATATGGAAGGCATCGTGGACTTAAGCCTTATAAATCGACGGGCCCAGATCTAGGTTATCTTCGGGGGATGTCTGAAACTGGTCTATATTCCTAAGAAATGGAAGGGGGCCAGAGTAGTCTTTATCCCGAATTCGGGAAAGGGCTCACATTCTTGTTCAAAGGACCTGAGGCCTGTAACTCTGTTATACTTTCTGTTGAAAAATCTTGAAAAGGCTGGTAGATGTAGTTATTCGAACCAAAATTGAGCCAAGAAATTGGGTAATGTCGCAGCATGCGTGCTGTAAGGGAAAGTCTGTGGACACAGCTTTGCACGATCTAGTAAGCACAATTGAGAAGTCAATTTACTCGCAAGAGTTTTGTATGGTAGCATTTCTGGACATTGAGGGTGCCTTTAATAATGTAAAAACGGAGGCGATCATGGAAGGATTGTCATTTTTGAAGGTGGGCTACCCTATAATTAGGTTGATATATCAGATGCTGGTAAGCAGGGAACCTCGCAGGGAGGTGTAATGTCCCCCTTTCTTTGGAGTGTAGTAATGAATAGATTGCTGTTGGAACTGGAGAGAGAGGAGACAGGAGTGGTAGTGTATGCCGATGATGTAGCGATAGCTGTCTCGGGCAAATATCTGGATACGATTAGGGATATAATGCAGAATGCACTCCTGATCGTTACGAAATGGGCCAGTAAATGTGGATTAGGGGTCAACCCTTCCAAGATGGAGCTGGTACTATTTACTAACAAATACAAAATTCCGGTAGTTAGCCATCATACCATGAACGGCATTAGACTGGCTATTGCTGACAGAGCGAGATTTTTGGGCATAATCTTTGAGAGGAAGCTCGGCTGGAAGCCTGACATTATGGAAAGGGTGAATAAGGCTAATGTAGCCATTTACTCGTGTAGGAACGCCATAGATAAGAGAAGGGGTTTGAAGTCAGAGCTGGTACACTGACGCTATACCGCAGTGATAAGACCTGTGTTGATGTACGGAGTGGGCGTGTGATGGAGATGGTGCAAAGAACGCACAGCATGCTAATAAGTTTTGCGCTTAGGACAACACTTACACGCGCTTTAGAGGTTATGCACCACCTTATTCCAAATACCTGTTTGGTAAACAGATGGCAGCCAATGTAGCTACGAAACTTTCGGCTGACTGTCAGTGGAAGTGTCTTGAGGCGGGGCACTCGCCGATAGCTAGATCGCTAAGGGAAGAACTGGAGAATCTAGACTATTTTAAGGATTCCGGACCATCTTCGAGGGAATCCTAGAGGAACGGATTAATACCGGAAAACGAGACAGTCCTTTACTTTAGATCTACTGTTAAATAGAGGGGTAAGAATTAAAATTTAGGATTTTTTTATTTGTAGAGGTTACGAATACGCTACAGTTAGAGGACTGATAGTTATGTTTAGCTTTTTTGTGAGGTAAAGATAAGCTAAAGTGGCCCTCTTCTTGTAACTCCCCGGGAATAGTGAATTGTGGACAAAAATTGCATTTCATTTTTTTCTACAAGTTAGTGGTCAATTTTTGGAAACAAAATAAGATTGGAGAAAATGGTGTCTGCTAATTTCGCTTGATAAAAATTATTTCCAATTTTTAGGGAAACTGATTTATAGATAAATGCTTTTGCACGACTGTGAGATTTTATCCACACCCTGAAGTTTTGACGTTCCCTTCATTCGATTGAAATTTTCGCCATTGTGTGTTTTTATTAGCATTGAAAGTCTTTTTGAGCTACAAGTTCACCAATTATGTATTTTGTGATTTATATTTACCAATTATTTTAGAAATATTAAATTCTGATCCGACCAGCGGCAAATCACATTTATAAATTTTTTATACGTCAAAACATTTGTTTATGTCAAATTATTTTCGTGTGCTACGATTGAAATCGCAGCCTTACTCCAGCTGCAGAAACATGAAGATTCCAAAGCGGGCCCTTATAATTCGGGTAATCATGAGATTTATTGGTAAGTTAAGTTTGAATGTATCCATTGGTGAAACCTTCAAATACGATTTACAGGCCATGTACAATGAGTTGTTGTATACCTTTCGAGATGTTAAACAATAGAAATATATCAAGCCGAAGGATATACAAAAATAAGCAATGGCCCCGGCTAAAGATGCGATGCGACTGGTGAAGAAGAACATTTTGCAGATACCAGCAATCCTCTCCCACCTCGAAAGATGAGGTGGTGGCCAGCTAAATTATTTTTCAACAAATCATTGTTTAACTCGATGACCCGCGTTCGATACAGAGGCAGAGTTGGTCTAGACAACACAACATTTTTATTACAATTAATCCGTTTGGATCAATAAATAAGATTGCCAACAAAACTTTGTTTATTTGCCCCATTTATGAACATTTTATCGGACAGTAAACAATTTGATATACAATAATCAGTTGTCACACGAAAATTACAAGCAAAAAGTATGCATCTGCGAAAGTTTCTAACTAAATTTGAAATATATTTTGCCACAAACACCTCTTTAGTTACAGTTCGAGCGCGTTTACGAAATTATTTCGATCAACATAAAAAGACGTTGATCAAACACAAAAGAACACAAGCCAAACAAATACTAAACTGAATGAAAATAGGAAAAAATTGGCCATTTTTTATAAGTAAACTTTTGTACACACATCTGTAGGTTGGTCGTCTGCGGACCAAGTAGCGCAAATATAAAAATAATTTAACTCGCAGAGAAATTTTTATATGAAAAAAATAAGGAGAAATATTTTCAAGCGTTTCGGTTGGTTTACCGTGAGGATCAAAAACCATAAATTATCGCTCGCACTGGTGCTAAGCCGACTGCTATGCAAATTTGTTCCACAGTTCTCTATTCTCAGAAAAATTACCAGAATATATTGTCACAGATGACTAATCCCCTAAAAAAAATTACAAATATTTAGCCCAGAAACCATTTAAGAAAGAGATTGATAAAAGTTTTAACCGACGTTTAGTATCTCATGCTATAGAATACTCAGATAATCGTGTTGAACTAGCTGAAATAGAAAACATTCGTTTCAAAATATTTCTTGCCGTATTTTATTTTTCGGCAAGGAATTCTGTGTGTATTTGCAAAGCCTTGATATGTATCAATGCTTTCGGAATGTTGTGATAAGAAATATTAAAACAAATGGTATATCATTCCGAATTTTCAAAATTGGAAGCAGAATATTTTAATAAATTTTAAAACTGGTATCTTGTAGTTTAGTTGAAACTTGATTACCTTAACAAACAAACTTTACTTTGAGATTTGGGATGGCCAGTTTAGTTACGCGTGAAAAGCGTCTCAAATTCTTATATTGCGTACTTATTATAAAGGGTCTAGGGGATTAAAAGGCCTTTAACAATTTAAAATTAGTAAATAAATTAGACTTAAGTGAAATCTCTAAGACACTTCCCTAATTTTAAAGCAGCTGTTTATGTCCCTTGGAAAGTGAAAGTTTTTCAATGAAAATTTGATCGAATTACAAAAGGGAGCTCATTTGTAACTTCGCTCATTGAATATTCGAAGCAAAATAATTCTTGGTACTTGGATTTTTCTGAACAATTATTTTTCGATCGCTTGCGCTATTAAGGAAATAAACTCTCAGTTAACTCTATATACTCGCAGGAGCTAGAATGCAATAATGTGAAAACACTTTTGGTTTACTGGGGTCTCTAATAAGAAGATAACAATTTTACTGAATTTTGCAACTCTTCCGGAATCATGAATAACGCATCGAGTCCCTATTTATGCCCTTCCTGGTCCTTATTTATAAAATAATCTGAGAATGCAGAGAGCGAAAATTTTTATGACAGCACTTCTGTTGCAACTTTGAACCATAACTACTAAAAAGAATAACCGTTGAAAAGTCGCTGTGCTCAATATAAAAAATAAACCTTACAACTCTCTAAAATCCGTCAATTCAAGAATAGAAAATCCCTTTCCGGTCCCTACCATTTCTGGCGCACTATTGCATTACCAATATGAAAAATATAGAAACGTTGATTTATGGTAAAATAACACGATTAAGATTATTAAGGTGGAAATTATTTTGCCTTTCGTCGTTTCCACAATTTACTAGAAATTTCATAACAATTAGGTTGCTTTATTGATCAGAAAATTTTGATGCTTACGGGCGTGATAAGTACTAAGGAGTAGAGGCGTTTACTATTGTGGGTTAAAACTCTCGTATTTAATATTCTAAATATAAGAAAGCATAAAAAATTGAAAATATGTTTTAAATCAAATTTCTACACGTTCTTGAGAAAGAAGGTAATTAATTACAGATAATTAACAGAAAATGATTTTTTAAAAAATATTTGTAGCTCCACCGGAACAAATTATTTTTACAGAGAAATAAAACATAATTTGACCAAAATTACACCTTTCCATTTGAGCAGACTCTAACCCCTTAAAAAAAACGTTATAATTAAAAATTTTTAGTCCCGTGGATAATCGCATGCACATTCCTTTAATAATTAAGATTAAGATAATATTTTATATGCGGTCATGCCGCGGTCTCTACCTACATTTTTACAAATATTTAAAAGTCTAAAACTTATTATCTATACACATACATACATATACAAGCAACTGTTAAGAAATCAAATCAAGCTTCTCCATCAAATTTTAAAATATATTTAACTTATCAAAATTTCAATTTGATGCGGGCTTCTTTATACACAGGTAAGAAAATATATATTAAGATTCTTAAAAAAACATCCAAAACCTTTTTTTCATTCTAATATTTTAAATTGATCATTTCCATCGTGCAATCCACTCATAACACAAAATAAATATAAAACCAAAAAATATGATTCATTATCTATCAAAAAATATTAATAAAAAAAAACGTTAAGATGATTAATTATCATCAAATCTTTGAGATTTGATTTTTATTTTATTTTCTATTTCGATAAAAACAACAAAAATTTGATGTAGTTGGATTAAAAACTAAAACTTATTTATTTATATATCGTATTTGACACAAAACCGTTATTAAATATTTAATATTCGTTTTATTACAACGCTAATTACTAATTTCGGCCAAATGAAATCTTGCCTCGTTTTTGTCTTACAAATTTAATTTATTTTAAGATAAAAAAAAAATATTTTAGAATAATTTTATGGTTATGTTAAGTTGGTGTTGGATTTTTGTTTGTTTTATATTTTGGTACATTTTTATGTGTTGAGTAGATGACAAATTTATTAAGTGGAGGCGCCAGGAAGTAATTTATTGAATTTTTTTATTATATGCGAATTTGTAATATATTACCCAGGCTAAAACATGTATTTTACTGTTATATTCGTATTTCCAGAAAATTTTAATTGGCAAAGCAAAATAAATAAAAGACATCAATAACAGGCAACGAACCTAATAGGTTTCCCGCTGATATTTACGTTTAGTAACCAACCACCAGAAAATAATGATCGATCTCTCAACCTTTGATTTGTAACTATAGATAAAATTAATGGATGACACATGTAATGTAAGAGAAATTTAATATCAGGTTCGTCGCCTATTGTTGACATCTTTTGTGTATAATGTTTATTTAAATAAAATTGTTTTAGAAAATTTGCGCTCAACTCACAAAATTCAGCATGATTTGCTTTTCTTTTATGCTAGAAATAATCAACGGAAAATGTATTCTACAACTTTCTCTCTTTTTTTTAAAGGAAGTACAACGTATTTATTCCCTGAAATCTGTTCATCTGTTCTGGGGCCGAACCACTACCAACTCTTTCGCGGTTCGTTTTTCCCGTCCCACCTTACGCATTTGCCTGCCAAATCGATCGGATATAGATCTGATTTACGTTACCATAGTTTAGAGTACTGGACATGGAAGATGGGTCGGCCCATGAGTTTTGCACTCCGACAGGGAGTCATAGTTGTGCATTTTTTCATCACAGATCGTAATCTGTGTACAAACCTTTGCAAGTCTATTGTATTGAAATCTAGATTATATCTCTTGAGTATGGGTTGATAGACGTTGCATAAAAAAGTTTCTTAAAACCGATTCAGTAACCTGATCGGTGGATAAACACTCCATCTCCCATAACAATTGGGATGATTTTTTGTCACGGAACTGCAATCCCGAAAGAAGGCGATCGAGCTTTATTTTTCCCGATTTACTTAATCTTTCGATAATTGTAGCCTATAATGTATCATATTTGTTATTATTTGGTGGTTTAAGTATTTGATCACGAATGCACTGGACTGTTTGAGGATGGTAAATGGGTAAATTGAAAATAATGTCAGTCCTTTTGGCTCTTCCTTCTGGATTGATTTAACCGAATTAGTGTACCGCGTGCAATCGAGCGTTAATACATTGGGCTGAACGTGCTGGCTGACTGTAATAAGTTAGACTGGTCTGCTAGCTAGTTGAGTTGTGCAGACTAGTTGTATTATATTTGACTAGGCTGTTTGGACTATCTTTGTACCTTTTTCACCCCTTTATTTTGTTATTTAATTAACTGCTGCTGCTCCGTAGTTTATAATTTCGTGTTGGACGTGTTTATGGATCGTATTTTGTGATCATGTCGGGTTACCAATTTATAGGTAAATATTAGTACCTCATAAAATCAATAAATATTTTTATTAACTTGTTATATTTTAACGTACGTCTTGTGAGTTGGAGAGGCACCTAAAATCTTATTATTAATTTTTCATTCCTACGGTTTTCTTTTTTTAAAGGATTTCATGGCACTTGGTTTTACCCATTAAATCCAATAATTCTGGAAACACACTTAGGGGTATTTCTTCGAACCGGTCGCAAGCGAGTAAAGCAAGATAACAAGGCTGAATTTCCAAATTGGTAAAAATGACAGTCGCAAAAATGACAGTCGCAACTCGTTAATTTTTTCTTATTTTTTTACGATGCCAATTTTTGAATAGTAGATAAATTTAACACCGAACATAACTTCAAACTTCATAGTTTTGACGTTTAGCAATCAACATTTTTTTGCCATTCCAAAACTATTTTTATCAAATTGATTTAATTCTACGACGCAGGCGAAGCATCCGAATTCAACGGAAGATATTTCGATATCGTGAGAACCCTTTCGAGTGCGACGAAAGCACATTTTATGTGTGGTATCGCTTTATGAAAAACACCGCAATGTTCATCATAGATGAATTTATCTAGAAAGGCCGACCAAAACAAGCAAAGCTTTTTTACCTCATTTAATTGTACATAAAATAAATATTTGGAATATAGGTTAGGTGTGACTTCTCCAATGTGGCTTCTCAAATGTGATTGGTGTCGTCAATGAAACACACGTAGCTTTACAGAAACCACCTGTTTGGGAAAGAAATGACGCACATGAAAGAGCTTCTCTGCGTTATTATCCAAAACCTTTAGGAACAATAAAAGTTCTGAGTCCGTGAAATTTGGTCGTCTTCTTTTATTTGTAATGGTCCTGCTTCCATACTGAATAGTTAGTTGAACTGTGTATTGAATTTTTTTGATTTGTTTTGGTTTTTCACTCTGGCAGGCGCAAATTGAATTCAGCAAAAATGCTGAATTATCGATTTGCGATTTATATCGAAGATGCCAATTTGTCAGCCATACTGCAACGACGCAAATTAATATTTTGCGACCGGATCGAGGATATATCCCTTAGTTTTAGGAATTGCTACTTTGATAAATACAAATCGTTACATAAATTCACTAGTAGAATAAATTTGTTTGATGAACCGCCACAATATCATCCGCGACACATTAAAATTATGTCCAAATTCGTCAATGTTTGTAAGCAGACTATATGTACGATAAAACTAACGACATTATAAAGGGTGGTTAAATTTTAAGGGCCGACGTTGAATGTGAACCACACCTAAACGTCAAGTTTTTTTCTGCACTTAATTTGACATTTCTCAATTTCAGACTAACTCAATTTGAACCATGTAAAGATACACAATCGAGCAACGCGTTAAAGTTATTCAGGCATATTATGAAAATGGGCGTTCAAATCAAAATGCATATCGTGCACTTCATGATTTTTTCGCTCAATTTAATCGTCCTAATGTGGGTACAGTCGGCAAAACCGTGCAAAAATTTGAGCATACCGGGTTTGTAGGAGATTTTAAAACACCAGTGCATGCTCGTTCAGCTCGTACAGCAGCAAATATTGCTGCTGTTCACGATAGTGTGTCTGAAGAGCCGTCTACCTCAACTCGTCGTCGTGCCCAACAATTGCACCTCTCACGCTCGTCGTTGATGAACATTATGCATAAAGACTTGCATTTACAAGCTTATAAGATGCAATTGACTCAAGAACTAAAGCCTCTTGACCATTCCAAACGTCGTCAATGGTCAGAATGGTGGCAAGAAATGGCAACAGTGGATGATCAATTTTCGATGAAAATCATCTTCAGTGATGAGGCACATTTTCACCTCAGTGGATTCGTCAATAAGCAGAATTGCCGCATTTGGGCTAATCATAATCCAAGAGTAATTGTCGAAAAACCAATCCACCCACAAAGAGTGACTGTTTGGTGCGGTTTATGGGCTGGCGGCATCATCGGGCCGTATTTTTTCCAAAATGAGGCCGGTCAGGCAGTTTCTGTGAATGGTGTTCGCTATCGTGAGATGATAACGAACTTTTATGGCCCGAATTGGATGATATGAATGTGGACGATATGCGGTTTCAACAGGACGGTGCCACTTGCCACACAGCTAACGAAACAATGGCTCCTTTGCGCGACAAATTCAATGGCCGTGTTATCACACTTGGTGGCGATGTCAATTGGCCGCCAAGATCATGCGATTTGACACCGTTGGACTTCTTTCTTTGGAGTTATTTGAAAGAAACGGTGTACGTCGATAAGCCAGCAACAATTCAAGAGCTAAAGGATGAGATAATTCGGCACATTAACGGCATAGAACCTCAATTATGCCTAAGCGTCATCGAAAATTTGGACCATCGGGTGGAGGTGTGCCGCCGAGGTCGCGGCGGCCATTTGGCCGATATTTTGTTCCATACATAATTGAACTATACCATATTATCATAATAAAAAGAATTGACAATAATTTCCTTAATAATTTGTGTTTTATTCAAAATCAACATCGGCCCTTAAAATTTAACCACCCTTTACAAATTGGACCTAGGCCGAAGCAGAGATTTTAATAAAAGAAAAGTTAAAGAAATCCTTCAAACCAAAATCCAGCGGTGAAAGACAAAAATTTGATTTTTTGATTTAATACAAACAATTTTCGTTTTAAGAAAAGAAAACGTACACGCGCGTCAATAAAATGTGTTCGTAAAACTTGGTAAAAAACGGATATTTTGTTTCAATTTTAAAAGTATCTTAAAGTATAGCCATTGAGGAGAATACCTATCCTCCTCAATGGCTATACTGGTGGCATCCTCCTCAATGGTATAGCTTTAAAATAATACGTACGTTCAGGTTGACGATATAATTAAAATAGAAGGACGCTATTGAATCTAAATTTACAAATGGAGGATTTTATAATTTTATAATTAATAAATTTGGTGGTAGATGTCACTTCGATTTGTGAATATTTGCTCCTTTCTTTCGCTAGGTGGGTTATTATATACATAAAAAAGGCAATGATTTAAAATTAATTAAATGACTTCTAAGCGTTCTAGGCTCGAGATATTTCTAGAATGTTTTGTGTTCCTAAATTAAATCCGTTCCTTACTTTAAACAATTCTAAAAATTGAAATTTTGTCGAAAGTCTTGAATTAGATAATGAATATTCTACACGTGTGGACAATGTATGTCGAAAATTAAAAAACTGGCGCCGACAATGTAGACAATGTCGAAAATTATTATTTCTGTAAGCAATCATCAAAATTTTAATACTTCTTTGTAAATGGGTCCACTTCAAGATGGAACTAATTCTTTCTTCCCATTTAAAAATTAAGCCCAAATTTGTATATGGTACGATTAAAGTGCGAAATTGTTATACGTGCGAAATTAAAATTTTTTAAAATCGTTTACACGAATAAAAATCGGTTGTACATAAATAGCGAATGCTACCGACATGGACAGTTGGCGAGGTAGTAAAACCATACCAAATTGACACTTTAAACGTAGCGTAGTTGATTAATATGTATGGAAAATAGCTGTACAAAACCCTTCGTCAAAAAGCAGTGTTATGCGTCTACGTGTATTTCCGAATTGTCTACATGCTAGTGTCGAAAATAGCGTAGATAATTGATTTTTCAGTAGATAATGTCGAGAATTGGTAGAATATGTAGACAATTCGTAGGCAATGTAGATTATTGCTTTTTTGTTGTTGTTTCGATTGTTTTTATCTGGGGTTTACGTATATTGTGGAAGTTAAAATTCAATTTTTATAAAAATAAAACTAGGTGAGAGATTGAAATATTTTGGCTCGATATTGGTACAACCATAAGCGATTTTATTTTCGTTGGTGGAATAAAATTAAATTATTTTATAAACCCATGTCAAATAGTTAGCATTTCTTTAGCATAGCCTCAAACTTACGTATCTTTAATACCAGGCGTTTACACGATCCTGTTACGTTTGCTGATTTGTAGTATCGATTCTGTATTGCCAGCGAAGTAATTCTTCGAAAAGAAATCCGAAAAATGGGAGAATCTACTATGACTTTTTTCATTATCCGGCGGGCTTTAGAGTAGAAATTCATAATTTTCATTCTGGCCAAATCGAGTTAGTTTTGTAACGAGATAAATAAAATATTGGTTTGCAATGTATTTTCCAGAGCAGATTCGATTATTATAACGCTATACGAGACTAAATTCGGATATGGTTTAACAGAAATTCGTTGTGCCAAATTTGCCGTCACTCATGAACATTTTAAAAACGAATGCTTCATTTTTGATTTTAACATCCGTTGCTTGAGCAACGTTGTTGGGATTACTACAAAACGTTTAGGGTAAATGAGTTTTTTGATTGATTTTACGTTTTGGTTGTGTTTTGACCCAAATTAAAAAAAAATTTAAAAAAATGTGGCGTACAAATAATGTGGTCTTTCCAGACTAAAATTGTCTGATAACTGTGATTAATATTGTCTCGAGCATGAATACAGGTGGGGATTTTTTAATGCCATTTTCTTCAGGTTAGCTCAGGATTACATTTGTCCGACACATTCACCAATTGATTATCAATCGACGTTTGTTTTTCCTAGTCATTTTTCACATGAGTTATCTTGATTGAAAAGGAGGGCGAGTGGCAGAGATAAATAAGACAACAACAAATTCATCACAAACGTCAAGCAACGATTAATACAAATTTGAGTCACCGCTTGGGATCTTTACATCAAAGAAGGTGAATATATAGGATTGAAACGAAACCTCCCCGGCATGCCAGTATACCTCGCTCAGAAGACATAGCAGCTGGCCAGGGTTCAATGGACCAATCCGAATGCAAAATGATTACAAAAATGAATACTAGAATAAATAATGTAAACCGGGAAATATCGACCCTCGGCTATCGTACACGAAACGAATCGGAAATTTCAACATCAAAAAACTAACCGAAAAATCCAAGCTAGCACAATTAGAGAAAGAAATGAAACGTTACAAAGTCGAAATTCTTGCCCTCCGTGCATGAGACGGAAAAGCAGTGTTGAAATGGGTTTATTTCAGCGAAGAAAACTACCTTATAATTACCAGATATGTAATATACTCGGGACGGGAGAGTAAAAGGCGTGGACATAGTGGAATAGAAACCAGTGAATACCAGAATATCAATGAATCGTAAAAAGATTTCATTCACAATTACGAAACACAATCCATTAATAATTCAGTGGCATGCATGCCACCCAACAAAAGACGCAGTTCTATAACAAAGTACAAGGCACAATAACAAGGATACAACAGAAAGTGATCAAAATAAATACACGAAGGAGAGATTTCAATGCGACAATTGGAATACAAATAACACCGACCTTTACAACCAACATGGAAACAAACACCTGTGCTTAATAATAATGGAGGAAGACCATAATAATAATGGAGAACGACTCATCGAGTTTTGCGTCACAAACTAACTTATTCATAGGAGCCAGTAAATTTCCACACAAAAATTATACACATAGAAAACAACCTGATGGTAGAGCAATGAACCAAATAGATCACGTAATGATTGATTGATTACCAAGCAATTTCACACGTCATTGCAAGATGTCAGGGAAATGAGTGAGTTGTATAAGACATTCAAAGTGACCACCATGGTGCTGAACATATCTAAATTCAAAATTAAACCTATCGCTGTAAAACGGATCAAGAAAAAAGAATGGCGCTCATGCTCCTCAGCCCTATATATCGCAAAACAGCTACCAATACCATGAGGCGGGTACCAGTAATCCAGGCGCAAACCCGGGAGCGGTGATAAAATTTGGAAGAAAATTGAAGAACGCCAGGAACGAAAGTTGCAAATGTACCACCAAATAAATATGTTGGAGCTGAAACGTCAATATGAAGATACGCCACAGAAATCAAGAAAAATGGCAAGGTGTGGTCGGTACAATACACTGAAAACATTCTCAAGGCCTGGAGAAGTGGCTGTAGCAATCCGAAACATGCGCGTACTTAAAAAAACAATATGTGCAAACGGGCAATTAGAAAATTCAACAATATCCTAACAATAAGGGAAGCATCTGGTCCCATTGAAGAGATATGCAATGAAGGAATATTTCGGAAACAAAACGACCAAAACAGCACACAAATCTTTGAATTAACAACAGGCATTAATAACGATCCTGTTTTGTCAACGGAGCGGGAAGTCAGCGTTGGCATATTCTAAAATGAAGAATATGCCTCTGGAATGGACAATATACAAGCTGAAATATTCAAAAGAGACATAACGGAAACTGCAGAGGCTCTAACACCATTAATAACAGAAGTGTGGAATTCCGGTATAATATATCGAAAAAAGAAATAAGGCTTGAATATAAATATATCCCAATTAAGGTGATCTAAGAAGAGAACGAAAAAATTAGCAGGATTATAATCTCTCGTCAACATAACCAACCATAAAGGTCAACATAACCAACATAAAATTTCTCCGACAGTCAATCTGAAATTAAGAACAAGCTAACGCGTCAGACTAGCGCGTAGTTACACCGATCATATCATATTAACACAACACGCAACACAACATGCACGTGGGCTTTGAACGTTCATTCGAGGAACCCAATCATAATCGAGCAAGTAATTGAGTTCAATCCAAAGGCAATAAACGTGAATCAATCATACGGTAAGCCAAGGAGTTAATACAAGGATGCATATTCTGGCTACTTCTGTTAAAACAGCATAAGATAGTGATTGGGATTAACGGAGAATCTCAATGATCTTAGATTACGCGATGTCATATGTCTGCAGATGACATATGTCTGCTAACACACAAACTCGCCGACACGCAACATAAGTAAAGAAGGTATCCGATGTAGCAAAAGAAGGTCTCAAAATAAATATCAGGAATACCAAGATGTTAAGGCTAACCACATCCACACCAATATATCACAACCAGACAAACTCGGTGGTTGTACTCTAGCGAAAACGAATGGCACAGGTGAATATATAAAGAAACTCTGGAATCCATCTGATATCCCACAACACTAAGCTAAGAATGTTCTATTCATGTGTGAAATCAATTTGGCTGCAGGGTTGTGAAACCTGGAAGCGTACACACAAGATTAGCAATAAGAAAATTTGTAAATAAATGCCATAGGAAAATACTGAGATATTTCTGGCATAATAAAATAACAAATATTGTGCTCCTTTGGTAAACGGATCAAGTAGTTAATGGGATCGAAATAAGAAAGCGCAAGTGAAGATGGATTGGCTACGCTGCGGTCGAAGAATGACATGACAAGAAGGTCTCTGGAATGGAACCCACAGGGGAAGAGGAATGTCGGACCAACTAGCAGAACTGAAGGATCTCGGAAAATCATGATGGAAATTAAAGCAATATCAGCATCCAACAGATGCTACAGATGCTCTACAGATGCTCCAACAGATGCTCTACATTGTCGACGCCAAATTTTTAATTGTATACATACATTCTCTACACATG